>CM052547.1:87458498-87480321 GCA_028533065.1 Trachops cirrhosus
TCTCGTCAATGATGCTTTGTGAGCATTTACTGCTCGCCGGGCACTATGCGTATGTGCTATACGATGCATTGTGTCCTTACTCAGGAACTCTCTGAGCGAAGTACCATTGTTATCCCCATTCTACAGAGGAGCAAACGAAGGCTCGGAGAAGTGAAGTAACTGGCTGAAGATCGCACAGCCTTGGTCACAGGTGTGGATCACCTGAGCGGATGGGGCCGAATTCCAAATTCACGTTTATGACCCTTGGAAATAAGCATTTAAGCCATTGGGCTTAAGTCATTTAGAAATTTTATGTAAGTGGGCCTTTCTTAAGCCTCTTTAAAGAGGCTTAGAGAGAAAATGATGACACATTATTTCTATAGATAGTTCAGGTCTCTCCATGGCTCCTAGCTGAATTGAGTTGGTATGAGATCGGACCTGCAACCAAAATACAAATCTGAGTATGTCACTGTCCAGCTCAGATCTCTCCCGTGGCTCCTTACGGCCTGGGAGAAAGTTTAAACTGACTAAGGGCTCTTTCCCACGTGTCCTCGATGCCCGCCACCCTCCACCGTCTTACCTACCCTCCCGCAGCCTCACTCCAGCCTCACGGAACTACTTGCTTTTGCATTCCTCTTCCCTGGGAACACCTGGGCTCTTCTCTGTACTTCCCAAGTTCCACAACACCCTGCATTGACCGCTCTTACACTGTATCGTCACTGTCTTTTTGCTTGCCTGTCTCCCGCACAAACATGAACACGTGCCTTTAAGAGCTTAAGTTGAGTTTCAACCTCGGCTCTGCCGTGTGAGCCCTTGGGCAAAGTTGCTTCCCCTTCTAAGCCTTCGTTTCTTCATCTGTAAAATGGGCAGAAAACAAGGTAATTCTCGGGACGCACAATACCTGGCACAGGGTCAGGTCCCACGTTAGCTGTCGTCTTTGCGTCTTCAGGGCTGGTTTTTCTAAGCTGATGTTCAGTGAAGTGGTAGCTCTACGCTCATCCGTGGTTTTTGAATTTTCTCCTACATCAGAATCACCTGGGCCCTAACCCCAGCGTTTTTGACCTAGTGCGTCTGGAGTGGGGCCCAGTAATTTGCATTTTTACCTAGTTCTCAGGTGACGCTGACCATTATTGGGGCTACACTGGGCTGGCCACCCAGGGAGGGTGGATGTCTGGTTAGAGTGACCGAACATTTGGAGTTGGGTAGATCCATACTAGAGGCAACTCAGTTCCCAATGGATGTGGTCATAGACTATTGATCTATCGATTTATCCATGCAGCTGATATGCGTTGAGAATCTACTACGCCCAGGTCTTTCTGTGATTCCCAGCCCACCCCTAACAAAGGTAAAGTTGGTCGGTTTGTTTTTCCATGCCTATCAGCCCAGTCTTGGAAGAAGCTTAAGGAAGGATAACGTGATTGCAAAAACTTAGGTTGATGTGGTTGCAAAGCATTTAAGTCACCCTCACCAGCCTTCCCTCTCACGTCTCCACACTCAGCTAACTAGGGGGCAAGCGGCTCGACCTCTCAGTTCCCTTCCTG
This sequence comes from Trachops cirrhosus, assembly GCA_028533065.1. Taxonomy (NCBI): domain Eukaryota; kingdom Metazoa; phylum Chordata; class Mammalia; order Chiroptera; family Phyllostomidae; genus Trachops; species Trachops cirrhosus. The sequence goes on from CM052547.1 coordinate 87,460,019, forward strand.
AGCAATGGGACAACAATAGTCCTACTTGGTGGAGTTGCCATGAGCACGGAGGGAGACGGAGCATGCCTAGTTTGGCCCCTTTGTTTCAGTTTTCTTCATTAAACTGACTGCTTTCTAAAAGTCAATCAACGAACACTTTCTTTAACTGTTGCTTCGGCCCAAGCTCTCATTTCGGCAATCGGGGAAAAGGGCCTGGCTAGGGATTACAGATAGGACCCCCTGTCCTGGAACTCCCCCATGTGGCCAGATTTAAACAAAAACGTCCTCCTTAAGATTAAATTAAGTAATGCGCTCTTTCAAAGGCCATCATTATCAGGAAGGCAGCTGGGGGCCATCTTGTCAAGAGGTGATCCTTTGGGGAGGGGTGGGGAAGCTATACAGGTGCAAGCCGGGCCCCTCATCATGAAATGCAACAAAGGAAGCAATTACATTCAGTTAGGGGCCTGCAGCTTTAAATTAGAAAGGGCATTCAAAAAACATGCTATAAGCTGTGAAGTGTGATAACCTAAGTTGTTATTATCATTACCCTTATTTCGGTGAAATTGCATGGGTGGCCCCCGTCTGCTATGGCCAGTTAAAGGGCCAGGGGATGGAGAGGCTGCAGTGAGTCGCTTTCTGGGGGAGGCAAACAGAGGCAAAAGGGTTAAACTCCCCAGAAAACCAATTTATGCAAAGGGCCGGATCCTGACTGGCATTCAGGCCGGCGCTGAAGATCTGAATTACAAATGCCCCAAGTTGTTGCTCAGTAAGTGATTCCTTTTCTCTCTAATGGAGCTCGGCCTCTCTGAGGGCCTGGCCACTTTATTTCCACTGCGAGAGCCGAGGAGATCCAGGCCCCAGAAGAGCCTCATTCTACTCACCATGGGAACTGCCTTTTCAAAAGGCTTAACGGGGGACCTGGGGAGGGTGGGCACCACGAGCCTCCCCTCCCTATGTGTCTGCAAAGCACATTCTGTGCGTTTGCTCCTTGGGTGAGTTAATCATTGAAATCGCCTTCCTGCTCTGGAAGGAAGGTAGGCTAGCCGATTGCATTTTTTAAAGCCGAGGATCAATTTGGGGCTATTTGACACGAGACTCGGCATTTGTCAGGTTCAGCGCGTAGAAATCGGCTCCCTCCCAGGCTCTTTGAGAAGGAGCCAGCAGGGTTCGTTTAAAGAGCCCGGGGATTCCAGCCTCTTGGAATCTAATTTACATCTGGGCTGTTTGCAAACAGCTAAGGACGATCCAGCCACAGTGTGTGTGTGAGTGTGTGTTTAAATCCCCGATAATTTGTTTAAAGAGCAGAGGGTGGGGTTTATAATAAAAACATGAGAACTTCACTTTCCTTCTCTTTTTCCTCCCTTCGGGGCATTTTTGGGGGCATGCATCCCCTTCCCCAAAATGATGACTTCATGAGGGACCTAAGTGCTACTGAGAACAACTGTGGTGTTGAATGAATTCTTCTACGGGTATCAGTCAAAAAGTCACCGTCTGCTGGAACTGGAAAGCGGCGTTTTTTTGTTTGTTTGTTTGTTTGTTTTTTGTGTTCCCAATGGCGGCCATGTCAGCTCAAGAGCTCAATTCTTGGGAAAGGCCACTTCTTCTGGACTTTGGAGAAGACACACTTCCGTGTGCACCTAAAAATAAATAAGTAAACAAGTAAATGACGAGGCAAACTTGAGAAGGGCACCTTTGCCCCTTCCCCCCAGGTCTTAATTTCTCTTTCAGTTTCAGGCGGTTTTAAGGCTTGGCTGTGGCATTCTGGCCGTGTGAGGGGCGCTTGGAGGAACTGGGAGCCCCTGGGAAGCCAGTGCCGGGAGCTCCCCTGAGCTCATTCGGGGTTTCTGCTCGTTTTCACTTGAGTTCAGCACGAGCCATGGAAATTGGTGTTTATTGTAAATGCTCAGGAATGGACTCGCACCTCAAACAACAACAACAACAAAAAAACCCCATAAAACAAAAACCACGCAAAACTGGAGAATGCAATTACAACTCGCTTCTAAGCTACAGCTGGATATAGAGTGCCCCACATAAGTCAGCTCTGCCTTCACTGTTAAGGCCTTAAAAAAAAAAAACGAACAAACAAGCACGTTCATGAAAAGATTGCTCTCCTTTTTGGCTGGGAGGATGGGAAACCAGTTACAGAAACCGTTGGCATGCTCTGCAGGGAAATTCTCAGCCAAGTACCTCTTTAAAAAGTTTTTTTAAATGTCTTTCTGGGGAGATGAAGGATGGGAGGGCTCCTTCTGTGTTAGTGACTCAGTTCCCCCTGAGGTTATTTCTCATCAGGACCAAAAGCCCCGGTGCCCAGGGAGGTGGAACTTGCAAATGATATTGTCACCTTTCCCGTGGACTGCCGTGGCCCAGGCCACGCCCCTGGTGTTTCGAGACAAAGGAGGAACCAGCTGTCTGGTTCCCTAGAATCTCCTCAAGCTCTGTGATGGAAATAGCCCATGGCTGAGGGAAAGTCACCCCTCACCAGGGCTTCCCCAAAGGGCTTTGTCCTGATTTGTGCCAAGTTAAGCATTTGGACACGAAGCGGCCTGAGGTCATTCTCAAGTGGGTGAGTCAGAGACACTGAGTGATCTCCAGGTTCAGGCGGGGGCCCGAGGAGCCAGCTCAGCTGCCAGGGAAACTCCTCTGGTCTTTATCTGGAACCCAGCGTCCAGCAGGCCCCCGGCAGCCAAGGGCTGATCTGCTTTTCAGAGGTTTCTCTTGTTTTCTTCCTCTTTGCCCAGACACATTTTCTAAATGCCTTGTTGCCAAAGCCATGGTTTTATTTGCCTCAAATGCAGACTTAGGAGAATATGTTCAATCTATTTCCGATCGATGTGTGATAGATCACAGGTGATGGATTGGTACGAGCCGCTGAGTGTGCGGGCCTGTTACGAGCAGCTATTTGCATGTGTGTGAATGTGAAGGTGTGCACGCATCTCTCTACTCCTGTCTGCACTTATGTTTACATGTATACATGTGAATCTGTATGTGTGTATCTGTAGCGGGCACGCCCACGCTGCAGACATTCCCTGGCTGCTAAGAGATCCCAGCTTCTCAGCGTGTTGGAAGCAGCTCGCCCTTCCCACCACCACACAGGGTGGCCCGTGACTCACCACCGAGGGTCCAGACGCCCGCCCCCTTGGCTCAGGGAAGCCCCAGCTGGGGGGTGCAGTTCATGCTGCAGGTCCCCCCGGGGATCAGGCAACTCCACTCCAGCTGAGCCCAATCTCCGCTCAGCTCCTTCCCAGCCCTGTTCTCTTCCGCCCCTTCCACTGCCGGCCTCCCTCAGTATTTTACAGACATCGGGACGAACCCCTGTCTCAGGCCCTGCTCTGGGCAGCCTGGCCCGAGACGGCACTTTTTATATAAACGCAGATGTACCTGCGCACACTTCTGTATTTGTGTGTGCCCCCACACAAGGGAAACTAGGGGGGACTGGGAGAGAACACTAGCTGGAGGAAAAGCATTGATTTTTCTTTATCTTTTTTTTTAACTGGGGGAGATAAAGGCATCTCAGACACAGGATATGAGAGACCTGCTTTAAAAGTGGAAAATTAAAAGATGCTTTAGATGTAAATGTATTTTTTTATTAAATCAGAGAAAGATACAAGGTTCATGATATCTGTCGATCATAGGCTACTTTTGAAGTACATTTTAATAGACTCATGGTCCTACGTACTCCTCTGTACAAGTTTAAAAAAAAAACTCGGGTATTTGAATAATCTTCTGTAAATTTTTATTAACTGGGGTTATGGGGAGGGTTTTATCAGAGCACATCCTGAGCGCATTAGGAAATTACAGACAGACTTGAGATAAGTGTCAGACCGAACAGATGAAGCAAGCCCCCAGCCATCTGAGAAACATTAATAATGTAAGATCACAGGAGACCACATCTTTGTTAGGGACGCTGGATTCAGGATTAGAATGGAGCCCGGGGCGCCCCCTTGTGTTGCCAAATAAACTTGCAACTTCATTTATGACATTTGTTTTGTTTTGTTTTGGGAGCTGTAATCCTCCACCTTGTCCCCGAGCCTCACAAAAGCAATCGTTTTCCCAAATCGGTTCAAGCCCTCACCAGGCAGTCTTGCCCCTCTCATCAATAACTTTCAACGACCCTATTTGAGAAACGACCCTTATTCATTCCTCTTTTCATTCTGCATACATTCTATTCCAGAAATTGGCAACCTCCCCATACACAGCCCATGTCCTCCCTCCTTGAAACAGAAACCTAAATGGATTTTATAGTCTCTTCTCTCCAAGATGAGCAGATGAGCCTGTGTTTTTACTACTCAGCTTAATTCCTTCCAGCAGCCATTTTTTTCCTGCAACTTACTTGCTCCTGCCGTTTTCCGTAACTTAACCAGAATGTACTCCTCCACCCCACCCCCAACCTTCGACTCTGCTGACCTGACTAGTTAACCTGCTACACCACCCTTGCAATTATTTACCAGGAAAGGTTGCACCAGAGACGTAAATAATACACCTCAATATACAACAGCTCAGGCTTAGTTCGTAGGCAGAATTTCATTCGATGGCCATCGGGAGGAAAAATATACACATGGAGTGGGTCTGGGAAGGACAGGACATGGGCAGGGAGGAGGCATCTCGGTGTCAGGAGGACTTGGTGGGAACTGTGGCGATTTGTTTACTTGGATTTTCCAACGGGTCCAATGGATACGGGGTCTGTTTGCACTTGAGCATCCAACATCCGCTTTGGTCCCTGGAGAAAAATACAAAGCAGTATTTCCTAATGAAGAGCTGTACTGTCAATTAGCAACGACTGCCATTTATTTAGCACTTACTCCGTGCCAGGTGCTGTGCTCAATAAATACACCTTGCTCGCCAGTGGTGGGCAAGAGAACAGTCTCCCAGCAGACGCCCAAGCCTGGGGACGTACTTTCTGACCAGCGCCTGGTTACGTACTGTCTAGTTCTGTGCAGTCTTGACAACTACCTCGAGGTTCAGTCAGTTTCTCCATCTTTAAAATGGGGGTGATACACCTCACCTGGGAGAGCTGTTCGGAGAAAAAGTGAGTTCGTACTTGCACTGCACTTGGAACGGCGCCTGGGGCGAGGAAGCCCTCTGCAATGACAGCCCACAGCGGTCACCCTCTCTGATCACTTTCTGACCACACGGCCCTGCTTCGTTCTCTCACAAAACCCACCACGTGTGAAACGACGTGATTTGTCTAAGGTCTCTCTGCACCTGAGTGGAAGGCCTGAGGGTCATCTGCTGTCCCCTCCCTGGTGCCTAGCAAGGGGCAGAGTAGTTATTAACTGAATGCGGTCGAATAAATGCCACGAGTGAAGTACTATTATTACTGTTGTTGTTATTATTTAACCTTTTTCTGTCATTTTACATGCAATAAAATTAACCCTTTTTTGCGCACGGTTCTATGACCTTAGACCAACACGTAAATAGTCACGTAACCGCCACCAAAATCAAAATGTGGAGCAGTTCAGCCACTCCCCAAACGCCCTAGACCCCTTCGTAGTCAGCCCTGCCCCCAGCCCCGACCCCGACCACCGCAGGCTGTTCTCCCTCCCCAGACTTTTTCCTCCCTCGGGGTGCCATAGCAACAAGATCACAGTGTCTGGCTCGAGTCTAGCTCCTTTCCTGTCATGCCGTGGGTCCGAGACTCCCCCACCTTGCTGCACGTGTCAGGGGCACAGTTACTGTTGGCCCTGCTTTACAGTCGGTGCACACAGTGTGGGGTGGCGCAGTGTGGTACGGGCAGTATATACAGTGAATGAAGAACACATGTAGTGCGAGAGTACACAGTGGAGTTTGTATAGCACAGTACTAATAGTACAGAGTAGTATTCTATAGATACTATACATCACATAGTAATATAACATGCTATCATCATATAATTAGACAGTATACAAATTATATAGTACATAACAGTATATTACACTACAGATAGTGCTGTATAGTATAATGTAGTGTAGCGTAGTATAATATAGGATAGTGTATACCGAACAGTATGTACCTGTGTCTCCCTAGCTATATATAAGTCCAGTGTGGTGAATGCAGCATAGCACACAGGAAATACACTACAGTACTGCACACCATAGCATATCTTATGCAGCGTAGGTAACATATATAGGGTAGCATCGTATAGTACAGTACGTACAGGGGTGGGCAAGAGTAGGTTACAGTCGTCTGTATGGAGAATAATACAGTAATTAACAACTAGTACAGGAACACTGTGTTGCACATCAACTGTAAACCTACTTTTGCCCCCCCTGTGTGGTACATACAGTGTACAGTCTGGGCGGAGTCGGAGATTATGCTCCGGTGAAGGGTGTATAACCTTGTATATACACATACTGTCATGTAATATAGTGCAGCAGAACAGAGTGTACATAGTATAGGCTGGGACAGCATCTATACAGTATAGTACATATGTATATCGAGCCCCTACTGTTCGTAATAACGCCGCGTTAGTCTCTGGGAACATAAAGAGACCAGGACAGCATGCCACATTGAAAGGGAGGCCCTGGGGCTGTAAGCTCTGAACCTTCTGGAATGCAGCCCTCCCCACGCTATACACCGCCCAGTGCACTGAAGCTTGGCAGGTAATGGTTTGACCAGAACTCTGGGCAAAAAAACCAAACAAATATCAAACAAACAAGCACAAATGCAGGGTTGGCCTGGAAATGACTGAGAAAAGTATGATTAGGGTTCGCACTCCACGAGGAGCTAGACTGAGCGTGGAGACAAGCATTTCGACAAAACCGCTCAAGGGTGATCAGTCTTCCTCCAGCGCCCCCTTCCGCTGGTCACTCTCCTTTCCTGCCGCCTCTGTGAATTTGGAGAAGGGCCTGGCCCCCGGGGCCCTGGGGACTCAGCTGTAGGCTGGGATTCACCTTCCTGAAGAGCCTCCAGATGTGACTGCAGATGCTACCTCTTGTGGGGGTTCTACCACATACTCAAGGGCACAGAGACTAGAGAGTAATATGATGTCATCAACCACAAAACTTGACTCTTGGGGTCTGACATCCCTCACTTCTAACAGGATTTCTGGAGATGCTGTTCTGAAGTCCAAATCTGGGCCAAAGGAACCATCGCCTTCACCTTTCTCTGCCCACTGGATATGCGTGGAGCGGAATAACTATGAATGACCAGTTATGTATAGGGCGGTGTGCTTCACCTAACTGACCTGACTTTATGGCAGCATGAAGGGGACCCCAGTTTGTTGGCCCCACACAGGTGTCTGTGTCATCTCCTTGCCCTGCTCTCCTGGCTCAGCCCACACTCCCCTGCATCCTATGTCTGATTTCACTTGTTTCTCCTCCTCGTTTATGCTTGATCACCTTGTCTTCCGAGTACTGACCCTTCCGACATTTCTCAGTTGCCAGGATTTACATTCTCCCAAATATAACAAAACATTTCCTAGTGTCCTCTTTTATTTCATCTATGCATCTATCCAACTCACCCATCCATCTTTCTTTCCATCCATCCATCCATCCATCCAGCTGTCCAGAAAACACGGAGCGTCAACCGTGTTCTAGCCACAGCACCGGGGAGGACAGCGCATCTGCCCACGACAGTAAGGTCACTACCCTCCCAAAGCCCCATCAATTGTCTGGGGCGGGGGAGCAAAGAACCAAACAGACAGAAATAGAGAATGCAAAGGTTGACTTAATTACTTAATGTCCGACCTGCACTCACCCCTGACCGGGCTTCCCTGGAGGGAAGGAACTACGTCTCAGTCACCTCTGTATACCCGGCCCACAGGGTCAGGCTTAGAGCACTTTCCCCGGTTTAAACTCTTCAAGACTCCCCTTGGCCACAGATAAACGTCAACGCTTTTTGTCACCCCCGTCCCTGCCGACATCGCCTCATCCTTGCTCTCTCCCTCCTAGACAGATGGACCTTCAGTGCTCTGCGGCCTCTCCGGCACACCTTGGCACCTGCCGTCCCTCTGGAACATTCTGCCTTCAGAGGCTCCTCTTAAATCCAAGTCCAGGCCACGTCCTCACCCTCAGGCTCCCCTCACACACCTGCCTTCTACCTCCTAGCTCTTCCCAGACTCGGCATCCCTGCCCCATCGACCCTGCCCGACTGTCACCTCCAGGCAGCAACGCCTCAGTCCACCTTGCTCTCTGTACCTAGCGCAGTGCCTAGCACACAGCAAGCGCTCAATAAACATTGTTTGACAACCCTCCGGCCAGCCCCTAGCCAAAGGTCCCCTCCCTGGAGTTGGGAATCACACTCCTGGCCAGAGGGCCCAGAAGGAAATGCTGAAAGATTCACCTACCAAGCCCTTGAAGAAGCCACCGAGGGACTGCCGCCGCTTCTCGGGTCTCTTTTGGGGCTTGTCCCCGTTCTGCATGGCGCTGGCCTCCGCCCGGGCGGCCTCTGCGCACGCGCACGCACACGGGGCAGGCGCTTTGGCTTCCGGCTTGTTGCTCCTCTGCTTGCTGGTCTCGGCCGGCGTCTTCTTGTCCTTGGAGGGGCCCTCTTTGCCCTTCGGGCTTGCTCCGGCCGGCTCCGGCTCTGCAGGCGCGACGGCCCTCTCCGAGGAGTCTGAGGTCTGCAGCAAGTGCAAACACAATGCGTCTTAGGGGCTGCAAGACAACTCTCTACAGCGGGTGGGTACATGTGTTAGAACAGAGGTGTTCAGTGTGGGTGGTGTGTCTACGTTTTCATGAGCCCTGCGTGAAATGAAGAGGGAAAAAAGAAAAATGCTCGCATGCTTACTACAGTACAAGGCCACAGTCGGGGATACTATTTATTGATTGAATCATTCGTTAATAATGACATGCCTTCTTAGAGGGCATTCTTCTACCTTCTGGTACTAGAACGCCCGTTTTCCTTGGGGAACCACTCTTCTCTCTCATCTATTGCTTGAAATTTAGGAAAAGTGATTACTGTCGCCCTGGGCAAGAGCACGTGACTCAGGCCTCACCAATCAGAACACTGCATGTGATCGGGCTGCTGTGGTTGGTTCAGGATTGCTAACAGATTAAAAACTGAGCTATTCTCAGAGCTTTTCTAAAACAACCTTGAGAGAGGTCTGCTCCTTTTCTGTTGGGTTTGAAGATAAAAGTCTGGAGCTTCTAGAGGCACTGCCATTTCCTGGAAAAAATCTGCTCTATGTGTTAGCTAACACAGAGGAAAGCTGAGAGATGAAGAGAGAGAGAGCCTGCATACTGATGACATTGCATGTGCCCCTGGATCTATCCGTTCCTGAAGCCCACCATGCTTGCACCAGTTTTGAGAGCGTCTTTTCCTTTGCAACCACCTGTGACTTTTTTCTTGGGGATAACTTTTCTTTATGTCTATCTTCATTTCTGGTGTGAATTCATCCTTTTGCTTCATAAAACGGTGACAAAGAAAATTATTTTATTTTTAGTTTTGAACTCACATCCTTTCACGTCAAAGTGAAAAGTTTACAGTCCTACTTGGTTCTTACAATTTGGAGGGATAAGGCTCTAAAATCCAAAATTCTAGAAAATGCTGGGCAAATTACAGATAATGAAAAAATCTATGAGGAAGTAAAAGCCCTTTTCCCATAATTTACTTGAACTGAAATGCCTGTGGGGGCCAGACAGATAAAATAAAACCCTGACGGAGGCCAGGGATCAGAGTAATCTCATGGGAACTTTATTCTGCCAGTTGTGAAGCCAAACAGGGCCAAGGAAATATTTCTCTAGTTCAAGTGATGCTATCCTTGATGTTAGGGAGACAGTTTGCAGTAGGGGGGACTGTGGTGAACTGAATGTCACGTGCCCTGTCTAAACAGTTGCTTGAACCCAGCTGAGAGATGCTGTGTGGGACTCCAGCCCAGCGTTGGCAGAGCTGTTCTTGTCAATGGAAACTTCGAATTGACATTTGTAAATGCGTCCATTCTTAAATATTGACTTCTAAAGTTTTAAAGCCCTATTCATGGCAAGCAACCACTGTACAAGTACCCCTGTGGGCCACATCTGACCTCCTGGATACATGCTTACAGCCTCTGATTCATACAGTATGTACTGTCCCCAGGTCCAGAAATCCTATGACAAAGTGGCAGTGTCGTTGAGAAGGCAGCAACCAGAGAACGGTCACTCACACCCGTTAGAGAGAAGTGAGAGGACAGAGAAGGCTCTCGGTCCGAGGTCCCTGCAGGTTGCAGCCCCCCGCGGGGCAGAACTCCTCGTGGGAAGCATCAGACAGCCAATGCACGGGAGACGCTGTTCTGAAACCACTTGTGAATATTTCTGCCGGGTCCCAGCTGCCTAAGTTGTAGCAAATGCCAAGATACAGAGGGTCAAGGACAACGGTCAGCCCCGAGCAGATACTCGCCTCCGAATGAGCCGGAGACCCCCACCACGACGCCCTTCAGCGGGACCAGAAACCAGTAACCCTGCTCAAACAGCTGGTTAACTGCTTTTGATGTGTGGAAGATTTTAAGATGCGGTGAGTAGTTAAGAACTTAGCATCTGGAGTCAAAAGGACCTGGTTCTAGTGTTGTCACGTCCTTGCTGTATGACCTGGAATAAACTTCCATCTCTCAGCTTCCTCATCGGTGTGGGGGTAACGAACTCACATCTCAAGGCAATGGAACACCTATAAGACACTGGGCCCATGTGAAATGCCAGGCATCAGGAGACCCATTGTCCTGGTTGGTCTGAGAGTGAGAGGGTCCCAGGATACTGAACTTACAGGTTTAAAACCAGGAAAGCCCCAGACACATGGGTGGCCCTGGTTTAATACCGCCAGAGGTGACTCTTCCAGAGAGACTATGGGGACCCGTGGGCCAAGTGCAGATTGGGACACTCAGGAAATCCTTGCTGAATCGAGCCCCTCTGTGACATTTTGGTCAGGACTTAAAGGACAGGAAGGAGCTTTCCATGTGGAGAAGAGGGGGCTCCGTAGTAAGAAATAGCTGAAGAGCGCTGGCTTGCCCACGCCTGTATCTGCAGAGCCCGAGTCAGTGCCGGGCAGCCAGTGGGCACGCCACCCGGGGAGCTGGCGTGGGTGAGCACTGCGCTGGAAATGAGGCTGGGGAGAACCGAGAGCGCGCTGGCTAAACCCACCACCGAACCGAGTTTACAGGCCACTTACTTGGTAGCTGGAGTCTTTCCCATTTATTTCTTCTGAGTGGGTGGTCCCTCCATCCCCTTTCACTGACTAAAATAACAAACAGACAACGGCCTTTCAGCCACCATAGGCACAGCAAAACGAAGAATGCAAAGGAAGTTTTGATATGGGTGGCCGTGGTCATTCATCATTGAGGTTCCGATCAAGACAAATGGAAGACCGAGTGGAAGTGGACTGTTGATGAGATAGACAATTTCCACGCAGTCTGCACCCAGAGTCTCATTAAATTCAAGTGTTGGCCTCCCAAAATAACAGCAACAAAAGTCTTAAACTCCGGGGTTAGGTAATTCTGGAATACATGAATGATGATGAAACTACCAATGTGGGAACCAGGAGGTGTTTGAACATACTGAATGAATGAATCAACGAACAAACAGGTGGTCAAAACATACGAGCATCTGGTGGTAAGATAAATAAGTTACCAGGCGTCCAGTTACAAGATAAATAAGTACCAGGAGTGTAATGTACAGCATGATGACTACAGCTACCACTGGATGGGAATGTTGTGAAAAAGTCCTCAGAATTCTCATTACAAGAAGAAATATTTTTCTTCCCCCCCATCTCTTTTTATTGTAGCTGTATGAGAGGATGGATGTTAGCTAAACTTAGTGTGGTGATCACTTCACAAGGTATGTAAGTCAAACCTTTATCCTGTACACCTGAGACTTGTACAGTGCTGTATGTCAATTACATCTCAATAAAACTGGAAAAAATAGATGAATAAATTAAACCATTGGTAGCCTTCCATTGGTGACATTTAGTGGCCCTTCCTTCCTTCCTCCCTCCCTCCCTCCCTCCCTCCCTCCCTCCCTTCCTTCCTTCCTCCCTTCCTTCCTTCCTCCCTCTCTCCTTCGTATTCTGTCTCTTTCCCTTCCTCCCTCTGGGCAGAACTCTCTTTCAGAGCCAGATTAGGCTAGTTCCTGCTGGGATCTGTATTAAAAGGATGATAACCATAGAAACTTATTTTTTCCAGCTGTCAGAAATAGTCGAGTTCCTGTTGAAAGAGACTAAAATTCTCTGAGAGTCGCGTCTTTGGAAGAAGAGTCTGGAGACTGTGAAGTAATTGCAGTGATTTTCCAATGTGATACCGAGCAACTTTCTGCACGGGGTTAATCTTTGTTCCCGAGCGTCACAGGGGAAGCAGGTCAGGACGTCCGGCCTGTGGCATGCAGATGGGGCCAGGACGTGACATCCAAGCCTTGCATATTAATAACGTCATTTTCTATTTCTTTTTTGGGGTCATGCATTCCTACAGCTTGATATGCTGAGGAATGTCTGAACCATCTCCAACACATATACCTCTTAGATTCTCAAAATTCTAGTGGAGATGCCTGGTGGTCAGTTCACATTTTCTTGGAAGGAATGAAAATGTATTTTGATTTATGTGTCAACTCGACTGGGCCATGGGGTGCCCAGATATTCTGTTAAATGTTATTCCGGGCGTGTCTGTGAGATTGTTTCTGGGTGAGAGTCACGTTTTAATTGGTAGACCGAGTAAAGCAGAGTGTCCTCGTCAATGTGGATGAGCCTCATTTAATTCAGTGTGAGGACGCCGGCAACAGTGTTTACTAGGTCAGCCCCATTCCAACAAATGCAGGGAACGGGACCTGCTAGGAATTTCCAGGGTAAACAAAAGCTGTGAGTGCAGCCTTTGTGTTTTACCAAGACGCTCAGTTGAAATGAAATTGGACAATTCAGACAAAATTACACAGCGGAGGTCAGTCTCATTTGAGTGACAAGGACCTTCAGAACCTGTGCCCAAGCTTCATGTCAGTCCTGGATTAATTCCTCTCTTTCGCCTCGCCGTTTCAAGTAAGTGTCACGTTAGGGAATTTCGGGCCAGCCCAATACATAAAAGTGATGTTTGCACAGGAAACACAACTAAGGAGACACCGACATGGAGCTTGGGCTGTTCTGTCTCCATTGGTACTCTCAGAGAAAGCCAGCCCCCAGGAGCACAGGAAGCAGAAATCACATATGAGGACATGGTGGGCGGGGCGGGGGGGGGGCTTTGGAAGCAAAAAAACTTGACTTTGGCCTTGCCAGTTAGCAGCTCTGTGACCTTGGGCAGATTGGCCTGGGCCCCGAGTCCCCCTGCCCCCATCCGTGCAGGGGGGCGGAAGGAGTGTTCGTGTCACGGGGTTTCCATATTAATCAGTGAGGTGATACATGCACTGTGTTTCTTAGCACAGGGCCAGCCACGCCATTTGCATGCAATACATAAGTGGGGGCCATTACCATTACTACTATTAATAACGGAGAGGGCATATTCCCCTTTAAGGGTGGAAAGGAAGGCAAGGCACTGGCGAGGACAGAAACTGCCCGAACAAATGCTGCTTTCAGAAACCCTTCCTCAGAGAGCAGCTCAGTGTGCAAATGTAACACTCAGGGGAGAATCGGAGATCGAGAACTTTGGCTGGAAACTCCTGTTTTATAATTACCATTACAAACCGCTGTCTTTCTTTGCTTCCGGAGTGTGTAGATTTCCACAGGTTTTCTTAGACTTATTAGATTGAAAGCAATCGACAAAAAACTCTGATTTCATGGCCGTCCCCTCATTTGGGCCTTTGCTTTGCTCGATATTGAAGCCCACCGTCTTCCTGTCCTGATAGAGTTTCTTATGAAACTCACGGTCTAAGGAGGATGGAGGAGGATTGACGTTAACAACGTATGCGGCACTAGTTCAGAGGAGGAACGTACCTTCCCGGTACAAGGTGCTATTAATATTGACAAATGGTACGTCTGCGTCTCCATGCTCCTGTCTAACGCCTTTGCGAGTTCAGCTGCCTACCTGCATTGTGGGTACATGAATACAGTTCTCTACCCACTCCCTTTATAAAAATACACTCACGCTTCAACTCTCCAATTTCTTGACATACAGTTGAATTAACGCACAGAAGAATCTTCTTTTTATTTAGGGCATGACAGATGTCTTAGCTGTTCCTTGCAATTATTGTGAAAATCTGTAGGAGCCCACAGGGTTTTTGTAGCCCACTCAATCTACCTGCGCCGAGTGTGATGAAAAGACTTGGGTGACTCTATTTTCTCTTCCCTGAAATAAAGTGACTTGAAACAATGATCTTCCTCCTCCTTTTACTTTTATGAGGTTAATTTCTGGAATGGAAAAGCTCTCTTTTGAAGTGAACAGGGCAATGCATTTATTAAAAATAAACACTTGGCCAAGAGTTACTTTGTCATGGGGCAGTAACCATGATATGTGAGGGAAACCTCGGGGAGGCAAAGATGGGAAGGTAGGAAATCAATGACCTGGTGAATGAGGACACAGACCGCAGAACGAGGGGGATGCATTTGCAGCTGAGTCTTCTCTTCTATTAAATCAATGATCTTAAAAAACTGTATTTTGTAACAATACGTAAAATCAGTCGAAACATTCCCTTATTTTGCTAAATAAATAAATAAATAAATAGCCCACAGTGATGGACTAGATCCTGTCTCTACTTTCAAGCCCTTAAACCAGTTATTTTCCTCCTCCTCCATAAATGCAAAGACTTTAGATTAGTTTGGAGGCCGTGAAATGTAACCTGAACATCTTTTCTCAAATTAAATGCTGGAGCTGACTTCCGGGAGTCTACACTAAGGGGATATGAACACAGATGCAATGCATAAAAGTAGGGGTACGAGGGTGCTCCTGCAGGCGAGTGCAGCAGCCGGGGTCTCCTATGGAAGACACACGGGTGTGCTCACTGAATACGGTGGAGAATGAAACATAAATGTCTGGTTTCCACATTAGGCTTTATTCTCTGTGAGGACAAGAACCAGGTCTGTCTGTGCTCACTGCTGTATCGCTAGTGCCTGGAATAAAATGGGCGCTCACTAATTATTTGTTCAATAAGGGAATGAATGAAATGCAACAAGTTGGAAACAAACCAATTGCCCATGAGTAGAGCTAGTGGCTAATCAGAGTATGATAAATCCAGACATTGTGATTCGATGAAGTTGTTACAAAGAATGAGGTGGCTCTATAGCAGGGGTTGCAAACTCAAAGACCCACAGGGATAGGGCCAGGAACATAAATGAGTGAGCTGGGCCCAGGGTGACAATAGGGAGTAGTGGGGATTGTGGTAAACTGGAAAACCCAAGTCTTTCATGGATTTTAATTAACCACAATAGTAATATAATGTTGTAGTGAAAGCAAAACAGAATGCGTGACAAGGATCATTAGGATATCTGGAATTTTAGGGGAAATCCCAAAAACCATGGGAACGTTGGTGTTTACACTGAAAGAAGCAATGTTCAAGCTCTAAGGCATCACCCTTGTATTGGGCAATAGGAACAAGGGCCAATGGGAGGCCTGCCACTAAGAGGTGAAGTCTGCTTTGGGAGAAATGTGTCCTCTTCTCTCTCTCTCCCTAGCCTATGGAATATCAATTCCAAAGGCCTTTGGTTTCTGGTTTTGTTTCCCTAACAGTTCAGACTTACCCCGTTTCTGCTGCTAGAAAATGTCACCAGGCAACACCTCATGGATGGCTCTGGAGGGTGAATTGAAGTGATACGGGGCCTCATTAGAATGTAAGGGTTTGTTTGGAATGGATGGTTTATATGTGTCTCACGATTTATTTGGAGACTCTTGTATTTTCCTCTCCTTTACACAAAAAGTATCACGCTGGTTATTTGGAAGAGAACATCATTCTGTTATTGTATCTCTCAACTCTATTCAAAATCCAGGATAGCTGCACCACATTCAGTGCCACGATGAGCTATTTGGGGACCCCATTTGTAATGTAGATGGGTTTCCAGAGTCAGGCCCAGGGTTGCTTTCTGTCCTGACATTGTACAAATGTTGGCTTCAAAAAAATCTCAAATCCTGATCCCCGTGTTCGGTGCCAAACTGCAGAGTCGACGGCCAGGAATACAGATGGGGCTGCAGGCACAGGGCTGCCCACTCCTTGCCCTACGCCTCTTACTCCACGGGAGCCTGGCAACGACAGAACAGGGCGCCTGCCAACGATGTCTCACGGAGTTATTTCTAATACGCCTCGACTCCCAGTGGCCAGGCTGCTGTGTCTCGTTTGGTTTTGCGGACCAGGGAGAATTCCTTCACAGGTTGGGCCTGTGCAATTAGAGTTGCTCTCTCAAAGGATTAAATTCCCAGATACTCCTGAAAACAAAGGCCCACTATAATGAAATTCTTGTTTTTCATTAAAAGAGAATTAAACCAATGACCTTTTATATGCATTTTTGGGAAGGTCATATGACCCCGAACGTGCCGATCTCATCATAGGCATTTGTGGGTTTCGTCTTCTGACCGATTTGGGTTTTAGTTCACTGTATTATTTAAGTTCTTGGATCTTTAGATAATTAGTATGCGTGACTCCTCCTCATAGACCCCATAAGATGTGTTCCCACATTCTTTCCACTCTAGATAAACTAAAACCACGGCGAGTTCACCCACTAAGTCATACCGCTCACTACTGGGAAGTTATGTTCTCATTTTCTTATTTCCGTTATCTACAAGTCAGCTTTGTCCAAGGTGGTGGCACTTTCACACAAGGTGGCACCTTCAGAATTTTTCCAACCTCAATATGCAACTTCGACTATTTACTACTTAATCCTTTAAAAATGCCTATGTTCTTTTTGTCACTAAATGTATTTTCAAAGGAAATTGCATATAACTGCCAGAATAAGAAAAACAGTATTATTTGCCATAAGCAGGGGGACTCTTTAAAAAGAAAGAAAATGAAAAGTAGGCGCCAATATTAACTTCTGGGTGCAGACTGCTGTCGGCCCACACTCGGGGCGGAGGCCAGCCCCTTCTTTGTTAAACAAGGCGTTAGTAGAGGTTAATGAAAGGTTATGAAATATTAGCAATGAACTGAGCCTTTCTGTACCACTGCATCCGGGAGTCTTCTCACTGCACAGTCCATACGCATCGGTACCATCTACAATTACGCCTCACACACGCGCGACATGGGACCTGACTCTCGGAAGCTGCGTCAGCTTTTTCGGCCTTTCAGCAGTGGGAGCGAGCGGCTTACCATTTGTCTGAGGAACGCCATCAGGGAGGCTCTCGGCGGCTTGCGTCCTTCTCCTCTGAGCTTTCCCTCCGAGGGCTCGGGGCTGGCCTCTCGCTCTTCGTTGAGATCCACCGTTTGTAGGGCCGAGTCCACTTCCTCGGACTTTACAGCCTCTACCGGTGATTCACACACCACCTGGATCATTTTGCCAGGTAATAAGACAGTGAAAAAAAAAATCCCTCCCAACCTTTTGTAAAGTCCTGGTTGGCCCTTTTTGCGCCTCGTGGCGGCAGGTTGGCGTCTATGACCGTTTCCATGGAGGCGCATCTGCATCTTCGAGACGCACCACTCACGACGTGTGAGGTGCTCTCACCGCCCGTTTCTGAGCAGCTGCCAAATAGACGGACCAGGAGGCAAGCCCCCTGCCCCACGCAGGTACAAGGCTTAGACAGGAAGTCCTTTGGGGACTGCCCCTCAGAGCGTGCTCAAAACCCCTTCCATCTAGAAGGCCCACCCCTATGGTCCTCGTAAAGGTAAATTACACCTGGCCTGCGTAAGGATCGGGGTAATCATTCCCTTAAGGGTCCGTCTTTAGAGATGGTACCCATGCCAACTTTCATTCCACATCTTAGGTCCCTGAAACTGTGGAGAGACTGTTTTCCACGCAGAAAGGATAATGTGAAAGCCACTCCGTGAACAGAACAAACTCCTCGTTAACTCCTTTCCCACCGCACCCCAGACCAGTCATTCGCCCTTGTTGCTTACTGAAGTTCACGCTTTCAGAAGAGAAATGAACTTGGCACGAAAACTCTGGCTAAGTTGCTTATGGCCCCCAGCAAAGTGTCCAGTGAGCTCAGTGTCCCTTGAACGTCTGTGGCGGGAAAGGGGGGCAGGCATGGGACACAGCCCGAGGTCTATTCACCTGCACTCTGATCCCGACACGGATTCTTCCGCATGGCCTCACGTCTGGGCAGGCTCTGCAGTTGCTTCTGCCCCTGCAACGGGGCAGCCTTAATTGGCCTGGAGAGGGTTCATCATTTTTTGTTTGTTTGTTTGCTTGCTTGCTTTTCTCTGGCAGGGATTGGCGAGCCACTACCAAATCCATCCCTGAATCTGTTTGGGGGTGGCCTCCAAGCTAAGAATGGATTTGACATTTTTAAAGGGTTGTAAACAATTTTTTAACAGCCACCAGAGATTGTATGTGGCCTGTGAAGTCTAAAAGATTGACTCTCTGGCCCTTGACATACTGGTTTGCTGTTCCTTGCCTCAGAGTTTTTCCTGGTGCCAGACCTCAGCTCCCTCGGTCCCTTGTCCTTGCTGTCACGGAGTAGGGGTCTGACTTCTCTCCAAAAGCACAGTTCGCTTGTGGAGAAACCGCTTTCTTGTCCTTCATTTCAGAATACACCATTGGCTTGTAAATGACCCAAATGATCCCACTGAGAAGGACCCTTCGTCTCTGCATTATCAGTGGAAGCAGGAAGGTGCCTGCCCATCAACAAATCAGCACGCAGGGACACGCCGAAATAAGGCGATGTAGTCACAGCTGTCTCTCCTCACCTTTTGTTTCTTAAAATATTGACACGACCTCTAGCAGTTTCGCTTTGCAGACAAGGACCTAGGCTGGGGGTGTTACAAGCTCGAAAGTCCCCAGGAGCCAAGAAGCTGGCTTTCAGCAGGTGTCCTTAGCTAGGACTGACAAGACAGAAGACAAGAGGGAGTGGTGGGGACTCGACCGAACAAATGACAAGTCGCTGTGCCTGGAGGTGTCCAAAGAACCACAGCACTGGACCAGCCGAGTAAGACACGTTGGTGAGGAGGCTTCGCTGCGGGGTCTGTGGCCCGGTTCTGGCTTTTGGCGCAGACCTCAGGCTCACACTGGAGCCAAATGAGAGCCTGGGACTGGCAGTCTGACATGGACATGGACTTCCACATGTAGGCCTGGTTTAATTCAACTGCATTTCTGAAAAGTAAGCTTCGGCCTTAAGGGCCCCGGGATGAGCCTGAAATGCAGGCAGCTGACACAGTGATTAGGAGCGTAGCTTCTAGCACCAGCCTGCCTGGGTCTAAATCTTGACTCTGCCCCCGACAGGGGCTTTAAGTGAGCCAAGGTCCCCATTCAATGGGAGCGTGCTTGTATTTTCTCACTTTTCAATGGGAACAGCATATACATTGGAAATTGTTTCCAGAATCATATCAGGCAATGCATGTAAAATTCCTAGAACAGTGCCTGGTATACACAGGAAACTCTTAGTTAATGCCGCTGTCTGTTACTTGGGCTGTTATGAGAGGTATTCCACTCCATGGCCATGGATTATCTGAAACCATCCAGCACGACTGTGCACTATTTAGAGATGACACTAATAATTACCTGTTATTGTGCAAGGTAGTTCTAATATACAACCTCAGTAAACAGTTTCAGAGGTAAGAGCAGATAACATCATCTCTGTTTACAGATAAGAAATCTGAATGGTTGAATGACCGGGCAAAGTCACACCACGGGTGGGTAGCCATTTCAATGAGGATGAAGTTGTCTACCAGTAACTGAATATCTAATAGTGACTTGATCAATAACGATATGGAACAAAATGTTTCCAAGCTGGAAGTTCTGGGATGGGTTTAGTGGCTCCACACTTTCTCCAAGAACCTGGGTTCTTTCTATCCTTTGGCTCTGCCATCCTCGGCATGCTGGATTTTTATCCTTTTATTTGCTACCTCATGGATATAAAGTAGCTGCTGCAGGTCCAGGTATCACATCCTTCACCCAATGTCCTAAGAAGGAGCAAAGATTTGCTCTAAATGAACTTCTGTGCTTTAATCCCCTACCTCAGTGTACATATCCTTGGCCAAAAGTAGGTCACATTTTTACTCCTAGGCTAATTACTGGTAAAGAATATGGAATTATTGGGTTAGACTAATCAGGATCAAATATTGGGGACGTGGGTAGTAGTTGCCAGCCTTGCGTAAGATCAAAGAAAGAAGGTGGAGAAATGAGAAAGGGCCCTTGGGTAAATACGAACAGAGATTGACTGTCTCTGGTTCAGAATTATTCTGTCTTTGAAGCAGAACATTCTTTTTGTGTGTGCAAAGGCCTGGAGGGAAAATTACTCACATAATAAAGTGACCCAATTTTATGGCAATACATTCATAAGTCAACCTTATCAGATTGCCAACGGTCCAGGTGCTTGGTCTTTCTTAAGGTTGACAGGTATCGTTCATACATCCTAGATCCGAGTCCATTCTTAAAAAAAAAAAAAAAAA
>CM052547.1:87480821-87506505 GCA_028533065.1 Trachops cirrhosus
GACCGAAACCGACGAAAAGAGTATATTCCTTGACCCCGCAGTTTCACTTCTAAGAGATAACGCTAAGCCTCACTTCACACCCGTGAGAAATAACAAATGCACGAGGTTATTCATCTGCAGCGAGAGCTCAGCAAATGTTTGGGAGCTGGCCACATGTCATCAGTAAGGCCCTGGTTACGTAAGCGGTGGTACATCCATTCAAAGGAAAACTACGAGAGCGTGGCCCAATGAGGAAGGTGTACAGCTACAGAGAGTAGAGCTCTCTCTGGACAGAAATGGAAAGCAGCGGTAACTGGAAAAAAAATTAAGTACAGACCAGAACAGTGTATACGACATTACCTTTGTATAAAAACAAAGAAATAAGAACTTATGCTTGTATTGACTTGTGTGTGCCCGAAGAGACCATAGAAGGGTCCATTAAAAAATACAAATAATAATGATTGATTGGGGTGACATTGGTAGTAGGCAAGTATACCATTTTGTGATTTTTAAATTTTCATTAAAATTACAATGAAGACAAAACGTGGGTGACTAATTCCAAATTTTAAAAAACATCCCAAGGGCCAGGCTGAACATGATCGGGAAGTTCAAGCCCAAGGTCGCCATTCTGTGGCCCATGCCTTAAACATAGGGTTTGTGTAGAATCTTCGCCCTTCCCTGCAAATACTGTTTTGCTAGTCTCACCAGGCTTCCAGATCATTCTCAGCAAACAGAAATGTTAGACAGACACACGAACGTTCTCCAGGAAATGTCTGGAAACTTCTTTTAAGAAAACAGGTGTTCCTGTTTTTCATCTGTGTGGACGAAGCCTATATTTTTTTTCCTTTCTGTTGGCTTCAAAGGGCCAACAGACAGGAACACTAGTTAAGTGATCACAATTTGTCATGTTGAAAAATAATGCCGCCTTATCGTAATTTGATTGTCCATAATAAAACCCATATGGAACTTCTGGCACCTTCTTTCAACTGGAAATTGTCAACTGGATTTCAGCTTCCTTTAGGCAAAGTCTGCGCGGTCAAAGTGAAAGCTTGTGTTCAGGCGGGAGGATCAAGGCTGAATGAGCCTTGTCTGGAGCGGCTTGTGATAAATGTCCGCCCCGTGAGTTCCCCATTGATTGTACATCACTGGTTTCATTTTGAATCTTTGTACCAGGAATCAGGGCCGAAGGTACTGGTTAACACGGGGAAATTTGTCTGGGAAACATTGAATGGTACAATAACCTGTCACTCTACTCCTTTCCATCTGTTAGAAATTTGAGCCACATGCTGCCTGAAATATAAGAAAAAACTCTGCTTCCTCTCCCGCCTGGACGCCCCAGCAGCTCAAGGCGCGCCACTGGCTAGGCAACAATGGGCTCCGGGCAATCGATAAGTCTTTGCCTCTCTTCTTCTGAGAGCGCCATCACCTGCATGCAGCCACTGTCAGAGGTAGGAAGAAAAACGGCATTTGGTTCATTCGGGAAGGTGAAATGTACCTCCTCCAATTTGCTTCAAAAGGGAAGCAAATTAATAAAGAAGCAGGAACTCACTTCAAAGCCCAAGTCTCCTCAAAAGGTTTTGTGGAACTTCAAAATGTCCTAAGCAGATGGGCACTAACTAATTATTATTATTATTATTTTACTTGGCTTTACTACAAAGTGGAAATTCACCTAAGGAGGGTCTATCACTGTAACTCAATTTCTATTTTTATTCTCCTCACTATCCCCGCCCCATTCACATCAGCTGATAACAATGTGTTCCCATTTTTTAGCCCCTGGTAAAAATGGGGAGTGAACACAAGTAGCAGAACCGTAAGAAAGAGCCAGGTATGAGAGGGCTCCAGAGGCTGCCCTTCCACTGCGCAACCTCTCTTTCCGATCTCCTGCTGTGGACGGTGCACCTGAGCTGTAAGTGTGTTTTTAAATGTCAGTGTTATTTCTGAACCAGGACTTGCCACGCAGGCTCTGGATCGTGCAGTTTGGGGATTATTGTGAGCACCAAATAACCTCTGGTTGGAGCTGTTTGCAGCTGCCTATTGCAGTTTCTAATGAACTCAGGATGCCTCAAGCCTCACAGCGCGGCTTAGTGGACAAATCCGGGAATTGCCTAAATTGTAGGGTTTGTTTTTTTTTTAACTTAGCTAGGAAGTTTGCTGTACTTTCTTTCTCCTTTTATAAAAAATAGAGAATATAGATAGGCAAAGAGGAAAAAAGCAAAATTCACCCTTTACCCCACTACTGAAATAAACTACTACTAACAGTTTTGTATTTTTTCATTCTACGCCCCTTTGGGTGGAAGGGGGAACGTGTGTGGGCAGGCAACCCTTTCACCCCGAAGGGACCACTCTGTAGATTCTATTTTGAAACCTGCTCTTCTTCATTGAGATTGTATTACGGCTGTCTTCGCATGTCTGTGATTCTATTTGCACGTCATCCTCGTTTCTGATGTCCAGTGGAGGGGCGTACCATAACATTATAAAAGCTGTCCTATCAGTACTGGTATACCTTTCCAGCTTTTCCCTGGCAATGCTAGAATTGGGGAAAAAAAAAATCTTGTGCATGAAATTTTGCTCCTTTTCTCTAGAAGGGCCCTAGATGTCAAATCGCTTGTTGAAAAAGCACGCGTGTTTTAGGTCTTTAAAACGGAGCCCTGCCCAGGTGTGATGGTTGAAACACTCTTCCAAACGATCCCGGTAGACGATTAACTATTATCCAAGATTTCAGAGGGCAATACAAATAACATAAAGATCCTGAGACATGAAACGTAGATTGTTGTTGTTTCTGGAATGTTTTCCTATAAGGGGGGTTTAAGCTGCAGTTTCACAGATCTAAAAATGCTCCTTACCCATCGTCCCTCCTGACGTTGGGAGAAGAGAGGCTACGCTGTTCATTTTATCTCCGTATGCTAATTGGGTCGAGCTAGGCTGGATCAGTTTATCCAGCAGGATGCTTTTTATTGCACATATAAGATCAACACCTGTTATAGTACTCTGTAGACATAACCTCAGACACTGAAAACTGTGTCTTAGCAGAAGTCTAACACAGCACCTGTATGGTAGGGCCTCGTGAATCGGTGGTATTGACTGATGCAGAGATGTTATTCTTATAAGATTAAATGAATCAGTTGCTCATCATAGTCGTAGAGGGTGGGGAGAAAATCCATCACAGAAAGCAATTCATATTTTTGTCCTGTAAACAAGGGTTTCCCATGTCCTCTTCCAGCAACTTTTCCCTTTAGTAGTAGGCGAATTTGTCAACTTGACTTCCAATGGGAAGTAAAACACGGATAGAGGATTAAGCAATAAGATACTTTTCTTTCTTTTCCTTCCTTCCTTCCTTCCTTCCTTTTTCCTTCCTTCCTTCCTTCCTTCCTTCCTTCCTTCCTTCCTTCCTTCCTTCCTTCCTTCCTTTTTCTTTTTGCAGCCATCAGTACTTTGGGGACATTCCTAGGGACACACGAGTTGTCACACTCTTGTACGATATGGAATGGAAACACGCACTCGCTGTGGGCACCGAGTGGGCAGGGCGTGACCCCCAGGGCAGTGGCATGGGGCAGCAGGGATCTGTGGAGGTTTCGCCTGTCCCCACAATTCCTTCTAACATGTCCTGATAATGGCATTTCACAATTATTAGAGGAAAAATAGCCAATGTTAAAAAAATAAGACTTCAAAACACAAAAGCTAATAGCCCATAGCCTAGAAACTGTTCGCCATCTGTTTAACAAACACTTCCCGATCGTGAGAAACTGTTTTGAATGTTGGCAGAATTAAGTGGCAGACTTTCTCAGAATGGTTTGGCATTGCGAAGAAAAGGAAGGAAAATCACATTCTTTTCCCTGAATTTTCAGATTAAACCAAACTCCTCTTTGACCCTACCCCCTACCTAAGTTTAATGATCAGGTTCCTCTCTACTTTTTATCTCAAAACTCTGTTTATTTCATTCATAGCCCTTTTTCTACCCTGGGAATATTTGTTTGTTTACTAATTTTCTTGTTTCTTGTTTATAGAATGAAAATTCCCACAAGCTATGCTGCTCCATCACCCCAGAACCTACTACCATTCCCGGCACAAAGGAAGCGCTCAGATGTTTGTTGAATGAATAGATAAAAGTACTCGTGTGTCTTATTTATTGTTCAACACCTGCCAACAGGTAGACTCTCAAGCTGCATTTACAGTTTATGAACCTTAAGTAGCTCCAAATTGTGCAGTAAACACTTTAATTTGCCCTCCACTCTACCACAAAGAAAAACGACAATGCAGGTGTGCCAGTGAGGGACACCTCACGCGGCTGCCCCCCGGGGATCCATGCAGGGGTGGGGGGTCACAGGTGGCCTGGAGAGCAAATGCCGCCTCATGTCCTGTCTGGGAATATAGGGCAAAACATCCCGTTTTTCAGAAACGTCTGAACTATGGAATTGGATTGGGATCTCTCATTTTAAAATGCTGTCAACGTTGTCCATTTAAAAATATTATCTGTTCATTAACACATTATTTCACACAGTGTATGGGCCAGCTAGAACCTGTCTGTGGTTCGCTGCATCCTCCAAGAGGCCGTTTTCCAGCTCCGGTCTGATGCCTAACTCCGCACGTCTTGGAGGAGCGGTCCCTTGGAGGAAAGGCCCAGCGGGCGGACGACTAATAGTTACAGGGACGGCGAAGTCGGAGGAGCGCGCAGCGGCACGGAGCGGAGCAGCATGCGTGCTACAGGACTCCTCGGGGCCTTTACTGGGCCGATGGCCAGGGGGCTCTTCAGGAGAGAGTAGGAAGCAAGCACTGGTTTCCGAAGCTCTTGGAGGGTGGAGCCCTATTTCCAGGTTGATCTCAGCGGGCTGATGCTTCACAGAACATCAGTGGGGGACGTGCCAGCTTCCGAAATGTTAAACATATACTAGACATCGCAAAGGCTGAAAGTGCGTGCTCTCGGGGGACTTGTAGGCCCAGGGGCGGAGCCTGGGGCTTTGTAGGCCGTGTGACTTTACGCGAGTTCCTTCCCCGCTCCGTGAGAGAGTAACTGCTCGGTACATGAGGGCTGTTACTCTAATCTTGGAAGGAGGGAATCAGACAGTGAAAGGACAGTGAACGCGAAATTCATTTTGCAAACGCATTGCAAATCACACATCGCTTGATATTTCAACCTTGATTAACACCATAACAGGTTCAAGTCTGAATTACAAATACCCAAAAGAATGGTACAGATACATGATTTTGCATAGTTTATCTGAGTGAAAGCGGCTGTAGCAGACGTATGTTTGAAATCATTTTCTACTCAAGTTGTGTGAGGCAGAGCTGATGATGAGACGGCAATAATAGAGTGTAGCAACCTTTGAAAAGTCGTACTATGATACGTATCATTTTCACTTTCGTCAGGTCCAGCTAAGAAACGTGACTGCATGGTAGTGTGTGTGGGGTGTGGGGGGTGCCCAGGTGCATAAGAAACAGTCAGATCCCCCAAGATCCCTGTCTCTGTGTTTGCAAAAAGTGATTATGGTAGAATGGAGTTTTTCAGACTTCAGATGTGACTCCGTGGACTGGAAAATTTCAGTGGGTCAAAACTAGCATGGAACAAAACAGAATAGAAAAGAATAGGAAATACCAGTCAGTGTTACGTGCTGTAAAGATACTGTTATCTTGTGAATTCTTTGTGTCATGCATGTACATTATATATGGTCCAGATATAAAGTCTATTTCTTACTGTGGGTCATAGTCAAGTTAAAAAGTTAGTGCAATAAGTGTATTTAAATACATGATACTATAGCCGCCTTTACTAGTTTCATCCACTTAATGATTTCCTGATATAAAGTTGGGTAGAAAAAAATGTATCTGATTCCTATCTGTGGCATATCATCTTTGCTGGCAAAGCCTGCTTTCTACTGAAGAAATTTTCCAAGCCTCCCTTCCTAAACAAACATAGACTTGTGACTCAGTGCTGCCCCTGGGTAAATCTTAGGAAACCTTTCTAATTTGATAGGCCATTGTGACAATGTACAGTACTTCTGACTGTGGCAGCATCTGAAAACCACCAGGACCAGCCCTGTGAACCAGCCAGTCCTTAGGGGACACTGGGGAAGAAAAACTGGGCATGGGGGGCTGCCAAGGCACTGAACCCACCTCGGTTGCCCTACTCCGGAATTCTTGTTATGTAACAGAAACAGCACATTCTCCTCGTGAACTAAGCCACTATTGATTGGGTGTCCTGTTTTTTTTTTTTATTTGTAGCTGAAAGCACCACAAATGATATACTGCTCAAACACCATCATGCTGGAAGACCACTGATCCATTTCATAATTCTTTCTTTCCAAGTTTCTGACAATTTAGGGACTATGC
This sequence comes from Trachops cirrhosus, assembly GCA_028533065.1. NCBI lineage: Eukaryota > Metazoa > Chordata > Mammalia > Chiroptera > Phyllostomidae > Trachops > Trachops cirrhosus. Next base: position 87,487,122 of record CM052547.1, read on the forward strand.
TCTTTTATTTAGCGTCACGAGTGACCGTCTGTATCACGCTCCACCCTCACGACAGCTCCCTGGGCACGCGGTATCTTCTTTTTGTGGAAGGAAACACAAGCCTTTGAAATGACTGAGTGTAACAGGGTTTGGGGGCTGAGGGGTTTTGATTCTGGTTCTGCCACTGACTTAGCTGTGTGGCCTTGGACAAGTAGCTTAACTTCTCTGGGCCCCAGTTTCTGCACCTCTTAAATGGCAATAAATATATCTACCTTGTTGTAAACATTTCCTAGCAAATGTTTCTTAGTGCTAAATTCACATGATGCATAAAAATTATACTCTAAGAGCTGACGACTTTGTTCACACTATAACTTGTATAATTTTTAAGATGCATTTCCCTTCCATACTGACAAAGTTTTTTGGGTGCATAGTTCTCTTTACCTGTTCAAACGGCACACCCTTGTGGCCCTAAAATAAACAAAACAAAATAAAAAACACAGATCGTAATTCACTTGGTCCTCTAATGTTGGAACCAGATAATCCTTTTAAAATTATTTTTAATTTGAGATTAACTAATAACAGCTAAATTTCCTTTTTCACAAAATGTAGCATCTTTGTGTTAAGTACTTTACTTGGCTTATTTATTTAACAAGTGTGAATAATGGGAGGATGTGCCGGATCCTCTTATTATCCCCACTTTACAGGTGAGAAAAGAAAGCTCAGAGAGGTTAAGTAACTTGCCCAAGGCCACACAGCCAGTAGGCGACCAAGGCAGAGTGGAAACCTAGGCTCCTAGACTGCATTGCTTCCGCCTTCATTGACTACTCTATCAAAGGTCTTGATTCTTTAATCCCAAGACTAAGAAGCAGTGGCAGGACAGAGCTGCCTTCCAACGAGACGAGGAAGGCCGTGCATTAAATGCGTAGGCACTCGGTCGTGGTGGTGGTTGTTTTGGACACGAGTTTGCCATGCTCAGGGAGCATGCAAATGGAGATGAAGAGATTCAGGAGGGCAGCTGGAAGAGGCAGCTGGATATTTAAGTCGGGGCTTCAGGGGTAGGTCTAGGCTGGAGATATAAATTTAGGAGTTGTCAGCAGATGCTTAGATTTAAACCCGTGGGCCTTGAGGAGGTTTCCAAGCAAGGAAGTTAGGGTAGTTAGAGAAGAGGGCTAAGAGCTGAACCTTGGGGAGTACAAGGCAGGGGTGTCCAACCTATTGGCGTCTCTGGGCCACACTGGAAGAGGAAGAGTTGTCTTGGGCCACACGTTAAATACATTGCGACACATAATCGCACACACAAAAATCTCATAATGTTTTAAGTAACTTCACGATTTTGTGTTGGGCCACATGGACAGCCAGCCTGAGCCGCACACAGCCCACGGGACACAGGTTGCATGCCCCTGATTTAGAGGGTCGGGTCCAGCCAAGGAGAGAAGGGAAGAGCAGCCAGGTGGGTGGGAGGACCTGGACACCAAGTGAGGGGGATGTTTCGAGGAGGAAGGGGGCCCCCCTGTGTCAGATGTGACCGGCAAGTCCAGAAGGGTAAGGATGAAGGCATATCTACCTTGGCAACTGCAGTGAGGGGTGGGGGAGGTGCAACAGGGCGGCGACTTTGACAACACCTTTTTTTTTTTGGTCGGGGACAAAAGCCTGGAAGGAGTGTGTTCAAGACAGAAAATAAGAGGAGGAAGCAAAATCACGAAGTACTTTTCTTCATACCAGTAGTCGGAACGAATTTGCAGGTCAGTGTGTTTATCGCAATCTTCCTGTAAGAAATCGTGCCTCTTCCTAAACTGTATGATCTTTGAAGGACGAGGACGTTGATGGATCTTCTAAATGCCTTGGGAGAGGTGGGTGTTTCAATAACAATTGCAGAATGTAATTAAACTTTGAAAAGAAAGGCAATATTCCTGCTTCAACCTCACGAATCGGTTCTTGGCAACACTTGAAGCATCTCCTCCTGCCCCCAACACAGAGACACTTCTGGAAGTTGGGCTGACAACAGAAATTGAGTGCGTGTATGTGTGTGTGTGTTTAACCAGGAAAGGTCAAATTTTCATTTGCGTGTGTGTGCGATGAATCATCAGTGAGCATCTCATAACTCTGGTTCAGTCGTTGAGAGGAGAGAAGAATTAAAATCTTATCCTCGCCAGCACGTTGGCCTGTGTGAATCACAGCCCAGAGAAACCTTTCAGGCACATAATTTATCTTTTCTTTGGCCCACGTAGTAAATGCTTCATTTGTTCATGAATTCTGGCCTTGTTTTAATTATGCTATGCCCTGAATGTAGTTTTCTATGGCACAAAAATCAGACTGTCGTTCTGAAAACACAGAAGATTTGTGTGCGCCCCCCGCACCCTCCCCACCTCCCCGCAGAATGAAATGGTGGCGTCTTTTTCCCAATTCACAGCTCTGTGGGTTTGTGGTTGGGATTCCAATCCAGTAAGGGGCTAGGGGCAAGGCTTGTGTGGGTGGGTAGGGGACAGCTGACATGGCTGAGCCGGGGGTACAATTTACTCCCAGGACTCTGAATCAATACACTGATGGCCATTTAGGCTATTCCCACCAAGGAGGCCATTGATTGAGGAGTTTTATCCTTGTTTCTCTCTCAGGGCTGGATTCTCTCATTACACTTAGAGAACAATTGATTTTTTTTGTTGTTGTTTGCTCCAGATACACAACTGTGCAGCCAGAAATCAGATGAGAAAGCTTAACCGTCAGAAGGCTAGGATTTTGTGTGTGTGTGTGTGTGTGTGTGTGCGCGCGTGTGTGTGTATGCACGTGTGAGAAAGATCTTTGCAGACATATGTATTTGCATATCCACAAGTTCATAGACTGAAGGAAAAAATGAGTGGCTATTTCATAACGTGTCTATGTTTTCTGTGCAGAGTGCAGAGCGGGCACTCAGTGCCTCAAATCCCAATGAGACTACCAACAAAGAGTGGAAATTGGTAGTGTGACAAAGACAGATGCACATTTTGTTAGTGAATGTAACGGGGCTAACTCACTCACAAAGGAAGACAAGGTACAACTTCGGGGTCTTCTCAGAGGTCACTAGAACTCTAAAACATCGCCCATGGGCTTGGCTGTATGAGATACCGGCCCTGCTCCCAACAGAAGCTCCTATTTTTCCGACTCCATTCTCATTTGGAAGCTCATTGCACTCAAATTGAGGTGCTGTCCCTAAGAGTCTTTAATTAAAAAGAGAACGCTGAGTTGATAAAGCACAACTCTGAAACGTCTTTGCGCTTTTTTGAGAATAGGATTGGATTGAGTGCTTTGGGCTTTATGATGAAATTACGTGCATGCAAGGCTTGGTTATTAGTTGCTAACATCGTTTAATTAATTAAGAGGGGGATTTGGATGAGTCACTAGACACCTGTCCGGAGCTGAGTCTGCCCACAAATAACTGAATCTTTCCCTAAGTCAGGCCCTGGGTTGACTCTGGAAGCCCATACACACACAAAACGTGACAATTCGCCAGGTCCCAACCTCAGAATGGCCTTGGGAGCCCACGGCGCATAATGAGAGCTCAGTCCGAGTTTCCCCACTCCGAGTGAAGTAGTCTCTAGTTTCTCAGATGTTCATGAATATTGATAACCAGTTTATAGCCTCTAAACAAGTAACTTTCTGCCTGGGGTTTACACCGTGATGGAATGTTTCCTGGACCCTCGAGCCGAATTCTCTGCTGTCTGGGCAGCCTCTCCAACACATGCCCCACCCCCCGCCCCTCTGCCAGTAGAGCACTTGGCACCTTGCATAATAATTGTGGGTTTTTGAAATTCCTCTTCTCTGCTGGACTGCATACTCACTGAGGACAAGGGCACTCTGTCCTGTCCCCCACTCTGGCCTGGCTTCACCTGTGTGTGGCTATGTCACAGCCAGCTGTGACACACTTTTGTTTTTTTAAATCCTCACCCAAGGATATATTTATTGATTTTAGAGACAGAGGATGGGAGAGAGAAACGCTGATTGGTTGCTTCCTATACACACCCCTACTGGGAATTGAATCTGCAACCTTGGTGTGTGCCCTGACCAGGAATCGAACCTGCAACCCCTTGGTATACAGGATGATGCTCCAACCTACTGAGCCACACCGGCCAGGGCTCAGCAAAGATTTGATGCTTGAATGCATTGAAAAACTTGCTTTGAACTATATAGAAAGCAATTCAATTGGCTCCTGAGTTGGTGCCTTTGGGGAAGTCGCCCCTCGAAGGGCACATTTCTTAAAATCTTGAAGGAAAATTTGAATACCGAATTTCTTGGAGTCAAATTTTACAAGAACGGCTTATGAGGACAGCAAGAATGTTGATGGTAAGAACCTAAACGCAGGAGCCTAATGATCTTTTCCCAGTCGTAACCTTTCAGGATTTTCAGCGGCTGTCTAACCTACACCATGCAATTCTTGGCACCAGCCTAGACGCATGCCAGCCACAGAGTAACGTGACGATCGTCTTCCTTCAGGAAGAAAGACCTGCACACAGCCTCTAGCACAGGGCCTGGCCGGCTGTAAGTGCTCAGTGACGGACAGCCAGCGCTTCATTAGCAGCGTGGCAGTGCGGTTGGCTGTTATTAAGACAAACACATTAGTAATCAGGACACACGACCACATAATAAAAACTCCGTCCATCTAATTTTTTCCTGGCTCTAACCTCAACTAGAGGCACTTGATTTCATCCCAAGGTTTGGAAAAAAAAATAAAACTGTTACTTGAAAGTCCATTAACTGAAGAAACAAGTGCCTTAAAACACAGCGTATTAATTTTTATTTCCTTCCTCACTCAAGGGGCTCCTTTCTCGGCCCCGAACACAAACAAATCTTTTCATGGTTAAAAGCAAACGCTCTTTTTTTTCAGATCAAAAGAACTTGCCTTTCTTTGTACAGGCGGAGAGAGTGTCAAGAAAAAAACTAATTCTGGATCCCTCCCTAAACAAAAATCCAGTTTTTCAAAGGTATTACTCCAGGTTGTTGGAAAATCATTAGGACATAAAAGAGTCTGCCCAGAGCTGTAAAAAACTCTTTATTTAAACCCACCCTTTACTGCAAAAGAGAGTTAAAGATCAATCCGGGCTATTAAAAGGAAGAAGCGAAATGTGTTCGGAGGGAAACCTTTAAACGCACCGGGTAGGAGGCACGCTGCTGAGGCTGGACAGTGGCTCGGTCCTGCAGGAACCGTTTTTATCCTAATGCCTTTCCCTCCCCACCCCATTGATCATAGAGGCAACCTGACTGGCTTCCCCTTTGATGAATGGAAGGACGGATCCATCTGTATGTAACTCACCTCCTCTCGCCTTTTACGTAAAGCAGATGCCGCAGCTGGGGTCGTTCTGCAAACAGATGTTTCTGCCCCGGCGAAACACGGGGAGGCGGATGATACGATGTGACCGTAGAGCCCCCTATGTGCCGCTGTCTTACCCCCACGGGCCCCCCTGAGCTCCCATCAAGGGCAAAACGGATTGCCCCTTGCCAGCACTTACCCTCTCTGCAGGGGCATCGTGAGACGGCCCGGGGAATCCGGGAATGTGGTCGGCCGGGTCCTGCTGCTCCCCGCGCCTGGCTTCCTGCTGGCCGTCAGCGGGCGCCTTTTCCTGTCCCTTGTCCAGTTTGAAGAATTTGTCAAAAAAGCTGGTGTCCTTAGGCTTGGCGGGGGCCGCTCCCCCTGACTCAGGTGGCAGCGGCGCCGGTCCGCAAGTGGCAGAGAGGCCTGCGTGTTGGGCGGGGGTCTGGCCAGGGGTTTTATCTGGGTGGAGGCTCTGAGCAGCTGCCAGCGGAAGGGCCATTCTGTCACTCGGTTCTTTGTTCCCCGGGGCTTCGCTGGAGCTGACATCAAGCTTCCCCGGGGCGGCGGATGAATCCGCAGCTCGGTCTTCGGTACGTCCTGGTACAGGCCGAGAGAGCGTCAAGAAAAAACGCGATTTAACAGCTGGGGCCTCAGCTTTGGCCTCGTTCCCAAGATTCTTTCCGCTGGCACCCGCGACAGCGCTGCTCTCCACTGTCGTGGGGGGAGAAGTGGCCACACTGTCTTCCTTGACACTTATCCCCAAATCGACTGTAAACACAAACATCAACAGCGGTTATTCAGCCACGCGAGGAAACTCAAGGAGGGATAATGGACTGCAAACGTTCCCTGCACAAAGGCCACCATGCACACTGGGACTCTTGTTCTCCGCTCACCCTGCGGAGCAGGAGGTGGTTCTCGGGTGTCTCCGGGCCCTACTCTTCTTGAGAGAGAGGAACAGAAGGTTCGTGAGGACGAAGGCCAATTATTGGACACTACTCGCCAGGTGCTGTACGTGTGATGTTCATATTAATTATCTGTGCAGGAATCCCATCACGAGCAAATTGTCATGAACTCCACTTAGGAGCTCGGAGTCTGCATTGGAACAAGGTCTCTCAGCCTTGGGACCCTTGGCATTCGGGTGGGACCCTCCCCTGGTAGGGGGCCCATCTGGTGCGTTGTAGGGTGTTCAGCAGCATCCCTGGCCTCAACCCAGCAGGTGCCAGCAGCAACCCCAAACGGTGACATCCAGAAATGTCACCAGACATTGCCAAATGTCCCCTGGGAGGCAAAAATGACTCACATTTGAGAACCGCTGAGTTAGAACATCTGTTTGAACCCAAGTTACTTACCTTTTCAGGGCCTCGTTGTCTGGTAAAGCGAGGCACTTTGTTGGGAAGGTTACAAGAGTCACTGTTCTTAGAGCACACAGAGCAGTGCCTGGACTATAATCAGCGTCCAGTCAGTGTCCCCAGTGCCGCTACTGGCCTTACTGGTGAGTGGGGAGGTGGACAGCCAGAGAGGCTGGGCTGGTCCCGCCAACTGCCCAGGAAGCTGGTGCACAGCAGAGTCTGGGCACGGTTAGAAATCTGTTGTGAATGCGAAAAGCTTTTAAAGGAAAGACTCAGAAAGTTTCTGTGGTGGAGGCCAGAGGGCAGCGGGACACACAAGAAGGCAAGTTAGACCCCGGGCCCGCCTGGAATCAGAGGCGGACGGTGCGCTATCCGAGAGGGTGCCTGCTGCGAGGGGACCCTGTTTCCCGCCCCCGCCTGTTGTATTTTGTCCTCTGCATCGACCTAATTGCACTGCCTTCTGCTCCGGGTCCCTTTTACAAAGCAGAGTGATATTCAGGAAAAAAAAGACATGCCACCCATTTTGGAAACACAGTTAAAGATCTAGATTTTTCTGCTGAAAAGTTCCATGACCTTGGCCAGGTCACTAAGCATTTTTGAATTTCCTCAGAAGAAAAATGGGAATAACAGTAGCTCCCTTGCAGGGTTGTTGCGACGTTCAAAGGAGAAGACTCTTGCCAAGGACCCAGCACACCGCCTTTTCCACCGTAGGCTGTGAGGGGGGACAGAAACTGTGATGGTTTTTAAGGTTCCTCCCACGCTTTTGCCAGTATTGCATTCTGCTTTGTACACTCGTAGATGGCTACTTCCTCGTATCTGTTTGCGGGGAGACAGAGAGAAAGGGGGGAATGGAGGCTTCTTTGGGTCTGCCCATATTGTTCATTAGTATGGAGTGAAAAATATACATATCCATTAGCAATTGTTTTTGCCAGACTCTAGTACCTCCAGTGTCTAGAGTCAGGAATAAATAAACATGGAGAGATGGAGAGAGGGAGAGAAAAAGAAAGAGAGAGAGCGCCAGCGGGAGAGAGCTGGGTTCTGGTGCGGGACGGCAGTCTCCCCGTTCAGCACTGAGGAGCAGAGGAGAAACAGACCTGGAAGCACCAGGGCTTCCTCATAAACTCGGACCCCAAGGAAAGCACCCTGCAGGACCCCTGACTGTGTCTTCCAGGTCTTCTTCACCTTTATTCTGTGGTCCAGGGATCCATAACCATGGTAAATATTATTCCCCCGGAGGACGGGAGGGAGGGAGGGCGAGTGTGGGAGTGAGAAAGTGGTAGATGAACGTGTCAGGGTGCACAGTCAGCGGGTAAAGTGTCCGAGTGAATATAAGCGGATTGTGGGGATGGCCCATGCCAGGGGAAGAGGAAATAATCGGCAAAAAATGGAGAGACTAAGATTCAAAACAAGGAATTTGCAAAATTTCGAGAGCTTTGCAAAATGCCGAGATCATCAGCGGATCTTTCTCCTCTTTTTCTCACTCTCTGGCGAGAAAGCAAAGGAACAGGGAACGTGAGCGTGTTACAGCCAAGGCAAACACCTCCAAAAAAAATCTTCCCATGCACAGATTTGTTTCAAAAGCGCCAATGTATTGCTCTGACAAAGGATACATTTCTTACATCCCAGTATCCAGGTAAGTCTTTGACCCATTTTGAGATTATAACAGGTACAAACCGTAGTTCTTGACATCAGAGGATGGGCGAAGTGTTTTTGATAACTTGTGGGACCTAGGAGTTCTTAGGTCTTTCCAAGACACTGACGGTCTGCCACCACCCCCAAACTTGGGTCCTTGAAAAATGCTCCCCTCCAGCGGGACGCATGGCCTAAGCAAGGCTAACGAAAAGAAATGCTGTGACTTCCGTTGAATCTCTTAGAACAGAGTTTTGTTCTTTGTGCCTGGGGTGGCAGACACGTGGAGATGGTGGCCATGGCCATCCCTTTCAGGAATGCTGGCCCGAGAACCAACACAGATGAAAGCAGGGCCAACAGGTCGAGGAGCGGACGCTCAGTCACAGCATTTGTGCACCTGAATCCAGCTTCGCCTGAAGCTGATGGACTTTACCATTATAGGGCCAACCGTCTTTTTTTTTCACCACCTCATGTATGCCAGTTTAAATTATGTACACACTCAGCGACTTGGAGAGGATTTCAGGGACTAGGTCAGTACCTACTTCACTAGTCACGTAATAGCAATCATTCCTCTCCTTGTGAAGCTGTCACCAGGCTCTTCAAGTCTGTCTCAGAGGCATTTAGTACGAGAGGAAGAGAGGTAGAGAGAACGAAATGGGAGGAAGTGAGTTCCAAGGAGCGGGAGAGACGTAAGAAACACCCACTGATCCTTTGTCTTCTCTGTAAGAGTGAAGGAAAAATCCACTTGGGGAAAAGGGATTACAGTCACTTGAGACCTTCAACATTAAAAATAGGTACGTCCTAAACCATAAACTTACACACATCCAGCCTGTGTGAGTGAGCAGGCAGAAAACACACTGGAATTATGTAGGTTTTATACTCTTGCAAAGATGGGGAGAGCTGACACTCCTCCCTTACGTTATTCTGGAAAGAAGAAAATGTTCTTTCTAGAGGACCGGAACCAAGCTTTCAGCTCCTATGAAAAAGCTTGAGAGAAGCCCGTCCCGAGTCTGGTTTCAATAAGAGGGTTTCTCGCGAAGCAGACAAACAGATGATGGACCAAAGAGTTTCCTTTCCGTGAAAAACAGCGTGTCAGAGTTTAAGGAAGATAAAAGGAACCGAGTAAACTCGAATGGCAGCTCCGGAGTAGTCAGGAGAGTCGAACATTCGATCTCTTTAGTGCGGGAAAGGTATCTCGTATTGGGTGTGTGATTTTCTTCGTAAAGAAAGTGATTTCATCTAGACCTGAGACTGAGAACTTATTTCCAGGGGCAGCTCAGTAGAATCGTTAAAGAACTTAGACTGTGGATCAGAAGGGCCTCTTTTTTTTTTTTTTTAAAGATTTTATTTATTTATCTTTAGAGGGGAAGTGAAGGAGAGAGGGAGAGAAATATCAATGTATGGTTGCTTCCTGTGCATTCCCTGCTGGGAACTGGCCTGCAACCCAGGCATGTGCCCTGACTGGGAATCGAACCGTGATCTCTTGGTTCACAGGCCCGTGCTTAATCCACTAAGCTACACCAGCCAGGGCCAGAAGGGCCTCTTGACTCATTTATTAAATAGGTGACCTCGTCAAGTGACTTCATATCTTTGTGCCTCGGTTTAATTATAAAACGAGCAAGAAAATAACAGTGCCTTCTTCCAAGGGTGACCGTAAGGGCTCAGTGACATATTTTCGCTAAGGTGCTTAACACCACAGCTGGTCTGTGGTGGGCACTCAGTAACTGTCAGTTATTCTGTAGTGTTTATGTTATAACTGGAATTACTAGTTTACACACCTAAATAGCACTCACAAAACAAGGACTTATTCCAATGGTTTAACCTACAAACTCGAGTGCTCTGTTAAGGCTTTTAAAAAAAGAAATGGTATGAGTTAGCTTATCCTCAGAAATATCAGAATCTGGGCCAGAGAAGTTTCAAGAATGCTTATGATTTTTAAGTACCACGGATTCTTGGTCAAAGCAAACTGCTTCATCAGAGTTCTAATTATTTATTTAAAAACACATACACACACAGTTTGTATTACAATATTCAGAACTTCTGAGGCAGGATTATCTTTTTTTTCATGTGCCAAAGCTAAAATTTTCACTTCGTACAGTTGTACAAACCGTACCTGCTTAGTATTCATGGGGGCTGCCCAGATGCCAAACATTACGATAAGCGCTATGTGTGACCAGAAGCATTCGATTCAGTTGTTATGGCAAATCTACAAGTTAGATACTGTCATTTCTCCCATTTTACAGGTGGGGAAACTGAGGCTCTGGGAAGTCAAGGCAAGTTTCTAACATCATCCAGCTCATAAGTGGTGGAGTCAGGATTTGAACCCACATTTGCCTGATCACAAAGCCCAGACTCCTAACATGTTACAGAAGCAGCAAGAACAGGAGAGAGGGAGGGAGGAAAGATGAATGAAGTAGACACAATTTGGTTGATAGAATTAGATAAAAAAAAACAACTATGCAGAGAGGAAAATCCTATGATTTCTCACATCTGGAAAATGTGTTTCTTTTTGTTTTAAATAAAAATTTAATCATGCCATTCCTCTGCATAAAACTATCCAAATAGAGCTTCAACACAGTCAAATCAAGTCCAAAGTCGACCACGCACCACCACTCATCCCGTGTTCTTCCTCTCACCTGTCGACACACCAACCTAGCTCCCACCTGAAGCCCTTTGCCCTAGTTCTCTTTCTGCTTGGTCATGCTTCCCTGATCTTTCCACGATGACCTTGCCATCATTCCGGCCTCAGGCCAGGCCTCTCTGAGCACCGTCTCTGAAGGAACGTACCCCTCACCCCATCCACTCTCTGGGTCTGCAGGGTATCCCTTAGTCTCTGATGCCCTCTCTTTAATCTGTGATTTACTCACGTCCTCCACCCTGGAACGGAAGCCCCAAGTGGGCAGAGACTTAGGCTGTTGCATTTTCAGCCGTGCCCCCAAGCAGTGACTGGCATACAGAATAGAATGAAGCCTGGGAGTTTGATGACAAGCCCTCCGCCACCATGAGTGTCCCGGTGGCAAGAATGGCAACCCCTGTTATAACAGGGGTGGCAGAGACGCAGTCCTGAGCCTGCGGAGAATTCGTGATCCAAATCCTCCCCGTTCCCAAGGTTAATGAGGGAAGCAGGCGCCGTCATCGTCACCGTATTCACACATGAAATGTCCACTTGTGAAAATGACCCCCCACTCCGATCGATCTCCCTTCCTCGGCGACTCCGTCCCATGCGTGAATATCCCGATGGATCAGGGTGAAGGATAAATCGAGTGGAAGCGAACGCACATTAATTGCAAACAGAAATCGCACATCTTGCAGAAGATTCAGGCGTTTGCAGAGTCGTGAGAAGGGACGGCTCGCATCACGCCTGTGGCTTTTGTTGGACTGGGATCACACGGTTCACCAAGGAGAAGGGAAAGTGGAGGACAACGCACTAAGATCTTCAAAAGAGAGTCGTATTTGAATATCAAAGGGTGACGGCTGGCCCTTGGGGGAAACTGATGAAGACCTCAGACAGTTTTGTAGAAATGACCCTTTGGCTGGCACACTGTGGGAGTCAAATGACACTTCAAACCAAGGTGGCTTTCTCTGTTGCATTAATGCATTTGTTGGTTTAAAGGTCTGGAAATAAGCATCCATGTGGCAGATACTTATGGCTTGGGGGAGGAGGGTAGTTCTGAAGATTTCACTGGATGATCAGATTTCATGCTTTCCATTTAAATATTAAAAAGACAGAAACTCTTTGCCAAAACGTTCTAACACGGATAAAAGAAAGGAACGGGTTTGGGGGGCATGGGGAAAGATTTCTCAACTATGAGCTTGATACAATGTGTCTAAATGTTTCGTGATGAAAAGGTTGGGCTCAGATGTAATGTGGGCCAAAGGTAGCTGCTCGGCCTGCGTTCTTGCAAAAGCATCTTCTGAGGTCACCGGGGATGGTCGGTCACTGTGGGGCAAAAGTACACTAGTGACATGCTCTATCCCCACTGTTCCTCACCCACATATTTCTAGTCATTCACGTGCTACAAAAATCTAGAACACACAAAGGTAATTCAAACACAAAACCAGCCTTTGCTCCAACACAGACAAATACTGTCACTCACATTAGATGTTTGATTTTGGATATTTTTTCCCCCTCACGTTGATAAACACATATTTAACATGTGTTTACTGCCCAAGGCCATTAATCTCTTAACCCTTTTCTTTCCCGGTCACTACCCTTCACCCTCACTGCCATATAACTGATATTGTCAACCCAGCGTCGCTTATCAAAGAGTTCATGGTCACAAAAACACGGGCAGGCATTCCGGATACACATACAGAGGTTGTCTGTATCCTTGTTGGTTTTGTATAAAAATTGGGTCATGTTAGACATAGTTTTCAATTGCTCTTATGTGTCATTTCTATGGGCTGAATGTTTGTGTCCACAAGTTGCATTTTAACCCTCCTTGTGGTGTTAGGGGATGGGGGCCTCTGGCTGGTGCTTAGGTCACGAGGGTGCAGCCCTCAGGGAAGGGATTAGTGCCCTTAGAAAAGAGACCCAGAGAGCTAGCTCGCCCCTTCCGGCACGCGAGGACACAGTGAAAGGACAGCGATGGGTCAGGAAGAGGGCCTTTCCCAGATGCCAGCTGTGCTGGCACCTTGGGCATCCCAGCCCCCAGAACTGAGGGAAATCCGTGCTTGTAGCCCCTGCCTCGGGGTAGGTAGCCTGCATCAAATAAGACCCCCACAGTAGTCCCGCCTGGCCAGTGCCTCCAAACCTACCCCACATTTTCATGGCTGCATAATGTTTCTTCGGATGGATATACCAAAAGATACTTAACTCATTGCCTAACCAATAAATATTCTGATCATTTCTAATTTTTAAAAAAATTTCCATGACAAACAATGCTGGATACACTTTGATGTTTGAAAGTCCTAAATTAGTGCTTCATGTCCTTACAATAGAGGCACAGACACACGATTGCTACACCAGGGGTGTCCAAACTTTCGGCGTCTCTGGGCCACACTGAAGGAAGAAGAGTCGTCTTGGGCCACACGTTAAATGCACAAACACTAACAAAAACTGGTGAGCAAAAAAAAAAAAAAAAAGTTCCGGGCATAATTTTCTTGATATCCGCCACCACAGATAAGCAAAAAAGTCCTCTCATAATAACCCTAATTATGCAGCAGCCCTTTCCATAATCTTTTAAAATCGCGGAGCAGGTCCCAAGTTTGCGGTCACTAATATAGAAAATGTACATGTCTAAGGAATAAAACTAAGTCATGTTTTAAGCAAATTTACGATTTCGTGCTGGGCCGCATTCATAGCCATCCTGAGCCGCCTGTGGCCCACGAGCCGTGGGGGTGAAACCTCTGTGCTACGCAGTTTTTAAAAATAGACATTGTCAGATTACTTTCCAAAAAAAGGCTCTAGAAATTCACATTTCCAGCAAAAATTTGATGGGGTGTCTCTTTCTCTCTGTCTCTCTCACCCCCAAAGATGGCAGGGACATGAGGCAGCGAGAACACTGATCAGATACACAATATTGAATGCCTTTCCACAGGGAGGGCCACACATATTCTCTGAGCGCCCTCAGCTGTGAGAACCCCAAGGGTAAGCTCGGGAGCTGGGAGAGAGGGCAGGCTGAGCGCAGGCCGCGGGGACCCCTGTTAAGGAGGGTGATTATTAGGTTGGAACTCCGGGGCTCTGAGAACAGCTGGCCAGGAAGTGGTAGGAGGCAAGGGGCTCGGGGCAGAAGGATGGAGAAAGCAACCAAATCAAGAAGACATTACATTCTCCAGGGTGGACAGACAAGTGGCCAAGGGGCACATAAAAGGATGCTCTGCATCCCCGGTCATTGGGGACAGCCATCAAACTACAACAGGAAGCCACTCCCCACCCACCAGGAAGGCTGCAGTCCGAAAGGCGGACGACCACCGGTGTCCGTGACAACGTGGAGAAATGGGAGCTCTTGTACGTTGCTGGTGGGAAGGCGGAATGGGGAATGGTGCAGAGACTTTGGAAAGCAGTCCAGCCATTCCCCCAAGGAGTTAAACACAGACTTAGTTTACGATGCAGTATTTCCGTGCCCAGGTACATAGCCAAGAGATTAAAAACCTATATCCACGTTGAACCTTGTACCTAAGTGTTCAGGCTGCATCATCCATCACAGCCCCCGAATGGGAACAACCCAAATGCCCATCAGCTGATGAGTGGATAAACAGAATATGGCAATGCACGTAGTGGAGTATTACTTAGCCATGAAAAAGGAGCCCCACCACCTGCTGCAATGTGGATGAACCTCGAAAACATGCTGCCAAGTGAAAGAATCCAGATACCAAGGGCCACAGATTGTGTGTTCTGTCTTTGTACAAAAATGACCAGAACAGGCAACTCTGTAGAGACAGAAAGTAGGTTGGAGGTTCCCAGGAGGTGGAGGAGCGGGGATTGGGAGTGACTGCTTAAGGGACTTCTTTTTCAGGTGAGGAAAATGTTCTGGACTGAGACCATGGGGATTGCTGTCTACCTCGTGAACATACTAACAAGCCCTGAACTGTATACTTTCCAAGGATGAATTTTTCAGAACGTGAATTATATCTCAGTTTTGAGAAGAAAGCTACATAAACAAATATGAACGGGGCAGGGGTGGGGGGCGGGGACAAGGAGCACTAGATGTGAACAAGCTGTCCACAGAAAAAGAACCACAGCTGGGTTTTAAGCATTTAAAACGATGGCCAACCTCATAAATAGCAAAATACCAGCAAAGAAAAATCACAGCGAGACTCAGCTCCTCACCCATCAAAGTGGCTGACCTGGTGAGATCTGGTGATTCCGTGGGGAGGGGTATGAAGAGCAGTATGTCTCTTTGCTGGGAGCGGGAGGATACTTGAGTGATGCATGTCAGTATTTAAAAATCCGCAGACTCTGTGAGCGCTAATCTCTCCTAGACTGTTACCCTGTAAGTATCACTCCACAGAGGCATGCTGTTTGCGGGACTAGTGTTACGGTGGCTGCAGACTGGAAACAGCCTAACTTCTGGTCCCCGGGGACCTGGGTGAGTCAGAGATCATTGGTCCACACGATCAAGTGCGCCCACCAGCATGGACACCTTGAGACAGCCAGTGAGAGACAAAGAGAGCTACACCCAAGTGTCCGCACAGCTGCCCCTGTGTTTTGTAAAAATGATGTCGAGAGGTCGAGGAGAGGATTTGGAAACACCTGCGCTTGGAACACCTCTGGCCAGAAGGCACTGCTTGGAGTGCTTGTCCCTAAGGAAGGAAATTTGGGGACAGGGTGGCGGGGGGTGGGGGAAGTCAGAGTCCCGGCGGTGATGTTTTTCCCTACTGTTCATTATGTATCTGAGCGTATGAAGTCTCACCTCCTTCCACGGCACTTAAAAATGTACAAATAATGAAAAGAAGACACGAAGGAGAGGTGCAGAAATGAGGCGTGGGATTTAAGGAATGTTTGACCTACTTCCTGCCTCACCGGGGCTGGACCTGTGGTGGTGACAGAGCCCGCAGCTCCGCTCCGCACGGAGGGGCTGGGGCGCAGCGGGCTCAGCATCCTGGCTAGGCACCCTGCCTCGGGGGCGTCTCCAGAGCCTGATCCTCTGCTCGGCAAACTCAGGGACTTGAATTCTTAAGTCACCGGGAGTCGATGTACCTCTCAGAGTTCATTTTACAAAGAACTCACGATTCAACCCCACGGGCCGTTTACTGGTTTAAGAGGAGAAAATAGAGCTGGAAAGGGGACATGGGCCACTGGTGCCCTGCCACCCAAGTGGTCCCTCCCTGTGGGAACATGCGGGAGCACTTTATGGAGAGCCCAGAACCCAGCCAGCAGGCCTGGAGTTGACCACACGCAGGGGTGCCAAACTCATTTTCACCAGGGGCCACATCAGCCTTGCGGTTGCCTTCGAAGGGCCGAATGCACTTTAGGACTGTGTAAATGGAACTGCTCCTTAACTAGGGGCAAGGAGCTCGGCACTGCCGCCGGGTAGAAACAAGGTGCCGGGCCGGATAGAACAAGGTGGAGGGCCGGGTTCGGCCCACGGGACCTTGTGTGGGCCACCTGTGGGCCCTAGGATTCCAATGCTTAATGCTCCGAGCTGTGATAACCTGGTGTGATGATGATGATGGCTAAAATCTACCTCGTTAAGACCCGTGAGGTAATGAAAATACTTCACAGCATCAGAGGTTGGCCTCTGTGAGCTCGGTGAGCAGCGGCTTGGTGTTTGGCCCACTGCGTGTTTGGATTGTGTTTGAATTGGAACATGTCATGTGAAACTTCCAACATCAGGCTTCCATGGAAATATCTTCTCATCTGCTGAGGGACCCCCCCAGGGCCGAGCGGATCCTTCTAGATGGGGAGGGACTCCAGTCATCCCTACGCCCCGCAGAGCCTCCTGCGGGGTCTCTGGTGCAGGGTACTGAGGTGAGAACCGCCCCCAGCATTTCTAATTCGGGGGGTGCTGGTTGGGCCCCCACATCTGCGGGTCTAATAGTTCCAGGAGATGGGACGCTGCTGGTCCAGGGTCACTCTGAGGGTCACGGACGCACGGCCTAGCCCTGACGGCTACAGATGGAGCCGGACTCTGCTTCCCGGTAAGCTGCCTGAGCGGGGATTTTAACCTAGCCTGTCTGACTCTGAGAGTGTTCCTCTTTTGCTTTCATCTTAGCTTCTGCGAGTCCGCAGGCTTGTCCGCTGGCACACGTAGCAGAAGAGGGAAGAGTAGTTAAGAGTTGAATTGAACCCCCGAGGAAGATGAATCCCCAACCCCCCAGTACCTGGGGCCTCGTTAGCAGATGGTCAAGGAAAGATGAGGTCTGTTAGGGTGAGCCTCATTCCAGTGTGTCTGTGTCCTTATTAGAGGGGCCATTTGGGCTCAGAGACAGACGCATAGAAGGAAGATGCCATGGGTGCGGGGATGCAGAAGACCATCTGGAAGCCGAGGAACACCTGAGGCCGCCAGAAGCTTGACCAGAGGCGGGGAACAGATTCTGCCCCCACCCCACCATCGTCCTCAGAAGCCACCAACCCTGCCACCCCTTGATCTCGGACTTCTGGCCTCCAGCACTGTGAGGCAATAGGTGTCTGTTGCTTAAGCCGCCCCGATGGTGACACTTTGCCCGGGCAGTCCCAGGACACCGAGACAGGTGTTTTCAAGGTGAGCCCGTGGCTTCGACCCTTCTGTTTCATCCCGCCATGAACAAGATCCGCAGTCCCGACCCCAAGGGAGTGCTGGGGACACTGACCTTCGTCGTAGAGCTGAACGGTGTGGGTTGACACCATCACCGGCCCCCCGTTTTGAATACAGTTCCTCCTCGATGCCTCCTGGAATGGAACACGGGCCAGCGTCACTCAAGTCTTTGGGGAAAAACAGCAGAATTCAAGGCCACAGGGGTGCCTGCCCCAAATTAAACTTAATTTAAAGGCTCCGTTTCTGGAAACGCCCCAGCGTTCTATCAGAGAGACTCCATCCCACCCAAGGATTGGATTGCTGGGACCATGACAATCCCCCCTCATCTGTTCCTAGTCTCAGAAGCCCCACAGGCCCCGGCGGGACGGACCCCGGCGTGCGGATGGAGCGCCCAGGTTAACCGGGGCACCTGTCGAATCAGCGGGGGACAATAATTTAGCACACGGACGCCGAAACCTGTGGGGGACACGCCGCCCCGCTGTCCGCACACGTGGGCACAGCCCGCGGCCAGACCCTCCGTCGACAACCCGTCCAACACAGGAGCCCTTTCTGCTCCATGCCCGCCCCTGCATCTCACCAGCGGCCTCAACTGGAGGCCACTGTCCTGATTTTCTTCCTCTTCTGCCATTTATCACAGATTAAAAAAAGATTTTATGTGTTTGTATGTGCATGCCAACAGACATACATATATACATTCACATGGAAAGAAAAAAGCCAAGGAGAACGTATGTGACATAATGTCATTTAAGTCACAGAATCATCTTCAAGGGTGGCCAGCCTTTTGGGGTCTCTGGGCCACACTGGAAGAAGAAGAGTTGTCTTGGGCCACACATCAAATACATTGCGACACATAGTCACAAAAAACGTCTCATGATGTTTTAAGTAAATTTACGATTTTGTGTTGGGCCGCAATCGCAGCCGTCCTGGGCTGCATGCTGCCCGCAGGCTGCGGGTTGGACACCCCCGATGCCGAATTATACCTCTAGTAGTTGCCATTAGCTGAATATTGATTTTATGCTAAGTACTTCCCATATTGTATCTTACTTTGCTAATTCTGTGAGTAGTATACTACATGTTAATAAGTGCATAGAAAAATAAAAACTAAAAGGCCAAATAGCAACCTTTTAAAGGTGGGGACCTCCTGGGGGGATACGAAAGACTTTTCCTTCCTTTATACTTTTCTAATGGTCTTCATTGTTTAAAATAAGCCGATGTTCTTGGGTTTATCACCAACTCTACCAAGAAATCATGAAAGCTAAACATCAAACCCATACGACCACCGTGCCCCGAGGTTACAACTGGCTTTCCTGGGCCAATACGTGGTCTGCAAAGTTGATTTATTTGGCTCACAGAATTTTTAAAAAGTATTTTAGAATCAGTTGCCACTATTTAAAAAGCAGGAGATTTTATCAACGCTGGTTTCCAACTCCTGATGAAAATAAGGGTCTGGGACCCTCTTGATAGCAGGCTTGGCCGGAGCCAGCAGGCTTTGAGTGGCCCCCACCCCCCATCCCCCATCCCCCATCCCCCTACTGCTTCACTCCCTTTTGTGACTGCCTGGCCCTGGAGGCCAGGGGCTCTGTGACTTGGAATCACCTGGGGTGCCTGAGAAACCCCTGAGGCCTGGGCCCACACCCAGAGGTCAAGTGTAGGTTGGTTTCGGTGGCTAGTTGTCAGGAGTTTGCAGAGCGACCTGGGTAATTCCAGCGCACAGCCAGGTTTGACACCTGCCAGGCGTTTTCGGCCAATTCTTTCAAATCCAGCCTTCCATCATGGGCAGGAAGTCCCTCTGTCACACGGGCAATATTAGTTCAAGATGTTAGCTTCCTCCTATAGGGATTCCATGTTTCACTGTGTCTTAAGTCTTCAACCGAACTGATCTCAGAAACACGGCTGGGAGAAATTTAGGCTTCCCGCTACCTGGTCAGAGAAGACCCCAGGAGAAGCATTTGGGTGTCCCTGACCTC
>CM052547.1:87507005-87542553 GCA_028533065.1 Trachops cirrhosus
CTGACAGGGACATGGACGGGGTGTTTAGGTGTGCAAACTGCTTTAGCCATTGTCAGAATATCTTCAGTCTTTTCTGAATCCTGGCAACAGAAACAGGTAAACAGGTATCGGTAGCGGGAACTCCGCAACAGGGCTTGGACGTTTTATTGTTGTTTGTTAGGAAGGACAGCACGGGACCTTTGCAGCTGGTGATTCAGCACGTGAGTCCTTGGGGGAGAGAAGGGAGGAACTGACCAGCGGGCCTCTCCAGCTGGGAGCTGCTCTCCTGAGTTTTCAGCGCTCATTTAGATGCTCAGGAGGGGGCCCTTCTGAATCATGTCTGTGTCTAGAGACATCAAAGGCAAGCTGCCTGTTTATCGGGCTCACCAAACCTAGTTAGGAGAAAGGAACAGGGCTGGTCTCCTCTGAGTCACTCAGACCACATGGAGGGAGGGAGTGGAGGTTAGCAGGTTCACGGGCAGCCTTCTGCGCCCTCACCGGGAAGGGAAGTCATGTCGTCTCTTGCCAAAGAGCTACAGTTAAGAAGACATTATTGCTTTTGTCTCTGTCAGCTCAGTGCCCGGGCAGAGCCCCGAGAGGGTTTGAAGACCTTGATTAGGCAGGCTTAAGTCTTGAAGAGGAATGTGACAGTCCTTCACCGGGTGGGCGCTCGATAAATACTGAGGGCACGAGTTTAAGGGACCCACTGCTGTGAAAAAAAATGGACCACTCATTTCTGAGAATGAATGAAAAGAACTACCTTTAAAAATCTGACCAACAGCCAAGAGAAAAGAATTGCTTTCGGCTGCTCTTCAGAAGCCCAATCCAAAACGCTGTTAAATTTTTTTTTAAACTTTATTTATTTATCTTTAGAGGTGAGGGGAAGGAGAGAGGGGGAGAAATATCAATGTGTGGTCGCTTCTCATGCATCCCCTGCTGGGAACTGGCCTGCAACCCAGGCATGTGCCCTGACTGGGAATCGAACCTCAGTCCTTTGGTTCTCAGTCCCGCACTCAATCCACTGAGCTATACCAGCCAGGGCTAAAATGCTGTTAAATCTTGACAGCAAGAGAAATTCAAAGGCGGCCGAGCACGTGCACCAAGACCCTGAAAGGGAAATTCGGAACCGAGAGGAGTGTGTGCTTTAATTAATAACATGAATTTGAGCGAATCAGATGCTCTTAGAAATGCCGTCCTCAAAGGAGGGTAGCCTGTCGGGGGTCTCTGTGGAGCAGCCCTTAAGGACCAAGGACTGTCCCCTCTCGTTGGAACGAAGGCACCTTTGAAGACACTCAGTGCTTCGCACCCTGTCCTGAGTAGGTCGCTTCAGCTTGATGCCCTTCTCCCCCACACGACTGGGAGTCTCGTGGGGCAGGGACTGTGTCTGCTTGGGCTTCCCATTTTACGGCAAGCACAGGGCTGGGCACTTGGTAACTGCTCAATAAACCCTCCAATAGATCCTCTGCTTTTTGGGAGTAAGGCCGTTATAATATCGACACTGAGTGTGTGGTGGAGGTTCGAGCCCCAGCTCTGTCCCTTGTTTCCAGGGTGGCTACTTCTGCCTGTGCCTTGCTGCACCTGTACAATGGGAATAATGAACGTGTGCGCTTCCCAGGGAGGATATGCTTCCTTCTTAACAGCTGGTTTTTGGATACACGTCAGCACTGTCCAGATCCATGTCGACTCGATGCTTTTCATCACTGTTACTGCGTCATACTCCTCGTCATGTTAGCAATGAAGTGGATGATCGGTGGTTTTGGTTATTTTCTTCTTACTAAATAAATAGTCTGGAGATTTGGATCAAGGAAAAGGAGAAAGAGATTGAGAGAGATTTAGAAAAGAAATTGCCGGTGAGCCAGACTTTAACAGTTTGTGGCCCACATGTCATTAGTTTAAGGAAACAGGGTCATCCTTTAATTTTAATGGTGTAAAAAAAATATATATATCCTGGTCATATTGTCAGCAGCAAGGGGTTTTGGACAGACTGAGCATTGCAAGAAGGTGAAGGGATTAGCCAGAGAAGATCAACGCACACCTCATGCACACAGATAGCCGTGTGGTGACGCCAGAGGGAAGGTGGGGGGCCGGGGCTGGGTGGGGGCTGGCAAAAAAGGGAGAAATGGGGACACCCGTAATCATGTCAACAATAAAAATAAAGGGGGAAAAGGGGGGAGAAAGAGAAATATGAGCCCCCACCAGTACCTTTCAATTTCTGTGCCACGGAAAACATCGATGTGTATTTGAATGATCGCCAATATCTGCCTGAAAGTCAGAGAATGCCCAGCAGAAAGGCGCAGGGGGAGGTCTTCAAAGTGGCCACTGCCTGACAGCGGTTTGCCAGAGGGTTCCGGGGGTACTGCTCTGGGCGCACTTTGAAAAGGGTGATGTCATCACCTTGCATATTTTATCTTGTGAACCGATCACCTTTAGGTCAAGAATGTATTCCTCTCCCCACGCGAACATTCCAGAGTTGGCCCAGGTGAACTGAAGGGGGGAGAGAAGGAAAGGGTGAAGGGAGGTGGGTGTTCTGAGACCGGACACGGTGTCCTTGTATGGATTTCCTTGGAGGAGCTGGGTTTACACGCAGCGCAACCATCACTTGAGATGTCTCAGGAGGCTCACATTATACTCTGTAATGGTCCCAGTCTGTGTCGAAGGAAGAGCACAAGACACGTGACGTCACCCCCAGTCTCATGCGTGTGATCGCAGGCTCTGGGCAGCAGGCCTCAGAGGCACGCCTTTAGCCTTTCCGGTAAGAGAAACAGCATTGCCGCCAAATCAGAATCTTTCCAAGCCTCTGGAGGCTTGTTCTGTCTGGCACGGCGTCTTCAACCAGAGAAGCACAGGCAGGCTTTACAAAACTGTTTCCCACAGTGGTTACCTGCCTTCCCTTCCCATTTCTCCTGTGTTTTTTCTACCACTTATTGCCAGCCAATTGGCCATTTTTAATTTTTTTAAAGAATCTTGTTTATTGATTTGAGAGAGAGAGAGTAAAAAAGAGAAAGAAACATCAATTTGCTGTTCCCCTTATTTATGCATTCATTGGTTGATTTGGTTGATTCTTGTATATGCCCTGCCCTGGGATTGAACCCACAGCCTTGGCATATTGGGACAATGCTCTAACCAGCTGAGCTACCCAGCCAGGGCCTCATTGGTTATTGTTATTAATCTTCCCCAAATCCACCAGCAGCAGGCAACAAACTCTCCTAAATCTGTGATGCTGTTCCAGTGCAGCCTTCGCTGGGGGTGAAGCCGGCAGGAACGTGGGTGGTGTGCCTTGTGCTCATCAGGAGGAATTCCGGACCCATCCCCAGTAGGACGCTGTGTGCCTCATTTGAGATTTTTAAAATTTTTTGCTGTGTACAGAGCTCCTGATGAGTTCAGCCAGTAATTAGCACAGTCCCTATTGAGGATGGTGATTTCTGGGCCGTCATTGAACTCAGAGGTGTGTAACCTCCCAGAGTGTGGGAGGGGACATCTGTCTCACCAGTGTGCCCGAAGACCCTTGCTTTATGTGCTTTGGCAGCCAGATGCTTGGCAGAGGAGTTTCCAGCCTCCCGGTTTCTCCCTCTGGGTTGCTTCTTTGCTGGGCTTGAGCGGAGACTTCGTGGCTGGTCTGTGCGTGTGGTCCAGGGAAGGTTCGTGGTCACGTGGAAGCTTGGCCGGCAGTGTTCCAGTGGGCACCTGAGGGTTTGGGGTCCTGACCCATTCCTCAGCTTTATTTTTAAGTGTTTTTCCTCATCAAATATCATTTCTTTCTTCTGAGAGATCATTTCTAGAAATGGTATTAGGACTTCAAGTTCTTTTGTCTGGTTGTCTGCTTCGCCTTTATACTTAAGAGAAGAAAAGGAACTAGCTGGCTAGCTTGGCGCCCATGTGGATCACGATGATGTCATTGATCTACCTCTGGCGGAAAAGGACATTCATTCATTTTTTTCCAAGGGAAAATGAGTTCATGTTGGGACCATGTGGCCGGGTGTGCTCCCCCGGTTACCAGAAACAAACGTTTGCTCCTTTGTTCCTTTCATTCATTTGCGAGTTCTTTCAGAACATCTCCTCGCGCCAGGACTAAGGTGTATCCTGAAGGGGCAAAAGAGGAAATATTTCTCGCAGGCGCCCAGTGAGAGCTGAGGCGGTGAAGGAAGGAAATGCAGCCATTGGCAGACACGTGGCAGGACAGGGGACAGGAGCGATGCTGTCTCACTGCCCTTTCTGGCTGATGCCGCTGAACTCCTGTTTGCTGCCCCCAATACATCCCCTCACGAGAGAGCGGGGAGGTTGGTGAGGCTCAGCCCCTCAGGAACAGACAAAGCCGAGGTGGGTCTGGTTGGAGAGACAAACAGATGGATAGGAGTGATGTGACCCAGAGGAGTCGTCCACCTATGACATCCTTTCTCAAGAGTCTTTCCTTTGGCCATAGCTACGTGGGCTCCGCACGGTCAGTGGATCCACCCTCTCAGCCCGTGAACATCCTCAGCTTTGCTTTGCTTTTGTCTGGCGAGTGTCCTTTCCTGCTCAGCGTCCCTCCTCCTCTTTCCTTTCTGTCCTCCTGGGTTTCTGTCCTTTACCCTCTCTCCTATTCTTCCTCCTCCGCTCAGCAGTTTTTCTGCCCTCGGCCTTTCTCAGCCTAATGAAGGTCCTAAACTTCCACTCAAAACCACGAAGAACCCTTCGATGTACTCGTCACTTTCTTCCCAGCGAAAGGAAGGAGGCGTCCACAGGATGGTTGCAATTTTGAAACTGGGGAAATTGCTCAGGACCGAGTCTTCCGGATACGAGGGACGGTCTTCATGCTCACAAAGAGCCAAGGTTTCTGTAGGGTTCTTTTAGATGAGTGACTGCTGCTTATGTGTTGTAGTAAGTAAGAGGGGGAAAATAACCAACATAAAGAGGGGGAAAAAGAGATAAGAAAAATACCCTAAACATTGAAAATCTCTTCTCAGAATGTGATCATCGGTGTATTTCCTCGTTTCCTTTAACCATCATTTTGTATGTGAGTTTGTTGTTTTCGTTTCTGCATCGCTCGAATGACTCGTGGGCCCCATCCCAAAGCCGTGCTTAGCCTGCAGAAACGAAGCTCCCCGTCGAAGCTGTGAGCTCCTAAAGGTGCCACACCAAATCCACCTCTTATTAGGAATTCGTGGTTATTAATCGGCCATTTCCCAAAGATGAAGATAAATTCATTATTGCTATGGTGGTCATTTCAAAACAGAGACATATGCCTTTCATCAGAGAGGGAAAGCTGTTTCCTTTTCAAAGCAGAATTTTATCATCTGGGCTAAGACATCCAGCAGGTTTTTAATGGTACAACGTGCTGAGATCTGAGATCCGCTCTGAGGGTTAGTCATTCAAATGGACATGGAACTGGGTTTCACACCCTTTGAAGTTGCAAGTTGCCCAATTATAGATGTTGAGCACCAGGTAGGTGGGCATAAAATCCAAACTACCCCCGGTTTTGTCCTTAATGATTAAAAATGCTGACGTGGGACATGTCAACAGCCCGTAAATTCATAATTGGGGCGAGGCTGCTGTGGCTCTGGCTGCCAATAATGGGTTGCCGCCAAGGTCAGAGTGTCCAACTAGGGTGGGGCGTCCAACGGTGTGCGGTCGGGAAGGAGTGCAAGCTCACTCATGTCTGGGCGGAGTTTTCTTTGAAGCTGCAAAGTGCTCTGTGAAATCGGAGCTCTGGCGCTCGGAAAACTCTGATGGCACCACGTGGTCGTATTCAGGAGGCGGAAGAAGCCACAACAAGTTCCAGGTGGGTACTTCTGCTGTTTCCCGAGAGGAATTGATAGGGTTTAGTGGTGGAGGCATGGACACGTCCGGGAGCCCTTCCCCTCTCTCCCCTGACACAGCTGAACCCTTGCTGATGCGATTCCCACTCAGGCGCCCGGACCTGGTTCCGTGGTGCTTGGCTTAGCTCCTGGCCGTGAGTCGTGAGTGCCTGTTACGAGACCTCCGAGGCTAAAGTTGCTCCTGTGTGTTCTCAGTTACTGCCTAACTGGTGTCTATGTGTCCTCAGTACTTTGTACTGTTTGTCTCAGGCGGGAGTCAAGCTATTCCGTCTCTTTGCTTCTCTTTATTCATCCATTCAGTAGTTTTTATGATGACCCCACTATGGCCAAGGTTTTCCAACCGGTGTGCCACAAGAATTTGTAAAACCTACACTACCTGACCGTTGAGTCAGGGGCACTGACCTCTTTTCCTTTAGATTGTCAAATAAAAAAAATGACAATAGCCAACACAATACTAGCCATTTGGTGTGAATGAATCAAAATTATACTTATTTTTTAGGTCAGATCTGCAAAAAATATTTTTTTGGTGTGCCGCAGGATGACAGTAATTGGTTTATGTCTGCCATGTGATGGGAAAAGTTGGAAGTAGGTGGTTTGAGATGCTGGAAAAACACAGCAGTGAGTGAGATAGATATGCTTCCTTTTCTCTCATCTTCTTGTTAAGGACATAAGTAAACAAACAAAATGATTTTAGTGCTAAAGGAAGTGAAGGGCATCAAATAGAGTGGCCTGGGGGGGCATCATCAGAGGAGAGGAGACAGCTCTCTCTGAAGAAGTGATTTTTTAAAAGACTTCATTTACTCTAGAGAGAGGGGAAGGGAGGGAGAAAGAGAGGGAGAGAAACATCCATATGTGGTTGAACTCTTATGGCCCCCACTGGGGACCTGGCCCGCAACCCAGGCATGTGCCCTGATTGGGAATCGAACCAGCGACCCTTTGGTTCACAGGCCAGTGCTCAGTCCACTGAGCCACACCAGCCAGGGATGAAGAAGTGATTTTTATGCAGAGGCCTAAAGAATGAGTGGAAGCCGGCAGTGTAATGACCTAGAGGAAGAGTGTCCCCGATGAGGAGACTGCCATAGAAAAAGTCCTCAGGCAGGACTGAGCTTGGTTTATTGGAGCAGCAATAGCAATGGCCCCAGCAGAGTCAGCGTGCAGCTGTGCTTAGGGAGCAAGAGAGCACGAGGGCCCGTGTCCGAGAGCGCCCGGGGCTGGCTGTGTAGACAGACCGTGGTGACGAGTTGCCATTTTATTCAACAATATCCATCCCGCTGTTTCCATACTCCCTACATGTCTTCGCTTCCCTCCTCCTCCCCCTCGGGTCCCACGGTTTGTCATCGTCATCGCTCCCTGGAAACACCCGTTCCTTTTGTGCTGGTCGTCTGTCTATTGCTGGGTACGCGACTGCAGCAGCTCACACAGGCAGCGTTTTTTTCTCGCACGGTGTGTGCAGATCAGGGATCCAAAGATGGCGTCGTGGCACAGGTCTGCCTGGGGATTCCGATGCGATGGCTCTCCAGGTGTCACCGACACTCTGGTTACCTGAAGGCTTGACCCGGGCTGCGGGAGTCACGGGCAGGCTGACTCCCTCACCCCAGTGAGTAGGTAGTCAGTCCCGGCTGTGGACAGGAGGACTAGTACCTTGTCACATGGACGTATCCAGAGGACTTCTTGAGCATCCTCGTGACACGGTGGCCAGCTTTCCCTGAGAGGGTGACCCCAGGTAGTGCAAAGTGAAGGTCACAGTAGATCAGAAAGCCGTTTATGATCTAGCCTTGGAAACTGCCCACCACCGTTTTACAGTAACTTTTGACCACACAGGTCCTCGCTGTTCGCCGTGGAAGAGGAAGGGCCCACGCTCGGGTCTTCCCAGCTCCTTCAGGTATAACTCAGACTTACGTGATGTGGTTTCTTTCCTTTCAAATACTCACTTGAGGACATAAATCATAGCCGCTTTGAGCCCCTGTGCTGGAGTCAAAAAGGCTATGGAGTTCAAAGACCAGGTTTACCATTTACTAGCTGGGGCCTGTGACATGTTGCTTAATCTCTCTAAGCTTCCGTCTTTTCACCTGGAAAATGGAGATAATCCTACATCACAGGTCGTGATCCATGTGAAGATCCACGTGAGATCACGGTTATAACAAATTTAGCCATAACGATTGGCAGACGAGTCCTTAGTCTATGTTCTCAACGACTGCTCTTTCTCCTTTTTCATTACTACAGAATGCAGCTCCTCCTGGAAGTACTTCATGGCATTCGGTGTGATGATGATGCCTTTTGGGAAGCCAGGTGTGTGGACAGGTTGAGTCGGCGGGGCAGTGAACCTGGTGATCTTAACAAACCCTGGTGATGCATATTCGGGATGCCAGAAGCTCAGACCTAGAATAGAGATACTCCCCTCTGTATGATACAATTTGGCAGGCTCCCCATTCATTCTCAGAGATGCTGTGAGTCAAGCATTGGGCCAGCTGCACAGGAGCACCCAAGTTCAAGCCCAGTGCAATATCTAGTCAACTCTCAAAGTCGAAGGATGAGCTGATGGTTCAGGCATTTATATCAAAAGGTGTTAAAAGATTGTTTGAAACGTGGTGGAGAATAAGAAACAGGATTTCCAGTCTATTCCAGAATTAATGTTTCTTGTGAGTTTTCTAGGAAATGAGGGTAACAGAATTTTCAAGATTATTCATTTATTTTATATAAAAACTGAGTTTTTTGAGCACTTTCTATGTGCCAGTTACTAGGCTAGGTTCTGGCAAAGCAGCTGAGGACAAGACTACCTGAACCCCAATTCTCATGATGTTCAAAACTTGTCAGCCGCTAAACTGAGCCCATCATCCTTGTTATTCTGTTTGATGGTTTAACTTTCCACAAGTTGCCAGAAATTGCTAGAAATCAGAGATTTCCAGCTCTCTATTCAAATGATTTGAATCAAATGAGTCTAAGTTCAAATGACGGTAGGCAAGGGGAAAAAATCCTGATTTTTTGCCCTCTGTAACATTTGTATCCAGTTAATCAGCTGCCTAATTGTTTAACGGTGGGTAAAAATGTATTAACTTGTTGAGACAAACATGTTTCCCAAAGCCATTGTCTGGAACTGAGTTACTGACAGCGTGGTTTGAGCAATAATATCATGATCACAAGCCATTTTTCTGACTGTCGGTACAAGATCCATGGGAACCGTTTGCACTGCAAGGTAAATACATTAGTAATGCATAGATTCCCAAAGCAGTTTCAACACTGGTGTGGAAATATGCGCATTCCCTAAACTTCGCTTCAAAGACGGATAAAATTCCTTCTGAACTGGGTAGGTGGAATGCATTCTAGAAACCCTACCTCCTGCTACAATGAACTCAGTTGCTCCTGGGGTTCGTAATTTGCTCATTCCAATCTGGCCCGACAAGCCAGTTCTTCGTTCCTCTGCTAATCCACAGGGCAGATGCTCACCTCCGACGATTAATAGCTCATGTCTGCGTCTCTCGGAAAGGTCATGACTGCCGGTGTAGGCATTTTTAAAGTTGTGTGTGCAGGTCTCCAGGGAGACAATAATTGCAGAATGAATGCGTAAGCCTTTTAAAATTCTCACTCTAAGGAATGGCATTTGGCTCTAACGCTTGACCTTTGGCATTACCCTTACATGGCATCTCTGCAGGGAACAATTCTAGTGAGGGAGGTGTCTACCGAGAGAGCAGTGCTTCTCAGGGGGGTGGTTTCACCCCCGTGGGGACATAGACAATGTCTGGTGACCTCTGTGGTTTGTCAGAACTGAGAGAGGATGCTGTTGGCATCCAGCAGGTAGAAACCAGGGATGCTACTAAATACTCCACAGCACCCCCCACAGCAAAGAATTATGTTGCCCTGCACGTCACTAAATCGACTGAGACACGTTGATCCCCTGGGGTTGGTCTGGAGAACTTTGTTTAAAAAATCTCATATAAAATCAAGTGATAAAATAGAGTTTTTAAGACCCCCAGCTTTACAATCGAACCCCAGATCCGAGTCTAGGCTGTCCCTTACCAGGCAGATGACTTCACACAAGGCTCTTAGTTTACGCAAATCTGTGTGTGCATTTGTACGCTGGGTTTGACAATAGTGATGAGCCGTTGTGGCTGCTGCGCATCTAAAATGAAATAATACATGCAGAGTGCTGAGCACGTTCCGGACGCGTAGTGAGCCCTTTAGTACACGGCAGTTTCTGTTATCAGCTTCTCCACGCAGAGCACCGGGGTAGCAGTCTCCGAGGGGTCTCCCAGTGACTCCCATCTTCCGGTGCCCGAGCCCTTGCAATGTCCTTTCCCATGCTGAGCAGGGCAGACCTGCATAGCCAGCAAGACACTGCAGAAATGGCCTGTGTAGCTTGCAAGCTGGTGTCTAGAGGAGGTGTGGCTTCTGCCTTGTCTTTCCTTGGATTGCCCTCCGCAGGGGAGGCCAGCTGTGTCGTGAGAAGACTCAAGCAGCCTACAGAGACGTCCATGCAGTGAGGGACAACAGTTCCCTACCAGCAGCCCCCACTGGCCTGTCCCACAGGGGAGACACCTTGGAATGAGCTTCCCCGGCCTCAGCTGGGCTTTCAGGTGACTGAACTCTGACCGACCCCTGGATCTCAGCCTCATGGGGGATTCAAAGCCAGAGGTGTCCCGCTGAGCTGCCCCGAATCTCCTCCGCATGAAAATGGCGTGACATAAATGCTTTTAAAAGCCCTATGTTTTGGGGCACCTTCTTGTGCAATAATCGGTAACCGAGATTGTGCCTTTTTTCTAAAGCCACGGTTTGCATGTCATCTTCCTGTACTGGAAGGAGAAAAAGAGGAATGATGGAGGATATTTCTCTTTCATTTTGTGAGGAAATGAAGACTCAGCAAATGAGGCATCTTGATGAGTTAGTACAGTTACAAGCCATTTGACTGGGTAGTAGCTGGAAACTTTGGCCCAAGGTGGACTTGGATTTGAAGCCTAGATTGAGCTGCCACTGTCTAGCAAAGTCACATTTCTAAGCATCCAGCTTATAAATCAAGGGTAAAGTTGCTATGGGAATTATACAAGATAAACTTGTTCAATGCTGAGTGCCATGCTGGCTGGGGGTAAGTGCTCCATGAATGTTTATTGAATAAATAAATGTTAGTTCTATGGCTAAGGTGTTTGTTTTGTTTTTTTCAAATCAAATAACTACTTCTATCTACACCTTTGCCATCCAAAGATTTGGGAAGGAATACATGGACTTGCAGCATTTGGTTGACATTTCAATTAGAAACATGTAATTCGCAAGGTGAGGTTGGACAGATGTCACTTGGTGGCGTCCCAGCCTCCCTCCCCCAGTGCTTTCAGGGCGGGTTCCGTCACTCAGCAGGGCTGGAGGAAGGTAAGGCGAGTGATGCTGTTCCTCTGTTTTAATGGAATGCTTAGAAAGACCGAACTGGCCCCCTACCCCCGCCCCCGCTGGGCATCCGTTTTCATAAACAAAGGTTCTCGGGATCTGTTTTGAAAGTTCATCATCCATGACTGTGAATTTAATAACTTTCAGCAAGCATATTGAAAAGGTTGATTAAAAAGTCTATTTATTTTTTTTTATGTATAGGAAAATGTTGCTCCAAGGTGATATTCACAAAGGTGACCAATTGTGAAGTGACATCTGTCCCCTGAAGGCCAGCCCCGGTTTAGGACCTGGGCCACCTTTTTTGAGGGCACAGATGCAAGCAGCTGAGGCTGGGGTCGACACCTCGGTTTAGAACGCAGCCTTCTCTCACTCACCAGCCCGGTTCACGTGATTTGAACCCCAAAGTTTGAAACAAAAAGTATACTTCTTAAACTAATGATTTTTTGAAGGGAAAGATCGCCAGTCCTATTTTTAATATCTAGGGCCACAGAAGCCATGGGGAAAAAATAAAGAGAAAGTAGAAGCAAAGAAATAATAGAAGTGAAATCATTAATTAATGAAGTGGCAAAAGAAAAACCAAGGCTTTGTTCTTTGGGAGACTGGAGACATGGATTTTGGTTGAGAGCCAGAGAGCATATGAATGAATGATAAGGCTTTTAAAATCTTGCAATTATAGTATTTTAAAATTGTAAGAGAATGCATTGAGCAACTATGTGCCAATAAGTTTATAACTTTAGGTGAGATTGACAGTTTTCTAGAAAAATATGTAAATTCTTTAAACTGACCCAAGAGGAAACCGAAAATCGGAATGGGGGTCGATCATCTTCACACCGTGTCAAGACTGACTCCATGGACGTGGGACCTGACTGGGGCAGTCACCTGGGGCCCACACCTAGGAGAGCCTTGCACCATGTCATTTCTTGAAGTTCTTAATATTTTTTTTTGACAGGGAGCTCCTCATTTTCATTGGCGACTGAACCCTGAAAAAGATATAGCCAGTCTTCCCCACGCTGTGTGATTTTGTGGGTGTGTTTTACAGCTCCATTTAAAGGGACCGATAATCCAAAGTTCTTCTGAAAATAGGAAAAGACAAGTCACCCAATTCACCTGAGAAGACTAGTGTGACCTTACGTGCTCCCAGGATTCTTGGTCAACGTTACTTAGAAATTCAGGGGTAAAAGGGGATTTCATTAGATCCGCCAGAACATGAATAGCTACCATAGTCATTCATTGCCTAGGAAGTTGGATGTTGACCTACACAACTGAATTGTCCTTTCCTCAAACAAAGTTGTTTTCTGCTTTTTTTTTCCAGTCCCTACAAGGAACATGCTACACAAGCTTATCCCAAGTTCATTCGGGGCTGGTTGATGAGTGAACTATTTTAAGCTCTTCCGGCACTTGCAGACATTTAAAGACTTAATATGAATTTTTTCCCAGGTCACTTGCTAGTGAACCTGCAAAGATTTGGCAGACCGACGGAATGCTCGTCCAGAGTCAGACTCAGCACCTTTCCCCGGAAACTGTACGAAAAACAGGAACGATGGAATTAGTCTCGGGAATCTCATTAAGAAAATGAAGGCTACATATTTGCTTTATTCCGCTGTCTCTGCAGTTAGGACTTAGCCAACGAGGTGCCTCTACAAGGCAATCCCGAGCTCATCTTTGTGGCCTTACGATTTTAATTAATAATCTGCCTCTGTTATTTAATGAAAGCCAGAATCCACTTCATTGGCATCTCAAAAACACCAGTGTCTTTCTTATTCACTTGCTTTCCTTTATTCATTTTCAATGAGAACTATATAACTCATCTGTGGGGTTTTCCTGCTGTTAAAAGGTACCTGGAGTTAAAAACTGTGAAAGTATTTGAGAACAATGATCTCAGATAACTTTCTACAATTTAGGGGTTAAAAGACAGAACTACTAAGTCAGAACCTGAAAGGTGGGATGAGCTTGTCCCCCCAGTGAACTGCACTGTGGAGAACAGAGAATTTCAAGGTGGCAATAAGACACAACTGTTGGAATATGAGAGCAGAATGCCCTTATCCTTGATAAGTATGTGCTTTAATAGGTAAGGATTTAATAGATATTGGATGAACTGGTGCATGTTGCTGGTTCTGATGATTAATCCAAGACCTAGTAGGTGCTTTTTGGACTTCCCTTTCTAATAGGAGGCTGCCCTCCATTCTTTGCCACGTGGGCCTCCCCAGCATAGCTGTGTAGTCATGAAAACCAGCAAAGGAAGGAGTCTCCTGGTGGGGGGCGGATGTTACAGTCCTCTCTAACCTCACCTGGTCTACAACCAGGTGAGTGACATCCCATCGCCTTTGACATATTGTATTGGGTAGAAGCAAGTTACAGGTCTTGCCCATATTCAAGGGGAGGGAGTTACACCCAGAGGTGCCTACTGGGCAGTAAGGGACATGGGGGGCCAGCCGAGTGCTTGACCTCTGTACTCAGACTTCCTGGGTTCAAATCCTGGCTGTATCACATACTGGTTCCATGAACTTAAGCCTCTTACTAATCTCCAAGCCTCGGTTTATTCAGCTGTGAAATGAAAGTCTGCTCACGCCTTCGTCACAGGATTATTAAATTCCAGCCCTTCCTAGTTTCCAGCCATTCCCATGCCGCATTCATGGTGCCTGACTTGTCTGCCCCTCGAAATGTCATTCACTCACTTACCGTCATCTCCCCTTTAAATGTAAATCAACTGATTTCAAAAGCAAGTTTAACAACAGCTCTGGAAATTTAAAATGAACTGGTGTTGCCAGAAGAGAATTGTAAACACACACATTATCAGTAATGAAAATTGTTTGCAAGATTTACCTTGCATGTATGTCGTGAGGGGTACTTATGCATCCTTAATAAAAACACTGAAAAAAATCAATGTAATATATTTAATACAGTGCCAAGCACATAGTGCTTGATAAATGTAAGCTGTTCTCATGTCTATGAGTTTGGCATTCAGAAGACAGCGTGTGGAGGGTGGGCAAATCTATAATAGGCTGTCGGCGGACACTGCCAGAAAGTTATGGTCTCTCCCTGCTGTGTCTGGGCGCAACCTTAGACCCTTCTCAATACTGAGTGTCAGGCAGCTGTCACCAACCAACTGGTGTTACCATACACCAGAGGACGCTCACTGGCTTCCGATAGATGTCACCTGGTACAAAGATACCAGGGCAAATTATAAATGAAGAATCAATAATAAATGAACCAAAGGAGGAAATCACCTTATTAAAAACATAAACACATGAGCCCTGGCTGGTGTGGTTCAGTGGTTGGAATGTCACCCCAGCGTAGACTGAAAGGTCATGGGTTCAGTTACCCGTCAGGGCACATACCCAAGTTGTGGGATCGATCCCCAGTGGGGACACCTACGAGAAGGCAACCAATCAGTGTGTCTCTCTGACACTGATGCTTCTCTCTCTTTCCCTTTCTCCCTGCCTCTCTTTCTAAGAGCGACGAAAAAATGTCCTCAGGTGAGGATTAAAAAAATGAAATGAAAAGCAATTACAATGCATTTATCATTAAAGTATGTGCCGTCAACTCTTGGCTTGGTTTCAGTTTTAACTCCCAGACCTCTTTCTCCCCTTCCTGCCTTGCTGCCCAGCATGCGTAGAAAGCATGTCTCACACTCATTTTCAGTAAAGCAAAAATGAATTTGGAAGGAGAAAGTGTCCACTGTGCAAATCCTGTGATTAATTCTAAAGCTTGGGAGTCGATGCTTCCCAGAAGGCCCAGGTGCGAAGCATCCTGCTGATTAAGAGTTCTGCACATATTTTTTTGCTGATAAAGGGAGGTTTGCGGGACCCAACAGTCATGGATAGCAGTAAGTGATTAAGTCATTTGGATCAATGTCCAATCCAGGAGATTACAGAAAGCTCAACAAATTACATTGAATCATAAACGGAGGCTTGGCTTTCAACCAGGGTTGTTCAACAGGCTCATGCTAAGCACCTGCTGACAGATGAGCCAACCGGCCACAGGGGCTTGGAGTCGGGAGGTCGGGGTTTGGGGCCAAGGCTTCTGCTTACTGTGTTTCCTGAGCGAGATATTTGCCTTCTCCCAGCCTCTTACAAACCCAGGGAAGGTCCCTGGCGGGGCTGTGTGAGGAATGCGTGGGTTAAGGTGCAGGAAAGGGTCACACAACTGGCCCCAGAGTTTGGCCAAGTTGATGCATATAGTGAACCAGCACAGTTGTTCTGCGGGGCAGGTGAGCGAGGGGTATTCGAAGGGAGGTCTGACTCATGGAGGCACTCGGGGGAAAAGCTACCTATATCGACACAGTTTATTATGCCTTGTATTACTGTATTTTACATCTGATAGGTTATGTGTATCTATAGTAAACTTCATCATGTTACCATAGCCTATATATTAATGTTATATAAACCATATTTCACATGGATCCTTTAGTCCTCGGAAGACGTCTCCATGTTATCATCGGCCCTGTGAGGAGGTATGTCCTGCTGTCCCTGGCACTGGATCAGGCAGAGGAGGAATTAAACCCTTGAAGGAAGGTAGGCAGTGCGAGGTAACCAGCCAGGGCTAAGGGCTGAGGCGAACCTTACCGAGAAGGGCAATTCAATGAAGAAAAATGTTTACTGAGAGCCTATTACGAGCTTGAAGACAGGTGTCATGGATACGGTGGCCCACATGCCCCTGTCCTCATCAAACCTACATTCGTGTGTGTGCGTGTGTGTGTGTGTGTGTGTGTGGCGTACATGTAGGTGGTGAGTATCAGTCACATAATCGTGTCCATGTGCCACCGTGGGAAGTTTGGAAGAACAGGGACCTACTGTGGGAGGTGGGGCACAGACCCTGGAGCCATGGCCCTCTCTGTTTCCTCAGGTGTGAAGTGGGGAGAACTATAACCCCCCCTGTGTGGTGGGGGTGGGGTGATTCGTGCGTCTCAAGCGCTCACGAGGACATCTGGTGCAGAGCAGCCAATAGATACTAGTTATTATTACCATGGTGACTACCTTATCTGTCAGCATCCACCCTGGGCCAAATGCTCAGGTGGGCGAGGGGTAGCTGACACTGTTGTTGCATCCCCAAGATGCCCTCACACCCTTTGTCCATTGGGGTGCGCCCCCCAGCTTCTGATGCTGAGTTTCTATTGGATGGCAGCTGTCGCCCCCCTCACAGACCCCCGTGGGCGTCTGTGGCTATTTTGCACAGACTGGCTGAGGGCTGGAGCCCCTGGGCTTCACAGCCCCGGGGGCAGCCCCAGAGGAGCCCACCGTGCAGTGCCTGCTGCTCCATAAAGCTCCCGGGGCCAGGCCGAGGTGGGAACTTCCCGCCAATGGCACCCTCTTCCGGCTCCTTCCCTGTCCCCCTCTCCTGCTGCCCTCATTCCCTCACAGGTGTCCCTGGGAGTCACTTCCCTGATGAACCCGGGTCCTGGGGTCTGCCTCCGGGGATCTTGGTCATCAGGGAAGACTTCCTGCAGGAAGCTCAGTTGGGGGTCTGCATGGTGCAGAGGGGAGGAGGAAGAGAGACAAAGGAAGATGGCAGGTAGCAAAGGATGGGCGGGTGGCATTTAAGAAATAGAGGAGCTGGTAGGAGCCGGTGTGGCGGAGTCTGGGGCATCCGGGGGCAGGGTGATGCTGTGGGGGCCTGTGGGTCAGGGGGCCATCCTTTACGGGACATCGAGGTCCAGCTGAAGGCACTGGCTTTCTGAGGAGCCACAGGGAGCACAGAAGCAGGAAGCAGACATGATCAGGTCTTGAATAGACCCACGGGGCAAGTGTGTGAGGAACAGACTGGAGGGAGGCAAGATGGAGATGGGCCGGGGGGTTTCTGCTGTGGTCCAGGTACAGGGTCCGGCAGAAGCGACGCCTGCTCCAGAGGGGTTGGTGGGGTAATAATATGTGTGGAATAATGTACAGTTTTAGTCCAAACATTTCACCTACACCGTCCTATGGTGTGCTTGAGTGTGATGTTGGTATGTTACCAAATCACAAGCTTACAATTTTGGGAGACAAGATTTTTGCAATAAATGTGGGGCATTATTTTGCAATAAATGTGCCAGACCCTGTATTTAAGCAAGGGGGGAGAAAAAGAAAGAAACTTATTTGCTATTCAAACAATCATGTTTCTGTACAACTGCTACTGAAGTCCAGATTTTCATAAAGGTAGATTTTGTGATACAGAGCTTGGGAAGTGGCCACATGAGAATTTTTCTACTAAGACAAAATTTAAATTTAAAACTTTTTTTGTAACAAGTGCAATGAAGAGGAAACATCTCTCAAGTTTTAAAATCTTTATTCTTACTTTCAGAGAGTTCAAAAAAGATACACAGATGAAATCTGAAAACACATGAATTTATAATTCTAAAAATAATAGAGCAAGGAGGAAGCATATACCTATTTTAGCAAACTGTACATATCTATTCAAATATAAAGATATAAATGTATACCCCTGAAATATTCTAAAAATATAATCCGAAAAGGGAAATCTTTATCAAATTACAGAAATACATAGTGTACTTTTAAAAAAAGTGGTAGTAAAAATATGTGTAAATAAATCATATGTAAACACAATTTTTTAACAAAGTTTTATAAGTATTGCATAAATATCTATGTCTTTCCCATTTATGAAATCATACTTGCCCAAAAAGTTCAAATCACATAAGACTGATTATACGGAGGTGGGCAAAAGTAGGTTTACACTTGTATGTGAAACACGGCATCTATCCTTGGATTATTTTTTATTAATTATTTATTTGAGCAACTGTAAACCTACCTTTGCCTCCCCCAGGTATAATTAGTCTATAATGTACATCCACTTTGCTACTGTCCCATTCTACAGATGGGAAACTAAGCCATGGGAAGTCACTAAATATTTCTAAGCTCTGGCTGAACATCATAACATTGCCTCAAACCACAGATCCTAAAGGAAATACCGTATATTTTTAAATGTGACTTAAACAAAGTGCTATTAGAATAAACGCATACGCATACAATTTAAAACTATTGATCCAGCTCCTTAATGCCATAGAGGAAATACATTAACTAAGTAAAGAATTTCAGGATCCTTTAATCAAACGATGCCGAAGTAAATCATGAAGGTCTTCTTACATAAGAGGTTTTGACTTCATTAAACTACTTCTAATAGACGTATTCTCTAATTTCCTAGCGATGCTCCTATTCCAGTGGCACTGGAACATGTAGCTTGGCTTACATTACTAAGCAAAACATTTTTCCAAATATTACATTAGGCAGTTACAATAAAAGGATTGCCAATATTACCCCAAGCCCCAGACAATTTGGCTATCGTAGGTTTTTTTATTGTGATTCTGTAAACTAACACTGCAGCTGTAAAGATTCAAGTGGAGAACCTGGTCGGGCAGAAACAGAAACGTTTAGTGACTTGCACCTGACGGACAAGGGCCCAGCCTTTCTATCACGTCGTGGAAAATGCAGGAGGGGACGAGATCACGGGCAAGTCCGTGTAAGTCCGGATGGTGCTGACCTTGGCCAAGGGGAAGCCAGCACTTGACCTGGAAGACAACCCTTCATCTGCTTCCCCGAGTCAGATACTATCTTAAGTGCTGCTACCCGTTGATGGTGCAGCTCCTGGAATGCTGCACCCGGATGCCCTGCGTGGGCTGCTCCGTGCCCCGGCGTTGGGAGCTCGCTTTGGAGTCTCGCAGAAGCCACCAGCACCTTGCCTGCAGGAGAGCACAGCTCTCTGCTCCAGGCATCACTAAAAAAAAAATCTGGGAAAGAAAGAATATTCCAATTATATATCTAAGAAGTGTGATTAAATGAGGGATTATCAGCAAAAAAATAAATACATAAATACTAAAACCAAAAACTGCCCTGGGCTCTTGCCAAAGGTAGGGTTTGCCACTATGGATGCTGGTATGGCCTCCCCGGAGGTGGGGAGTTTCAAAATTCAGCTAGAATTCCTGCATCGTTCCACTTGTTTCAGTGCTGTTGAGATGCTCAGCACTTCACAAATGGCCTCGTGGGGCCAGGCACTGGGGGAGGAATTCATTTAGGCCTCATTCAGAAGTTCCTCCTGTAACTGCAAGTTTCCTCAAATAACCGCTTCTCAGCAAGTGCCCCTCGACTTGCCGTTAGCAAATAGCAACTAATTCTAGGCAACTTTTAGGAGATTCTATTGAAAAACGTAGAATGATTGACATTGACTTTGAACACTGACATGGAACTCTATAAAGCCATATGTTGGAAATGTGGTATCTCCACGGAAGATGATACCAGAGACTTCCCAGGCTAAATTTTTACCACTTCAATAGTGAGGGCACGGAAAGTATTTCAGTCTGTTTAATACAGGCTGGTAGATACACTTATAGGCCAGGGGTCTGTAAAGCAACGCCCTGGGTCCAAATAGGGCCTTCCACCTGTTTTTATAAATAAATCTTTATTGAAATGCAGCCTTGTAAGCCAGAATAATGGTCCTCAGAGAAGGTCCATGCCCTGATTCCCGAAACCTGTGACTACGTCACTTTACATGGCAAAGGGGACTTTGCAGGTGTGTTCAAGTTATGGACCTTGAGGTGGGGAGATTACCCTGAACAACAGCCTGTCAGAGAGACAGGACCCGAGGAGGAGGAGAGGCGTGAAGCCTGGAGAGGGGCTCAGCCCTGGCCGGTGAAGGGGATGGAGATGGAGCAAGAGGAGTGAACCCAGAAAAGCAGACGACTCTAGGGAACAGCTCTCAGCTCACAGCAAGGAAATGCGGGGCCTCAGTCCTACAACCAGAGGCAACTAAATTCTGCCGCCACCCCAAATTAGCAAGCGGGGAGAGAGTCCCTGAGAGCTTCCAGAAAGAAATGCAGCCCCACCGACACCTGGTGAGAGCTGTGTTGGACCTCTGACCTACAGAACTGTAACCTAATATGCTTGTGTCATCTAACACAGGTTTTAGTGATTTGTCACAGCAGCGACAACTCATGTGACAGTCACACCTACTTATTGACAAATTGCCTGAGGCTGCTTCAAGCTACAAGGCAGAGTTAAATGGCTGTAAGAGAGACTGTCTGGCCTGAAACCCCTAAAATATTCGCCAACCGGCTCTTTGCAGAAAGTGTGTCCACCCGTGATATCGACAAGCAAAAATTGTAACAGCAGCTTGCACTTACTGAGCACTTAGAGTCAGTGCCAGGCTCTGGGCCGAGTATTCAGTATTCGTATCTACTTTCTGGATAGATACTACCTTGTTCCCCATTTTACAAGTTTAAAAAAAAAAGAAAAAAAGGAGGCAGAACGGTTGAGGAACTACTGAAGGTCACCGGGAGAATCAGGGGTGAGCAGGGATCCGAGCCCAGCTCTGGCCGACTTCTGGGCTGGCCCGCCCTTCGTCACGCCCAGCGTCCGGGTGCTCACCTGAGGCCTCTCATCGCTGGCAGAAAGCAATGGGGAGCTCCCGGCTGGGCACCAGGATGCCCAAGTGCAGCATCTCCACCGGCTCGTGGTCCGTGGCCACGATGTCATATTTGCGGACAATCTGGAACACACGTGCACACAAAAAGGCAGAATTAGCCCTCTTCTGCTGCCTCGTAGAAATGCACCGAATGCAAGTGCAGAAAGCCAGCCAGGGTCTTACCCAGCAAAGAGCCAAGTGCAGCTGGAGCTCAGCTAACCGGCGACCGATGCACATCCTCTTCCCGATGCCAAACGGAAGGTGCGCGAAAGGGTTGATCTTATTTTTCTCTTGAAGCCATCGTTCGGGTCGAAATTGACTCGAATCTTCAAAATTTTCCTCACTGGACCCCAGCACCTGGGTATTGAGCATCAACACTGTCTAAAAACACACAGAAACACATGGCATTTAAAGTAAGCAGAAGATGTTTGAAGAGCGGAACTTACAAAAGCGGTCACCCTACAAATGTATAATAATGATGATTGCCAAAAGGCGTGGAGGGCTTGAAATGTGCCAGGCACAAAATAGGTAAAGAACTTTAAATTTTTGTATCACATTTGTACCAGAACCCCAAGTGGTAGATTTTGTTATTATCCCCATTTTACAGAAAGGCGAGGCTCACCGAAGCTACATAACTCACTCGAGTCCACACCTGAATCCAGGTCTGTCTCTGTGGCCCCCATTCCTAGCAGTGCATGATGCAACCGGGTAGCTACCCATTAGAATCTACGTGTCTGTGAAATGAATGTTTTCCCCGTAAACGTGTTTAGCGGAATCGGGTGCCTATTTGGAGCGTGTCTTTCAAAGCTCTGTAAGGTACAAAATGTACACATTCGACTTACTCCTTTGGGTAAAGCATATTCGCCCAGAACCGTTGCCTTGTCAAGGGTCCTAGTCGTAAACGGCACACTCGGGGTAAGCCTGAAAAATCAAAACCGAAGATGTAAAGGCAGGCACAGACCAAGTTCTAGCTCAAGTGTGGATGGGAACGCAGACTCTGGTTAGGTACACAATTGTTGCGTAAGTTCATAACTCAAAAGGGGAACCTCATCACAGTTCTTCATAAGGAAGTTGCGTCTCTGTCTTCCCAATATTTACATCTCTTGTTTTTATTCCTTATTTTATTGGGTTGACGAAACCTGCCATTACGAGCCTGCTTAGTAGCTGTTCATAGTGGCTTTCCCATTTCATTCTAGACTTCAGATGTGTATGTTTTTCATGCTTTGCCGTGAATCTTTTTTCTACATTTATTTTTATTTTTTATTTTTAGGGACAGGAGAAGGGAAGGAGAAAAAGAGAGAGAAACACCGACCAGTTGCCTCTCACATGCACCCCAACCAGGGACTGAACGGGAAACCTAGGTATTCGACCTGACTGGGAATTGAACCTGCAACCTTTCAGTTTGCGGGTCAGTACCCAAGCAACTGAGCCACACCGACCAGGGCTTCACCCTGAATCTTGATATTTGTTCTTTTCTCTTATCTGCCTTTTATGAAGTTAAAGGTATTTCCTTTTAATCCTAAATGGTGCAAGTTTTGTTTTCCAGAAAGGGTGTGAAAAGAATTTTCAAAGAACATTCGATACCAGAGGCTCAAAAATAAAGATGTCTTTATGTCTTATCACATAATAATGTGGTCCCCTTGCTGGGCATTCTTGTCAGATTCTTCAGTCCTGCCCAGAATCCTAATTAGTGCTTATAGCAGTATCATTAAAGTATTATTACTGATTTAAAGGGGATGACACTAACTTCCCAAGATGTAAGAGAATTTGACCAAATGATTTAGGAAATGAGTATTGATAGAAATGGAATATGGTCCTGAGGTTCTTTTTTTCCCCCCACCCCGGTTTGATAAATGTTAAGAATCAGGAATGGCGGCTGTCTTTGGGGAGGGACCCCTCATCGTGTATTTAAGAGGACAGCTTTCTAATACATTCATAGGGCTCAGGCACGTGTCCTTACCTCATGGATTCTTTCAGACAGGCCTTTAAATAGGGCATCTTCCTCAAATCCTCTGCCCGTGGCATCTGCTCCGCAGGCAACACACTCTGGATTTCCTTGAGAAGCTTTTGTTGCACGTGCGGATTGCGGGATAAATTGTAGAGAATCCACATTAAGCTGTTTGCTGTCTGAAAAACCAAGCGACACAACCTTGAGTTTCTGCAAAGAAACTGCCCCGAAGCCAGTCTGTGCTGAAGCCGAGGCGAGCCCTACCGCTGGCTGAGCAGGGGAAAAAAATTACTGATGCTTTTCCCCACGTCCCTGTGTGCCTTAAGTGATTACCATGGACGCGCAGTCAAATGTACTTTATGAAACGTATCGGTGAAGGGTAGTTTATTTATTGAGGGAATCAAAATAGAATCCCGTAAATAATTTGCCCCATTAGACTTAAAATAC
Source organism: Trachops cirrhosus (assembly GCA_028533065.1). Lineage (NCBI taxonomy): Eukaryota > Metazoa > Chordata > Mammalia > Chiroptera > Phyllostomidae > Trachops > Trachops cirrhosus. Next base: position 87,529,932 of record CM052547.1, read on the forward strand.
AGTTTGCTGCAAAAATGGTGTGAACACAGAGGAGTGCGTGTAAGCTGGTGGAGTGGAAGCAAGGAGGGTGGGCGGGGCTGATGTCAGGCCAGGTCCTGATGATGTTTATCGCTGCGCAGGAAGGTCCCACTGACGGAAACTGGGGGAAGGACACAAGGGGCCCCACCCTATCTTTTTTTTTGTAGTGCCGCCTGTGCATCTATAATTATCTCCAAAAAAAGAGTTTAATTCCAGAATTATTTAATATAAAAATTGAGTAGGGAGAGAGGAATGGAGACCCTAGGAGTGTTGCTATAAGAGACTTACACATTTTTTTTGCAGTGCAAACACACAAGAAACTGCATTTCTGGAATTTAAAAAGAAGAGGTTTTTTTTTTTTTGCCTTCCACACTCTAAAAAGTCACCACAAAACTATACAGGCGTTATCTAGACTCGGGGCTTAGGCCACATGCCAAGAGCCCTCGCAGGAGGCTGCCAACACCATAACAAGAGATTCTAGCGTCGCGTTGAGAATGTCAAGGTACCAGCCCAGTTTCTGACAAAGGCTTGTGGCCTTTTAAGTGGCATTCTCTATTTCCTTTCCAGAGGCAACGAGAAGAGAAAAAGTATCGGTGGGAGCAGCCAAGTGCAGCTTTGAGCTTCATAATATTCACCACTGGTAGTCAGAAGTATTTGTTTTTTAGGCCCTTTCTTTTTTTAAGTTAATTTAAAACCAAATAGTCCCCTAAAAATGGGCACGGTGTCCTTTCTCTGCAGACAGGAAGGCGCTTTAGCCAAGTGCCGTGTGCCAGTCACACAAATGAGCAAAGCGCAAGTCGATTCGGAGCCAGGGGCATTTATTGTTTTTGGAAGATGTCCCCAAGGCAGTCTCCTTCGTATCAGAGGACTGGCGGCCTCCGCTGCAAATCAGCTGCGGACAGCATCAGTGCAAGAGTCTAATTTACAGAACAGGAAGAGGGCGGAGCTGCCAACTTAGATAGACTTTCAAATTTCTCTGATTTTTCCAAATGGGGCTTTCAGAATAGCCAGGACGAAAAAAGAAACAGATTTTAGGCTATCAGTGGGTCCGTTACCACAAGGACCAAATAGAGTTTCCAAAAGGCAGATAACTGTAGCTTTCGCCAAAGCCCAGTACGACAGGCAGCCCGCCTGTCAGGGTCGCTGCCGGGGCTGAGTGGAGGGGAAGTGGCCTGCAAAACCTCACGGGCACCGAGCGTCCTGGCTTGACCTCCGGCTTGCAGCCTCTCTCTGCTCGCTACACCCACTCTCTACCCGCCAGCCGGAGCCCGCTTTACAACACATACACTCGATCAAGTTGCCCCCTTCCTTAAAACACTCCAAGAGCTTTCCGTCGTGGGTGTGATAAAAGCCAAGTGTCTTCCTAAGCCTCCTGGTTAACATGGCCCATCTGCTTCTCCAGTCTCGACTCTGACCACATCTGCTAATTCTCCAGAGAGTATTTCAATATTTTTGTCATAAATGAACAGCCCCAGGGAGGCAACATGCACCGCCACCTAAAGTATACATCCAATCTTTAAAAATCTAGAGCGTCGATCATACGCTCTGATCACAGAGCACATGCTGTGGAAGCCTACTGCTTCCGATTTCCCGTAGCCATTTTCATCTGTCGCAACCCTGAGACCCACTCTGGAGTGTCGTCACTAGGACAGGAGTCACTAGGAGAATTTTTCTCCGATCACGTGTGAGCACAAAGGCTGTATGTATCCCATAGAACCTGGTGCGGGACTTTTTATCTTTGCTAAGCTATTGCTCCGTCCATCCCCGTGGAATGAGTGAGTTGCACGGCTCATTACAACTCATCATGAGAAGATGCCACCGGGCTGGCCACTTCCCCGTCGAGAATCAGGCCCACCCTCACCGTCTCCACCGCACCCAGCTGGAGCTCCGTGACTGCGGCGTACAGCTCCTTCTTTGAAAGCTGGTTGCGGTGGTAAATGTCACAGAGGAAATCCCTGCCGGGCTGCTCCGAGTGCTTCTCTAGCTGCTGGTTGATACAAGATTTGACTGTTGGAGAAGACAAAGGGGAGAGGAAGTCAGCTGAACGTTAGGATGAGGCAAAGAATGAAAGGAAACCTCAGATGAAATCCTCACAGCACGGGAGGGGGCTTTTCTGGGACGTGGACATTGTTGGAGGGGATCACGCTGCCTCGTTGGGTTGTCAAGGATGGACGGATGCCCCCCGGAGTGGGGCTTCTCCAATGTCAACGTGCACACCAGTCACCTGGGCGTCTTCTGACAATGCAGATTCTGAATGGAGGGTCCAGGGTGGGCCTGGAAGTCTGCATTTCTGACAAGCTCCCAGGTCATACTGGTGCTGCCGACCTGCAGGTCACATCCTGACTACTACGAGCATAGGGCTTGGAGGGGATTGTGATGAGACAGAGGTGGGATCTGGGTACACTTTCAGAATCCAAACTTGGACCCACATCCAGCTGCCTGGTCACTAATACAGGCAGACACACTGAGACAGGGTGTGGCTCCCAAATCTTGGTGTGCGCACACACGCGCGTGCAGGGCCCGTGAATGTTCACAATAACAGTAAAATTTCCTGATATCTGTAAAGTACATTCCAGGCTTCTGTCTCCCTTACTTCATTCAATCATGACGTGGTACACCACCCGAATAATGGTAGTGGGGATGGTGGCAATACAAATGATGACAATGCATGGGACAGCTGTTGGAGTCTGAGCTCCAGGAGCCTTTCTGCTTGGCTTCCAACCTTGGCTTTGCCACCCCCTAGTGTGGAATGTTGACAAGGTTGCTTAACCTCCTTGTGCCTCAGTTCTCTACTCGGGGCTAAGAGAAGGATCTGACTTGGGTTTTCTGGTGGGAGTTAAATAAGTGCGTATGTTTAAATGTATGTAGTATATTATTTTATCTTATCAGAATAATACCTAGCATCAAATACTCCTTCCATAATGTAGCAGAAATGGCTCTGATGCCTTGAGATATTGTCATATGCCAGGCTTCACACTGTCTGTACTAGACCTAGAAACCGTTACGCTGAGGTAGGTGCTATTATTGTTCTTGCTGTTGTTGTTAGCCCATTTTAGAGATAAGACAACTGAGGATGAAAAGGAGATAGCACCTTTGGCCAACCCGCCACAGCCATGGCAGACCAGGGAATTGAACCCAGGTATCTCTGACTCCACAGCTCTTGCTGTTAACGCCTCCTGGTTCCCCAAGACAGCACAATGCCACCCCCTGCCTTTTCCTTAGAATTTGCCGACACTGGGATGACCCCTAAACTCTTGTCTGCAAAGCCCAAAGGGATCAGGAGGAGCACCTCCCTCTGAGGATCGAGGTGGCCTGGCCAAGAAGACCGCTTCAGACCTCTGGGCAGCGGCTCGGGGACAGCGAGGCTGGGTGTGCGGTCCTGTTACCTGACTTGAAAATGGTGTCCCAGGCCAGCGTGTGCGCCTGCCAGACCTTGGTGTTGAGGCTCCTGTGCAGCTCGACCGGGGTGACCATCATCCTCCCGAACGTGCTCATCATCTGTGAGGGGCACAAATTCCTCTTCATGCCTGTTTCTCTCCGAGATGGCACCTCCTCTGGGCTGGGCAGAGCCGGGGTTCTGAGTGTGGTGCCCCGGAGCCCCTCCGCACTGGGCCCGGAAGCTGTACCCACCCTGCCCCCCCCCCCAGGAACATATACAGAATCGTCTTTGGGATGATTTTTCAGTCAGGTATAATTTAAAAAATTGCTATTATAACCTACTTCTTAAAAAAGAAGAAAAAGGAAAACTATAAATTTTAACATCACTCGAATTTCCAAACTTCAGCCACTCCTTTGCCAGTCTCGCAGCATCTACTAGATCCACATATGACCTAACCGATTCAAAAGTGTAAAGTCTGAAAATTTTCAGGCTTTTGACAACCATAATTTAATCAACTGACCTTCGACTGAACTTCCTAGTCTAACTTTGCCCAAATAATGATTTAATGTGCTGCTTTATTATATCTGCATATGTGCTCACCCATGCACAAAAACACGTAGCACACATTAAAACGAACACTTAATTATTGCAATAAAATCCGTGTGCACGCCTCTCTTGGGGAAACCCTGCAATGCATGGGTACCCAGTCAGGACAACTGCTTTCTCCCCTAGGGGATGCTTACTGTTTTGATGGCCTTGATGAATTCCAAAGCTTCCTCCCCCGTGTCCTTCTGAAGGAGCCCAAATCTCTTCTCATAGAGCACAAGGCAGATGCCTGTTAATTAAAATGATCAACACCGTTAGCATCATCTGGACATGATGGTTAGTTGGCTACTAAAGAATCGATTCCATCTCTCCTAGATGTGAGGTCTTTTCAAGGAACAGAGGTGTGAAGAGTCTGAGAGTCTGATCACTCTTTCTAGAAATTATCTCCAGGTCCAGCCACCCATCCCCTGCAGAGCCTCCTGGTCAGAAATGCCAGTGGGCAAATGTAGCCCCGTCCATATAGGAGTGAACCTCTCCTGGGCGGTCTTGCTTTAGTCAGGGTTTATCATTGATATCAGGCGTGGCAGACATTGGCACTGACAGACCCAACACTCATTCTGCCTCATTTCTCCCCTAAGGGAACCCTGATTTTATTTAGGGTGTCCGTGTATCAGGCGGTTTAAATAGGATTGATCTAAGGCTCCAGCGACCAGCCTGTTCCCTGGCTCCCCAGGCCTTCCTGGAGCCTCCAGAGCAGCCACGTGACCCAGCTCTGTCTGGCTAGTGAAACCAAGAAGATATATTATTTTTGCCTACTAGATAAAGTGGGACCTGTACCCTCTTTGCTTCTTGTTTTTGCCCAAACTGCAGAGGTGAGGCCGGGAGGGGCAGCAACCATTTTGCAACAGCCCAGCAAGCTAACGCTGGATGCCCGAGAACAGAGCGTGAACTTGGCTCCCCAGTGACGTCACTGAGCGCCAGCCGCGGACGGCCTCCCTCTAGACTTCCTGTAATGCTAGACAATAATTTTTAAGCCACCCTAGTCAGATTTTCTTTGACTTACAAAGAAATGCATTTGCTACTCCTTGATTTGGGTGTTTGCAGTGGACAACTTCCAAAGCACACGCGTCTCCTCTATAATCATTCCTTCCTTTCACCCCTCTTCACCCCTTAACACCTTCCGCGCATCTCTCGTTTGCATGGAGCTTTCTCCTGGGCCAAGATGGCTGGTCCGTAGCCTTAACATGAAGCTGATATGATGGAGGAGAGACGTCAGGACAAAGGCTACCGTCTTGGGGCGCCATGTCCAGCTCCTCGCATCAGCAGCCAGAGTGACCCTTGCAGCCATCAAACCATGCCACCGTCCTGCCAAAAGCACTTACTGTCCCTCCCACGTACTCCCAGGTGCAAAGTCCGACTCCCGTCCTGGTTGGTATGGATTTACAGGGCCGCCTGCTGCCTTCCTCCCACCTTTTGCCCTCACCCTCCCTTGCAGGATATGCGCCAGGCATTCCGAATGCCTCCCTGTTCCTTCGCCATCATCTCTGCTCCTCTGCCTGGGCCGTTCCTCCTTCCCTCACTTGCACCTGGCGAACTCCTGCTCACCCCCACCCCCCCGGCCCTCGCCGGGACGGCACCGCCTCAGTGAAGCACCCGCAGGCGGAGCTCAGCTGAGGCACCCCTCCCGGATGTGCCCACAGCCTTGGGCCAGCTTCGTCTATTGAACTGGCCTTGCTCCCTGGCCTGCAGCCCCAGTGGGCAGTGATGTGCTTCTCATTCCCAGGGCGACCCTTGAAGAAAGTGATCGTGCCCGCTTCTGTGTCAAAGTCTCCGTGGTTCTCCATGTGACTCAAACTAAAAGTTCTTGTGGGACCTGTGGGCCCCGGCCTGACCTTCCCCAGCTCATCTTCCCCCACCATCCACTCACACAGGCATCCCTGGAGTTTCTCAAAGGTGTGCCCACCTTCTACCCCAGGGCATTTGCACTTCCTGCCTCCGCTCTCTGGAACAACCTTCCCACAGGCCCCCTTGTGGCTCGCACCTTGCCTTTCTTAGGTCTCACCTCAGCTGTCTCTGTGCCAAAGCAGAGTTGCCTCATCTAGGCACCTATGTTCTTTCTTGGACTCCTTACCCCTTGGCAGAGTATATATTAAAATGTGGTCCTGGCCAGGTGGCTCAGTTGGTTGGAGCATTGCCCCATACACCAAAAAGTTGCAGGTTTGATCCCCGGTCAGGGCACATACCTGGGCTGCAGGCCAATCCCTGGTCAGGGTGAGTATGGGAGACAGCCAATTGATGTTTCTCTCTCACATCAATGTGTCGCTGTCTCTCTCCCCCTTCCTCTGTCTCTAAAATCAATGCGTTTACTTGTCAATAGTCACCCCTACTAGAACCCGAGCTCCACGCGAGCAGGGTTGTTGCCAGTTTTGCTCACTGCTCTGTCCCTAGCAGGGTGCCCGGCACATACCAGGTGTCACTATGTGTTTGTTGAATGACTACGCAAACGACCCAGAGTGCAAAGCATAACCTCAGTGCCGAGAGCGCTGGGACAGCTGCCGTGGCCTTTCGTAGTCAGAACATGTATGACTCCAGGGGAGTTCTCAAGTTGTCTACAGGGCCACGTTTTCAGCCTCAAAATCGCCTGCAAAATCAAATGAACCAGACGGTAAGGACAACTTACTTTCAAACGACCATTTGTTCAGTTCTCCGTACAAGTCTTCAATGTGGCCTCTCTCGTTGCACAGCTCATCCATTCTACCCACGAAATCGGCCAAGACCTTCAAAGAAAGAAGCCACGAAGACGCTGTTTAGCCTTTGAGGGGAAACGAACGCCTAGAGCTCGGTGAGCTGACTCCGGGCTTCGCTGCCTGGGCTCTATTCCCTGGCCATCAGGTTATTCCATCGGAAGCGGCACTAATTACGTATGTTCCTGGGGGGCTCACCCGAGACCCTAACTGCCTTGTCCTGGGTGATCCCCTCAGCTTTTCCGGCAGCCACCCCGAGGCTTAAGTTTCAAACTGTGATCTAAATCTAGAGAAAGGAAAACATGTCTTCTCATCAGAAGGGGGAGCAGACCACAGAGGAGAACTCAGTTGAGTGTCCCCACTGGCATGGCATCTCAGGGACTTTGGTGCTAGGACCAGCCCGAGGCTTGCCGCTTCTGCAGCTGGGCGCGCAAGCATCTCTTTACCGTTTGGTATTGTGTTAAGCGTGTTGGACTTGAAGCCAGGAAATCGGCAAATGCTGGATGAGGCTCCCTCAGTAAATAGCTCGGTGACCTTGGTCATGTTATGTAAGGCCATTAGACGCCCGTTTCCAAAATCAGGGTTTCAGATGACAAATGCCTCTCCTTTAATGAGGTTTCTCCAGTGCCAAACACTGGACAAAGTGTATTTTCTTAGCTGATCTTCACGACAGCCTTGTGAGGGAGAAAGCACTGTCATCTCTCCCATTTCCTAGGTAACAGATGAGACAGCTGAGGCGCAGAGAGAGTGTGGCCCTTGACACACAGCTGAGAAGTGGTCACACTGGGCCTGGAACAAAGCCAGTGTGACCACAGAGCCCAGGGTCTGTGGACACTGCGTCTGCATTCTCGTGGGGCAGTCAGTTGCTGGAATTGGGGCAGCTGTCACCTAGAAGGGGCATGTGCTCTCATTGCCTGAAGTCCCTACTGGACCTGCCATCTGTGTCTATTGATTACCTGGGCCCTGAAGGCTTCTGCATTTGTAATCTTTTACCTATACAATCTTACGTGGGTCCCGGTTCAATTCAAACACCCAGAGTGAATAGGAGTAAAAAGATTACTATATGCTTAAATCCCTTGCTGTTTGGCCTGTTGGCTGAAGGATGTGTCTAAATACCTTAGTACGACACAAAAACATTGCCAAGACCCGCCTCCTGCCCAGCATCATTTCAGAATGTGCTTTCTCTAAACACCTCGTGACAGAACATCTCCATACTTCCAGCTGGCTATTCTCTCTGCCTGGATGCCTTCCTCCACCTTCTGTGGCTTGTAGACTCCTACTCCTCCTGGGGAACCCAGCTCGAATGTCACGACCAAAGACCTTCATGAGCATTACCTCCTTCAACCATCACAGCAGACCTGTGCAGTGAGGATTGTTGCCCGATTTTATAGACTGGGAAACTGAGGCGTAGGGAAATTAAATGGGATAGTCAGGTTCCACAGGATGGAAGGCTGATGTTCAAATCCAAGACCGTGGAATACCAACATCTCCGCTTGTAACTGCTCCCTCAATGAGATATTTTTAAGAGATGGTGAAGGAGGGAGGAATAAGGACTTTGGGGGAGGGGAGAGGGTGTGGAGGGGAATGAGGAGTCATCCAAAGAGCCCGCTTTACCCTCTGCTCTGTGTAGCTGTGATTTGACACTCCCCAAACATCCCTCCCTCCCCAAGAGAACCCGGAGAGCCGGCCCCAGTCTGCAAACCTCATTGATTTTGTCGTCCAGCTTCATAATTTCCACTGGTTTCATGAGTTTCTTTTGAAAGGCATTCCGGACCCTCTGCCAGTCTTTTCCTTCCCTGGGAGAGAAGCAGAAATCTATTTAGGGACGACTGAAAATGTGCAGCGATCCCCATCCAGCTCTCCAGCTTGCACGAACTCTATCATCAACGGACACAGAGAATAGGGCCAAGGAATCGCCAGAAACTATAAGCATGGAGTACTGGGGGGCTGGTCTGAAGATAGGCTGAGAAAGCACCTTCCTGCCCAGCCAAAGAAAGGCGACGGCCAGATAATTGGGGTTCGGGGCTGTTGAGGTGACCTTGTTGGGGCTGAGCTGGGAGACCAGATGCCTCAATTCCCAGCAATGAGAACAGGCACCTGAAGACTGCCCCCCTCCACCAGAAGCCCAGATCTGTTAGAAGACAGATCTTGTCTTCTTTCAACCCACTGAAGGTCATGTTTACAAAACACCTCACATTTAGAATTTTGCCATTGCCTCCAAATAATAACATACAGGCAGAGATTCACAGGTGTTGGGAAGAGCCCGTTGGGGTCAGGCGCCCTCTCACACGTGCCAGATAGTTGGACACAAAGCGTGTGATTCGCCACACGTTACTATATTTTTTGATTCCAGTAATTATATCCTAAATGTATAACTATTAGGCATTAAAATGGGTTGCTAATTAAAAAGCACGGGAATTGCATCACATTACAGCATTTCTCTATCTGAAATGCAACTCAGACACCCCTCCTCATCCTAGCTTTCAAGTTCACCTAGGTCCATAACCTTCCATTCCCTTCCAGAAAGAAAGGTCACTGTCAAAAGCAAAGGACGTTGATTTCTGGCGTTGAGCTTCTAAGAGGGGGTTACAGGGAATTTTAAGGGATACTTTTGTTTGTATGGAACACGTTTGCCTGGTGCGCTGACTTCAGAACCCCATCCCATCACAATCAGTATAACGCTTTTTGGTGTGTCTTTGATGGAAAGGTATGACCCCACCCAGATGCCAGAGAGAAGGCAGGTGTTAAGTAGGTTCACAGTACAGCTGTCCCTCAACCCACTCAGGTGTCTGCAAGAGTACGGGATTGCATCAGATAGGGGCCTTCGTGTCCCTGGACTAGGAGGGGTCCGCCCCAGGGAACCTCTTCCCAGTTTCCAAGCGCCCGAGGTGCAGCCGCCGACCCGGTCCTGCCGGGACTCACAGGATGAGCAGGCCGTAGCCCTCCTGGCGATAGTCGCGATAGGCCTTCCAGGGTTTGATCTCCAGCCGCTTGGGGTACGCGCTCTCCGTGCGGTACAGCTCTTCCAGCAGGCAGGGCGAGCCCAGGTGCACCGAGTCGAAGGAACCCAACTTCATCCGGAAAATCTTGCCATACTTTCTGTGGTACTCCGCCTGCAGCGGGCGGGGCACAGCGCAAAATCAGCGCGCATCCCTTGCAGCCCCCAGAGCGCTTCTCCCTCCTCCCGCCTCCTTCCACCCGGGGACCCCCGCAGCGGAGGTAACCCGAGCGCACGGTGCGCCCCGGACGCGCGCCTGAGGGAGGGTTTGGAGCGCGGGGCACGGAAGGGAGAGGGAATTGGGGCGCGATGAGGCATTTACCAGCGTGTTGTGCTGTTTCTTCAGCCCCCCTTTCCAGAGGATCTCCGGCAGGCTGCCCAGCAGTGGCCAGTTGGTGGGGCCCGGCAGGTCTGCCGCGTCCTGCGCTTCGCCACGTTCCATCAACGGGCAGACGGGCACCTCCCGCGGCCGAGGGGGCGTGCACGCCGTCGATGTCACGGGTCTGGGGGGCTGCCGGATGCTGCGCAGCTGCTGTAAGAAGGCAACCAGGGAGCTGCTTTTGCTGATGGGAGAGCTCATAGCTGCCTGGGAGAACCGGTGCGTAGGAACGCGCGCGGACCGTGAAGGGCAAGGCTGCTAAAGTGGCGCCGGCTGTGTTTGGCGTGACGATTCTGGGAAAGAGACGCAAAGAGGACCAGCAGGTGTGATGAAGAAGGCGGAAGAGGGACAGAAATGACCTCGGCGAGGATGCTCTACGGTGCACTGTGCGGCAACCTCAGGGCGCGGGTGCCCGCCGACCGCTGGCCTCAGGGGCTGGAGAAGGGCAGGCGGGGGTCGGGTGCCTCTTGGAAGACGAAGGGTAGGGATGTGGATCTGCCAGTCTGGCCACAGGTGTGGAGCCTCGAAGTGGAGATGTCAAGGAGGTTGGAAGAGATGCCGCGGGCGCTGCGATTTCCTCCTAGCCCTCTCCATGATCCATGCCCAGGGACCAAGTATTTATGGAGACAGGGCAGGCCCTGGGCGGCCAATGAGCACTCTGAGTGGGGCGGAGTGGGTCCTGGCTTGCCCGGCCGGGGAGGACGCGGGACCCGGGGTGGGGCGGGGGCGAGGGGATGGAAATAGGATGGAGTCAGCGAGGTGAGCGAGGGCGTCCGCGCCTCGGGTGACTGGTGCGCTGCTCCCCGGGAGGGAGCGCGGGCGGACTCCACCCTGGAGATAACCCCCGGGGAGGGGCGCTGTGTCTCGAGTTCACCGGGTGTGAGCTGAACACGCCTCCCGGCCCTCCCGCGGCGTGCAGAGCCTGCAGTGGCAGCCGCGGCGGCAGCCCCGCGCTTGCACAATCACGCTGCTGGGCGGGCAAGGTCTCCGAGTGCGGACCCGGGAAGTCTGCCGGCGCCTGCCGGGGCCGGAGAGCCCGCGCGCCTCCCGGGAGCAGGTTCATGCCAGCCTGGCCGGAAATCTTTCTGGAGGGAGGTTGGCTTTCTGCGCCACCCAAGGCTGGGAGGGGCTGGGACTCAGCATCTTCTAAAGAGGGGATTTCACCTTTGGGTCTTGGGCACGGAGAGCCAGTTGAGTTTACAGGAGTTCCTCCCTGGCTGTTCCATTTTGGTTGTTAGGAAGATTTCGTGAATCAAGACAAGTAAAGTGCCAACAACGTAGTCCACAGCCAGCTCTCCACCTCGCCCTTACCTCTTTAGGCAGGTAGGAAACGCGCTGTGAAAGCCTGGCCTGCCCCCTTCACTCCATCCTCCTCTTTTTTTGTGTGTACCTTGTACAAGGGATAGGCACCTGCAGCCTCCCACCATCCCCACCCGCCCCTGCAAAATCCATCCTGGGCAGGCGCGGGTGCGCGCGCGCGAGCACACCCACGTTTTCTAGAGTCATCGTGGTTGGCAACAGTAGAACTTTCTTTACTAACTCAGGAAGAGAACTGGAGATATTTGTTGATAATGTGAAAGTGGCTCTTACGCTTTCATTCTAGTCCAAGGCAACGCAGTCTAGTCCCGGCCGGGGAGGAGCCGGGTCGCTCGCTAGCTGTTCGCTCTCGCTGCTGTTCAGGCTCTCGGCTGCGTCTTTTGCCCCCTAGTGTTGGCAGAGCCTTCCCTGGGAAGTTCATTGTCAGCCTTCAGTTTGTTACTTGAAAATCTTTTGCAGCCCAACTCGAGCTTGCACACTGCCTTTTCAGATTTGTCCTGAGAGGTTAATGACCGTTAATAAAAATAATAGCTCTAGGTTATGTATTGATTCGGTTTACATAAAATGTACTCGAGCTACTTATGTAGATACCTGTTACATATGCACACTATTTAGTACATATTATATAGCATACACTTAAGATTATATGCTACAGGGGTAGGCAAAAGTAGATTTACAGTTGTGAGTACATGAACCAGAGTTTATTCTTGTATCATTTATTAACTGTTCTATTATCTTCCATACAAACAACTGTAAACCTACTTTTGCCCACCCCCTGTATATGTGCTATACACTATATCTTGTACACTATGTTACACAGTGTACAAATCAGAGCTTTCTAGGGCTTATGATAAACCAGCTACTGAACTAGACATTTTACCTAAATTTTTCCACTTAGTTCAGCCCAACAACAAAAAATATAAATGAAGAAATCAAACTGAAGCTTAGAGAGTCAAATAATTTGCCCAATATCGCAGACCTTACTATTGGCTCATGAAGGATTCAGACCTAGATTTTCTAATTCTAACCTTAATATTCTCATCCATATACATCATGTCCCCTTTTCTTAAACCACAAGTATCTCAGAATACTGGAAATATTCCTCAAATGGGAATCTCTCTAAAGTGGAGGGGGGAGGGTATGTGTGGGTCTCTGTGATGAAAATGTTGTCTTATGTGCTAATGGTGGTTAAAAATAAAATAAAATAAAATAAAATAAAATAAAATAAAATAAAATAAAAT
>CM052547.1:87543053-87566233 GCA_028533065.1 Trachops cirrhosus
TGTGCAAATGCATGTGTCTCTTGGTTGCCAAAATCCTTGTTTGAATTTGAATGGAGAAAAGTAATGGTTCGGCACGTGAACTTGGGCCTCAGACATCCTTGGATCCAAAGCCCAGCTCCAGAATTTGTCAGCTCTTACAGCTGTGGGTCAGGGGTATTACCTCTCTCGGTCTTGGCTTCCACATGGGCAGAAAGGAGAACATTACCAAGCTCATGGGAGGTGGTGTGAGTACTTAGCAGAGGGCTGAGTTTTGCTCCTGGCCGGAACCTCCTGGCCAGGAGGACCCCACACTCAGGTGGGAGAGAATGCCCTCACTTCTGTAGGTTGCAGAGAAGAACTGGTGTTATCTTCTATAGATGTTAGGACACCAATTCTAATGCAGTGGTGTTGTCTTCTGCCCCTGTTTCAACTTCACACTCCGGGAAGATGGATTGGGTCCTGGAGTGGATTCTAAGTGCAGGTTCGCCGGAGAGCGTTGCCGGATGTGTGGCTGCCGCCTCAGTGGCCTCGGTTCTTAGGGGCCGGCTCAAGTTTATCAGCACTACCGAGTTTGGAAGGATTAGTTTTATTCTGTTGCTGTCCTTTTCTTTACTTTTCTTTTCTTAAGGTAAAGTCTTTGATGTTGTTGATTTCTGACTTAGTCTCTGGTTGCATATCTTTCCGTAGCAAAAGAAGTTGGCCACTCTCCGATGATACTATATTATTACATATTTAGTGGGATGTGACATTCAGATATTTGAGAACTACTTGTGTTAGTATCAAGTAAATCTCCCTTTTATCCCCAACAATAATATTCTCTTGTGTTCCTCTGCCACCTTAATGTCTATGGCCCAGGAGATATAAACAGACCAATTCTCCCCCGCCCCCCCACCCCCACCCCCCAGCCCCACCCCCCAGCCCCAGATCAGGTAAAATGAACCAGGACACATGAAAGGAAGGCACAGAGGACCAAGTCCAGCTTCCGAAGTGACTGCCCCCTGCTCTTTCATTTACTGATGAGCGTTCTGGTCTCTGCTGAGGAACCATCCATCTCGGGAAACACGGGGTGTCGCGTGCACACCCCAGGCAGCGATCACGGGCGCCCCTGCAGAGCTGGCCGGAATCACAGCTCAAGGGGACACCTGTGCTGAAAGACAAAAGGGTGAGTATTAAAACACCGATGTCAAAGGCAGCAGAAATGCTTCAAGGCCACCGTCACTTCTGGAAGCTCTGGAAAAGCAGAAGGGGAGTAACTACGCATTGATTATGCTGTTAAAAGATCAAGTGAGAAATGGGAAAAACCTGAGGCAGGTGTGAGAGGGCAGAAAGTTATCTGGGGTTCCATTTTGCAGAGCAGGAAGATCCCAGGGGAAAAAAAAATCATTCTAACAGTGACAGTGGCATTTTGGATGAAGCGGACTTCTTCGGCGGTGTTGGCCCCATCTGTGGAGGGCACGTTGTCTGGAATTGGCTTTGCTCCCTCACCCCACACACCTGGGCCTTTGGCAGGCGCGATGGCACAACACGACAATGGATTCTGGCCATAGATCAGTCGGGGGGCCGAAAGTGACCCAGTGATTCTTGCTTCAAAGCGTGGGTTTGGGATTTGGGAAAGAGCCCGCTCAGCAGCGCAAACCTGCCTCCTAATCAGAAGTTGGGCGGAGACCATCTTCTCCCCAGCCGCACACTCACTCACGGAAGCTGCAGAGGAAGGAGGTTTTCAGACCTAAAGAACGTGGATGCAGCTGAGCGGAGAGCAGAGAGGGAACAAAGCCAGGGTCCCGATGGCCTCCCTGTTTCCATTGCTGCGCCCCTCCCCAGGCCTGGGGGAGACCGAACTTTTGGACTGGGTAGCAATTTAAGAACCTTCCGGTTGTAAGCAGCAGAAACTGACCCTGGCTATCCTCATCCATCAGGGAATTTCCCCGGCATTTAGCAGAGGCTTGGCTGGTGACCGAGCTTGGGATGTGGAGAGATTCCAAACCAGAAGCCACCGTTAAAGCATCGCCAGCCCCTCAGGGCACGGTCACCCAGTGTCACGATAGGTGGGCAGCGTTTACATACCCGTGGGATATTTGAATAGCATTCGGGCTTCCGAATTCTTAAGACTCAAATTGCTTGGGCATTTTTATTTCTCAAGCAGCTGAGTGAACATAAGCTTTTGGTGTCTCCTCGGGCCAAGATTGTTTACAAAAGTCATCCGGGTTTTCACTCGGAATAAATGGGGTGTGCGGATGGATATCGACAAGCCCGCTGATTTCGCCTCTCACGAGCCTACTCCAACGTCATAGGCAACTGAGTTAGAGGAAATAATTAAATGGAGGTGGGTTGGTAATGAGTAAGCATTTTTTTTTTCTTTTAAACGATCTCAGCCAAACGTCCTTGTTTTGCTTTTGGAAGTTTTTGAAAGTGACTGATCAGTTTTGCTCAGGAGAACAACATAATCTCTGTGTGTGGGGTGGGGTGGGGTGGGGTGGGGGTTGGGGGTGGGTAGGCATCTCCCTTCTGGTCCCGGGAGCGCTTGCCCTGGGGCGCCAGATGGGTAACGTTTGTACTAGCAAGTCCTCGTTACATAACCACTGATTTTAGAGAAATGTTTACACGGGATTTGAGAAAGAATTGAAGGTTTAGCAGCTCATCCCTGGCCGTTAGGAAATGCAACCACATTAAAAATAAGCCAACAAAATCACTGCAATCATACTACGAAGGAGAAGGAGAAGGATAAGAATTGTTTTAAGAAGAAAAATATATTGAAGTATTATACACAAAAAGAAAAAGGCATTACTTTTGCAATTCAAAAATAAATCTATTACTTGATCAGGGATTGCTTCAGTATTGTAAACTTGGACACAAAGCATTATCCTTTCAGGTAGGAATTAGAGAACCGTTAAATAAAATATACCTTAGGATTCAACTTTTTTCTTGTCCTACATTTTAGGTAAAACTGCTTTGTAGCATTTCCAGCAGAAGATGCTCCCTTTAGAATTAAGATCTTCAGAGGACTCCTACGATTGTAATCATTACCTTGAACCCAGCACAACAGGAGCTAAAGTGAAAGTACTTACAGATAAGCATGGGCTGAGGGCGATTCATAGAATCCAGAGACAGGAAATGCAAAGTCTGGTAACGCCTGCGGTGCTATGCACGGCAGGCAGGTACCGGAAGTCCTCCACTAAAAACACCTGTGTCAGGAATGGTCTGCCCCGGCTGCCCTGAGCCCCCTCCGACCCCCCACGGTGGCACTGCCCCTTCACAGCGCAGTGTAGAATTAGTTGGGGCTGGTGCTGGATCTTTCCCAGTGTCCCAGGGTTTACTTCCCTAAGGTCACTGTCTTCCTCCAACCCTCTGATGTATCCCTTTTGTCTGAACAATAAAGCACAAATTGGTTCCTGGGATTTTCCAGCCCTACCCAACCTGATTCACCTACAAGATTCCATCTGGTTTGAGCTTCTCACCTGGTGCTAATATTACAGCCTCAACTTTTCTTCTGCCACTCTTCACCCACACAGAATCTACTCTAGCTGTGTTCTCTTCCAAACTCAGTACTGCTGCTTCTCTGATCTTCCCTTCTAACTGAAATATACATGGATGTATATATTTATGAAAAACACTTGAATGATCTGCTTTGATTTACACGCACACCACAAAGCTGCTCACTCTTAATTTGGGTATGATGCGAGAATAAAACTTAGTTCCACGTTGGGATTTGAATCTGCAGGAGGTACCCTTTATTCTGAGTAGGGTATTGGAAACAAGAAGACTCGGTCAGTCTGAAGCTTTCTTACAAACAAGAGGATATCTACCTATATCTGTATCCGTACCTCTGCATCTCTCTCTATAACATTGTGTTAATTATAAAAAGGTACATATATTTAGTTCCAGGTTAAGTGGGTGTTGTAATCTTATAATAAACATTTACAGATTAAGTAAATCAAAGTGATGTCTCATAGCAATCATGTTTTATGAGATTTGTGCTCATCACATTAAAGATTAAATTCACAGAATTTAAAAAATTATAGGTGACTGTTTAATATTTCAGGGAGCTTTTTGTTTCTTCTCAAAGTTGGGAGAGCGATGCTGGGAAACTGTGGATTTAAATCCTTTGCCGCTGATGGGTGAGGTCCTGTGATTGGTGGAATATGAGCATTATCTCGCTTTCTCTTTATTGAGAAGGGTAATAGCAGAGTCATGTCTTGAAGAAGAAGTTCCCCAAATACTGATAAAGTAATACATAATCATTAAAGGGAACTTGAGGAAGTACAAATAAGAAAAAAGTAATTGGATTCCATGTCACCACCCAGTGACAGCCACTTCAAATAGTTTTGTATATTTCTTCCGATCTAGTCTATGGGTCGAGTCTTAAATTGTATTTAGAGTCGCAATGTGTCTGTTTTATAACTTGCTTTATCATTTATCATTACATCTTGCATATTTACATATCAGTTAACATTAATATTCATTTCTACGGGAGTAAAATTTTTAATCCATATCCACTTTAAAAAATTTAGAAAATTATAAACATGGAAGCATAAGGCGACCTTTCATTCCTGACACCTAGCTGTAAATGTCAGTGCTATATTAGTGACATCTGTATATACTTCATTCCTAGAGATTCCCAAGTATACCTCTGTATATCTATGGGGTGGGGCCAAGGTAGGTTTACAGTTGTGAGTACGCAAAACAGAGTTTATTCTTGTGTTATAATATTTTCCATATGCCCAACTGTACACCTTCTTTTGCCGAACCCTGGATAGTGATATGTTTTGCTTCTCACCTGGTTTTCAGTGTGTTCCCTCATGTCACCACATTTCAGAACTGGCATTGTGATAAATGCGTATTGACCGTGAGTATCTCCAGGCCACTTATCCTGGTGCCGTTGAACCCTTGGAGTTGTTCAAATGCTCCGTTCTTATAAACACTGCTTTAAGACGCCCTCTTGTATAAAGAGACCATTTCTGGGTTTAGACCCATTTTCTCAGAATACGTGGCCAGAAAAAGAATTAGTGTTAAAACGATAAAAACGTGTATTCATTTGAAGAAGCTGCTTTCTAAACCTTTCTCAGCACTTGCTTCCCTTCCTGGGGCCGGAGTGAGGCCAGGACTTGCTCATTTATCCCCCTTCAGCCTCCGTGCCCGCAAGGTGTCCCGCTCGGAGAACGCCTGCAGGACCATGACAGATGGCCGAGGATGGTGCCTGCGACGCCTCTGGTCTCACCCTTTGCTCATCCCCAGAAACGAGCCAGGTGTCTCCAAAGGGATGAGGCGTCATGCTGTTTGAGGCTTTACAAGCTTCTGGTAGCGGCTGTTCCTGTTGACCGTTCTTTTCATTCACTTGGGTGATCCCTGCCAGCTGATTCTTGTCTGCTGGTGGCTGTTTGTGCTGGTGTGTGTGGGGGGTGTTGCTGGCTTCGTTGGGGTTTTTCTACACTGTCAGCGTGCATCTCTTCATTCAGGGCAGTGTCAATTTGACACAGATGCAACCTTGAGTATGTGGCTTACAAAACAAAAAGCATTGGAAATACGCTTTGCATCCATGGTTGTAACTGGCGTGCACCATGTAGGAAGGGTGACATTTCTGTTCAGGTAGAATTTCACCTCCACAGCGATGTTCCTGGTCGTCTTGGCTGAATTTACAGCAACAAATGAATAACTTTTCCCTAAAAAGAACACCTGTTTCGGGCTCTTTGTGTCAAACAATGGAACTCCCGATAGCTAGGAATGTGCAGACCCTCAGTGAGGGTTGGGTTACCTGCAGGAGAGGCAAATATGTAGGGGTGACACTGAAATGACCTTGTAAGCCTGCTAGCTGCTAGGATCTCAGCACCTCGGGGCCTGAGCCATGGGCCTCCCACGAGGACCTCTCTTCCTGCTGCTTCAGGAAGCTCAAGCTCCCTCTGCCACGCTGCCTTCATCACAGGAACGGGCTCCCTCTGGCATCTGGCCCCTCCCTGTTTGTACCCTTAGGTCAGAGCCTCCCACTGGTGATTCGGATTGGCTGGACCTAGAGCCACAGACCTGTATCCTGGCTTAAAGGAGGCCAGGAAGCTGAGTTCTGACTTATAGAACGGAAAGGTAACACTCACGACCGGGAAGTTTCCCCAAATATAGAGAAACGTATTCGAGTGATATCAGGTGATCACAAATACGTAAGATGCCCACTTACTGGTCCTTTTACGAGCAGCATCTGTGTGAAGAGGCTGCCTGGCTGGACCCGAGGTGTACACGAGGTTCCGAGTAAATCCTTGCTGAATGAATCGCACTAGGAAATGTACATTTTGATTCAAAGATATGCTTCGACTGCTCCTCATAACAAGTTCTGACTCATTCTCAATGTCAAAATGGCAATCGCACTTTGCAAAATGTAGACAAGGTCGTGGACAGTTCCACCGGGGTTGTAAAGAGAAAAACCCGATGTCAGAATCTGGAGTCACAGCGCCACCTGGTGAAAGAAGGAAGGGCTGCTCAGGCGACAAGTCCACGTGATTACAATTGTAGTACCAGATCTAGCAAAAAAAAAAAAGTGAATGGAAATACCCTATGGACTATGGACCTTTGTACATTGTTACCGAATGAATTCATCAACAGCTGTATTGTATTATATATTACTGTGTTAATCCCTAAACACACAGTCTCTCATTCATTTGTGCATTAATTTATTCCTTAGCTAATATTTGTCAAGCATCTACCTTCCTATTGGTGCTGCAATGACAGAGATGATGAATAAGGCGTATTTCCCTTGGTGCTCCCAGTATAACAGGGCGGCAGAGTTCAAAACGTGTTAGGGAGGGCTTTAAGGACGTTAAAAGTGGGGATGCTGCTGTTTCGGGGTGGTGAACGGGTTTAAGAAAAGCTTTGTTGATGGAGACACAGAAAGGCTGAGTGTTGAGAATGCGGAAAGTGTATCCGAGCGAATAAAAGGAGAAAGGATATCAAGGGCAGCTGCGTGAGCAAGTGCAAAGGCCCTGGGGCAGAAGGGAGCAGGCCGCACCCACGGATCAGAGCACAGTGAGCGAGGGAAAAGATGGTGTGAAATAAGGTCGGGGAGAAAGGCTAGACTTCAGTGAGGGAATCCAAGCTGTACCCACGTGCAATGGGAAGACAGTGAAGAATTTCAAACGGGGCCACGATAAAACCATTTACAAATTCGTTGAGCTAAATACAAACTGGCACTGTTTTCTATTACCCAGCACAATATGACTCTTAAGAGCTACGAGAGAGAGACAGTAAGGCACATACACTGTAGGACAAGGCCAGAATTTAAAGACGGAAGAGATTAACAGTAAGTGGGCAAGGCTTTTGAGGACGGATTGCATCTTGAGTTATGAAGGCACACAGAAAATTCTGGTGGTTGTGAACAACACAGGTGCAAGCAATCCACCCAGGGAGGAAATCTTTCAGTGACAGAGTCCCTAATTTGCTTCAGGTGGAGAGTCCCCTATTTGCATAGGTTTACTTCAGAACACCTAGGGGTCTCCGCATTTTATTTAGGAATGAGAAATTTGGTCGTAAGAACGTTCCAGAAGTCGTGACCCTGGAGAGGCTTATTAGAGTGCGCAGAGTGGTGGGAGGCCCGCGTGCTCCAACTACTTGGTAGACATAGTAGGTTTAGAATTTATTCAACACTGAATTTGAATGGTTTCAAAATCATAAGACCAAAAAAAAAAAAAAGTCCAGATGACTGGCTTCTGGGCAAAGGGGGAAGTTTTAGTGGTACTGAGTGCCCATTTCCTTGTGGAAACCATTGGCTGGAGGCGAGGAGCTGGGGCAGCTGGATGGAGCACGGTCCCTCCCCGTCATCCACCTCTCACTTCCCACCTGGGCCCCGCAGGCAGGGGAATCTGCTCTCTACCCCACCCCTCCCCTCCATCCACGTCCACAGTGGGATGCATGGAGGGTGGGGGAGTAAGGGTAATCATCTCCAGAGTCATCTCTTGCCCTTTTCTTCCTTCTCTGGCTTTAAAATTCTAGTTCTTTAAATACACCATGATCGTCTATCTTGATGATGGAAAACGGGAGGGAGGAACTCTCAGCGGCAGCACCTGGCCCCGCCCACCCTTTCCACCCTTTGATCAAATCTCAGTGGAACCACAATTTCATCTCCGAGGAATTAGAGATTTATTTAAATCCCTTAAGATTTGTTCCTGTAGCAAGAGAAACTGTTTTTTTTTCCTCTAAGTCAGAGATTTTAAATGTCCTTTTAAGGTATATTTATTCTGCGTTTTTAAAAGAGATTTTTTAAAAAATAATTAAGAAAATCGTGTTGATGTTTTGGCAGACTTACCAAGTGGCCTCAGGCTGGGCCTGGGAACACTACCACGGTCCTTGAGCGCCCCCTGCAGGCACCCTGCAATCTTACAACCAGGAGTCTGGCACAGATGGGTCAGGTTTTGGTGGGAACTCAGGCTGTGAAATCCTGCCCTGAGCTAATGATCACTTTGTGACAGCATCAAAATTAAGCTGGGACATGCCTGGACATTTTGTAGCTTACATATCAATTCAGATAGGGTTTTTGTTCCCTTCAATTTTCCCATCAACATACCACTTGATTCCTTGTATCTTCACAGTTTTCATGCTGGTAGATAGTCTTTTATTACTATTGTATGTGTTCTTGTTACAGCTACTAACAGACTGATAACACATACCTCCTATCATACGGTATAATTCACTTCGATGTTTTGACTATGGTCTGTTTCCCACCACTAGAATGTAAGCTGCAGGAGGACACGGAATTTTGTCTTTTTTCTTTTTTAAGGTGCTGTCGTCCCACTGCCCTCTACTCCAGTCGGACACAGCTCTGCCTCCCCGGGACCCCTCACCAGCTGTCCCAGGGCTGCGGCGTCAGGCGCTATGACTTGCGGTGATTCAGGTGTACCAACAGTATGGTGCTTGCTGCCAAGCATCTCGTCTTATTCATCTTTCTCTTTGCAATTACATCTAGCATGGTACAGATTTCAAACAAATCACACACGAGTTCCTACACCTGGAAGGCCCAACAGGCAAGCTCAGGACGAGGCGGGTGGGGAGCCGTCCGGGCTGCAGAGGGTAAGTTCGCTGAGTGGGCCTGGCCTGATCAGCACCCGAAGCTGCTGTTCTGCAAAAATGCGGGCTCAAGGTCACCAGGAGTAGGATTTTACAAGCTCAAGCAAAGCAAAAATATTGTTTTGATATTTTCGAGTGAAATCTAATTTTCATATGTTGGTTCAACTAAAGAAAATACTAGGTGGGTAAAAGCGCGCACGCGCGCACACACACACACACACACACACACACACACACACCACCCATATCTTGGATCCAGGAAGTGGGAGGCCAGTGTTAACCTTGATGTAAGGGAATGTGTTACTTCTCAGCCCCTGTGTTATTCCAACGTCCCCCCGCCCCGTCTTCACTGAGGATAGTATTTTCAAGTAGTTTGGTGAGTTTCCTCCTGGTCAGCAATCTCCAATTCGTCCCCCATTCTTCTTTCTTTTGCTGGTCCAAACAGGGATTCTGAGACAAAAAAATAGTAATTGGAATGCACAAATGGCAGAGTATACAGTAATCACTCAATAATGTTGAATAAGTTAATAGGAGTACTTTCTCCTTTATACCATCTGAACTATCAGGGCACATTAATATTACATCCAACTGCCAAGGTCATTCGTTCTTACTTCTTTTTTTAAGTAGGTCAATTTTTCCACGTCAATTTGTGGAACCGAGGAAAAAGAATTTCCCATCAATCCCCTCGAGGCCCCGCCCCTCCACACTGGGCGCCCCCTGCGGCCTGCCGCTGGAGCCTGCGGCCATTCGCCACACCCCCCAGTTTCTGTCGGCTCACAGGGAGGTGCTCGTCCCTTTAATTGGCATGTACCAAATCTTTCCAGATTACGTTTCCTCCCCCAGTCCTAGACGCGGAATCCTTACTGGAAGATCCCATAGGAGAGAATGTGGAGACGGTGTTGTGTATCGCCGGAGTTGTGGGCCACAGGGGAGTAGGAGAGGGCCCGGGCAGAAGCGCGCGGGCGCGGCCCTCCCCGCCTCGCGCCGTGGTCCAGTCCCAAGATGGCGGCCACCATGAAGAAGGCGGTGAGTGGGGCGCTCGCGGGGCGGATGCTCAGGCAGCGGGCGCGACGGGCTGCCGAGGGGCCGGGCGAGCGGTGCTCGGGTGCCCATCCCCTAGGCCCGGCGTGGGGCCCAGGGCCGAGTCCCCTGGCCCTGAGCACCGCCCCGCGGCGAGGCCTGCCAGCACCCGGTCTCCCCTGAACATGGGGACCCCGCGGCCCACGCGTGTCTTTGGGGCGTGGGAAGCCCCAGGGTCCGTTGGCCATAAGGCCGGGCGCTTCACCTGGGTTATCCCAGTGAATCCGCACGGGTTCACACGTGTAGGTAGCGGTATCGCCCTTTGCAGGGGAGGAAGCTGAGGCCAAGGTAGGTGGAGTCACCTGGCCCAGGTTATGCGGCGGTGGGGAGCAGAGCAGGCCCCTGCCGCCGGGGTGATCTGGTCTCAGAGCCCCGGGTCCAGCCGTGATGCCACCGCGGTTGTTATCCCTGACCCTCCCCTCCGTCTCGGGCTCACAGGGACGCAGGTGCCCCTGCAGAGCGGGAGAGCGAAGGAAGCAAGTTCTCGTGTGGTCCTGGGTGTGGGATGCGAGCAAACAGGCACCGAACCTGGGGAAGCAAATCCCTTCAGCCGGGGGACTGTCATCAGACGCCGTGGAAGCTCAAAACAGAGGCTCTGCAGCCACAACGCCCGTGTTTACTGAAGTCGTGGCTTCACCTCCGAGCCCCCACTTCCTCATTTGTAAAATAAGGATAAAAACAGTATCTCCGTAAAAGGAGTATAAGATTAAAACTAATAATGGGTGCAAAAGGCTTAGAACCGTGCCTGGCACACAGTAAAGCCTCGATAATTACCAGCCGGTATTACTTCCTGCCCCATATATTTTTCTTACATGTTTAAGCATCTAGGTAGATTTACTGGATTATAATCCCTAAATAGGAATTTAGCTTGCTTACTAAGACAGAAGGTGTGCTTTGGGAAAACAAAACAAAATAATAAAACCTGAGTTTGAATTCCAGTGCTGCTGCTTACAAGCTGAGTCACTCTCGGGCCACTAACCGCTGCGTGTCTAAGTTTGGGCATGTTACACGTGGGGATCACCCCCTCCCCTAGCACCCCGGTTGGGGGGGCAACCGGGATGAGTGCTCCCTCTCTTGGTGTGTTATCCCCAAATTCTTCTTGAGCACCTGAGTCAGAGTCAGGGCCCCTGTTCATTTAGGCAACTTGACACTTGGTGCAATTCACTTAACCTATTATTTTGTATTTAAATGGGGTCCTCTGTTGTTCGCTCCAGCCTTTCATTCCATGGCAGATACTGGTTGTGGTCCCCCCCATTCGACAGGCGTGGAAACCTCAGTGAAGAGAGACGAAGTCAATGTTGTGGAAATGGTAGAGGAAGGATTTGAACCCTCGACTTTGCAAAATTTTTGATCGCTGATATTTTTTCCTTTCCTTCCTTCAACAAGCCGTTTGAGCGTGTCATGTGACACAGACTCAGTTGTACGGGGTGGAGATGGCAGGGGTCTGCAGGAATGCAGGACCTCCTCCCTTGCCCTCATGGCATTGTGGGGGACAGACAGGCATTCATTGAATGCTCATTCAGAAAACTGAAGTTTCCAGCTCCAAAAAGAACTAAGGGAGAAAGGTGCTTGTGAAATGAAGGCAGTTTTGTGATCAGGGAAGGCATGATCTGGTGGATTACGTGTGAGGAGGGGAAGAGACAGTTGGAGCAGAGGCAGTCTGGGGGGGGAGTTTCTCCTGCCAAGACCCTGAGGGCCTTGAGTCACCAGAACATCAGAATGGCAGACTCTGGGAGCAGAGCTTGACCGCCGTGGAGAAACGGGTAGGTGTGGCCAGAGCAGGAAGTGTTTCCTTCTTAGCAAGACTGGCGCGATGGGTACAACAGTCTCTCCTAGCTGTTTCCACCGCCCTGAACCGTGTCTGGGAGGTTTCCTACCTGTGCACTTTTCTGTCTCCTCCTCTGGGGAAACATTTAGGCCTTTGGTTTCTGTGGTGTAGGCCAGTGTTTACCAACTTCCATTCTCGTAAAAATTGTGCACAGGGTTGAACACTCAGAGCGACACACAGTGCGCTGTAAGGATGTTGTCCAAGCTGTCCTTGGGGTCTTTGATGATGGGCCTGATGCACACGAAACTGTTTCCGGGCTGATGAGAGCCTGGGACAGGGGAGGGCTGAATTCTAGGGTCTGCCTTTGTATTCTGACCACCGAGCTCCATGGCTTGAAGCCAGCAGGTTGCTTTTCAACCTCTGGAGAAATCAAGTGTACGTACCTCGTGTTACTGGACTTGAGAAACCAGGTGAAGAGGAGGGGGTTATTGTGGATCGTCACTGTTGATGGTAGTCCCTGTTAGAACTAGATACGTCTTTCCTCCTTTAAATACATCCCAGTGCGGGAAGCTAAGGAGATCGGGTATTTCACTTTTTTTCAGGCTGCAGAAGATGTCAATGTTACATTTGAAGATCAACAAAAGATAAACAAATTTGCACGGAATACAAGTAGAATCACAGAGCTGAAGGAAGAAATAGACGTAAAAAAGGTATTGAAAATATGTGCCTCATTTAAGAAAAATAAAAGTTCTTTATGCGATAGCTTTTAAGAGTTGAATTCGATAACTTGGGGTCTGTCTGGACTCCCTCGCAGACGACACGATCTGCTCGAGTTTAAGGAGGACCTTGCGTAAGGGGTGTGAGCTTACGTACAGATCATTGAGTGCTGGGGCTCGAGGCTGAGGTTCCGGGAGCAGGTCCCAGAGCCGCGTCTTGGGGACCCGGGGCGGCACTGCTTGTCTCCACGGCCAGTTGCCTCCTTCCCCGAGAGGGAGCCGCCCCTCAGACTGAGGACACCGGCCTGCCACACGCCTTCCCCTGTAAATTGCTGGCCTCACGCCCCAGCCTCTGCTCACACAGCAACCCTGAGTTTAAGTCCAGCCAAGTGATTTGATTGGTGGAACTTAAATGATTATTCGCTTTCCTCCTATCATCAAGCCCGGCTGAGGAACACAGGTTCGTTTGTTTTTGCGTTGATTCTCCCATGGGGAGGCGGAACTCACACAGTGGGAACTGTTAAAGTCGGAGCCACGCAGAGTGGCCACGGATTCCCACTGTCCACCACAGCATGCTTGTAGCAACAGGGAAATACCCAGAGATCAGCTTGTTAATAACTCTTACGTGCTTCCTTATGAAGTCGTCTAAAAATGCAAGAAAAGTCTCGTTTGAGTGTGATAACACCTCGGCGAAGGGTCCCTCCGGGAGTTGGCGTCCCCAAATTAAAATGGGCTTTTAGCCTCTCTCGGGAATGTGGACGCATTTCTCGTTGCTCTTCACTCCCACGTTTGTAGAAACAGCTGCAGAACCTAGAAGATGCGTGCGAGGACATCATGCTTGCCGATGACGACTGCCTGATGATACCGTACCAGATCGGCGATGTGTTCATTAGCCATTCTCAAGAAGAAACGCAAGAAATGTTAGAAGAAGCAAAGGTACGTTGCAGTCTTGCCCTGGGTGTTGCAGTCTAACCTTTAAGTTGGCGTGCGTATCATTATAAAGAGCACGTGGGTGCAGGGAAAAGGACGGATGCTAGGTAATGTTCCGTGGGTCTTACAGCGTCCCACTGGTGCGTGGAATGCTTTGCAGGTGTGATCTGACTTAACCCTAACGAGGGCTCCATGAGACAGGGACTGTTAGTCCCAGTCAGAGCTGAAGAGCGGAGGCCTGAGAGGTTCCGGGGCCTAGTCAAAGCAGCCGAGGCGATGGGTCGTGTGACCCCAGAACCTGTGCCCTAGATTAAAGTGTTGAGAAAGTGCAGACCACTACGAAGCCGAAAAGAAAAATCACCCGTCGTCCCGCTGCCCAGAGATAATCATCCGTGGTGGACGTTTTCTCGTGTTTGTTTTATGTTCTCTCCTCTTTGCTCTGCCCTTTCGCTTCACATCTGGCCCGCTAACATCCTAGTAGTACTTTCTCCTTCCGTTGAATGTTGTTCATCCAGCAGATAGTCCCTGGGGGCCCGCTCCGGGCCGGGCACACGCCCGTTGGAAACGTCATTTTTGCAGACTGGTGAATGTCGTGTTGGTGGACATGGATTCGGCTCAGTGCCCTCCCGACGCCACACTCACGTGTTTCCTGTTTCCCTAAAGTGGTTCTCTAGTGGCGTTTGGATGCCCGAGTCTGTGTTGACGTTAGGACGTTCTTTGGGGAAGCAGTCAGTGCAGTGTAGCTGCCGGTCCGGGTGCAGGTGTGCTGACTGTGCGGCGTTGGGCTGGCGTGCGAGCTCAGCCCCGGGCCGGGCCCTCCGGCTCTCTGTGCGAGGGGCGGCCGCGGGGTGCTCCAGAAGCCTGTGGCAGTCGGGTGTTTTCTGATCCCTTTGAAAGTCGCTTAAATGCGTGAATATTATTTAAAATGTTCGTCTCCCTTTAAATGTCGTGAAAGGAAGACTTTTCGGGAATGAGGCCCACATTTAATAAGCCCTGGGAAGGACTAACGCCTTCACTCCTGGATCTTTCCATGCAGAAACATTGTATGTCTCCTCTTATGCTTAAATCTTTTCTTTCATAGTGAAATGCTGTAATGCTGGTTTTCTTTTCAACCGTCCTAAAGTACTCTTCTTGGAAGTATTTCAGGATTGGTTTCTGCCACTGTTGTGAATGTCCCCCCTCCCCCATCCCCACATAGATATTGAACCTTTACTTCGCATCTCGTTCAGGTGTTCTTTTACTCATTCCTTCACTCGCTCGCTCGCTCGCTCCAGAACGGTTCATGGCGTGCGTGCTCTGGTGCTCTGTGTCTGCTCGACCACGTGGCAGGGATGCGGACAAAACCACGTCCGCCCTGCCTGCGCGGCACGCACCCTCCGCGTGGGAAGGCCTGGTGGTTCGCGAACCTTTCTGCCACGTGTTGACTCTAAGTTGTTATCCTTAGTTATTGGGGTGCTGTGAGTCTTCATCCTTGCCTCTGGTCGTGTCTGTGGGGAGTCGGGAGAGGCTGCGGCAGAAGCCCCTGCCTGCGATGAACCGTTCACCAGGAGTGTTTGCGCATGGTCCTTTGACTATAGCGTGTGGTCATTTAGAAATTAGTGGATTTTTGAAATCAGCACAAACTGAGAGAACACCCTTGATTTCTCTTATGACAAACAAACACATACCACGAATTAAAAACGCACGCGTTCGGACTCCCGGCTGAGACCCGAGTGTCAGTGTCGTGTGGCCGCCCGTCCAAGTTCAGACAGTTCTTCACCCAGAAGGTCCGCCCGAACCTGCTTCCGCTGCAGGTGTTCAGAAGTCATCCGGTTGAATAGAATTAACTCGAACAATTTTTTTTTTCAGAAAAATTTGCAAGAAGAAATTGACGCCTTAGAATCCAGAGTGGAATCCATTCAGCGGGTGTTAGCGGACTTGAAAGTTCAGTTATATGCAAAATTCGGGAGCAACATAAACCTTGAAGCTGATGAAAGCTAAACATTTTATAATACTTTAAAAACTTTGTTTAATAAACTTAAATATTGTTTAAATGATAATTTCCCTTCTTCAAATGATAAGGAAATCCAATTTTCTTTTTTAAAAAAATTTTCATTTATTTAATGGAGACTTGCCTATTTTCACATGTCTTGCTTATTTATTTTATATTTTTAAAAGAAGACAGTATTCATCTATGTATTTTACATAATTATATCAAGTGTAGGGGTTATATGTTGCGTTATTAAAATCAGTTAAGCAACCCTTGATGTTTCTATATTATCATTTGGAATACCTGTGGCAGCCTGTGTCGGGAAATCTGACAGGTGCGTCATGCTGTGTGTGTTTATTTGAGTTGCTATTTAGAGACGGCAAAAAGACTCCAGAAACATCTCATTCTACGTCTGTCTACTCCGCTCTTTTCACACCGAAAACTTTGTCATGTACTAAAAAATATGTGTACACTGTATGTAAATACATGCAGTATATATTGTATCTAAACATACATATTCCACTTATCTCTTACATCTGGATCAGTCTCAGAGATCTTTGGAAAAGAACTGGCTAGTGCCGAGACTTGTTGGGCTTCATACAAACAGCAGAGCAACAGAAGAATATTCTAGAAACCAAGAGATGTATCGATGGAAATGTTTAGCATTTTTTTAGAAGTATATTTCTGACTTTATGTTAGTCCTTTGTCATTAATTGGGGTTTATATTGATAATGATGTAGAAGTAAAGCAGCTGTGTATTTAAAAATAGGGCTTTTTTCTTAAATAGTACATTTGCCCCTCCATGCCCCCAGAAGACATGTTTCGGGATTTGGCAAACCTCATGGTCCATTAACTTCCCAGCAGATGGCACTGATGTGCTAAAATACCGATGGAAGACCATAATACAAAAAGGAGGATAATTCTAGGATTAAATAGACATAGTTTTAAGAGAAAATGCCATTTTTTAAAAAAAATCTGCAATGCTAAGCATTGCATATTGCCTATTTTTTTAAATTAAATGTTTAGAAATAGTTCAGGCTTATAGAATATATAATTCTAAAATTCATGATATAAAGGCAACTTTTAAATCGCTGCAAGATATTTCCAAGTAGTGGTATTCAAGTTTTAGAAAATGACCCTTGAAAGGACATTTTTTCTTGCACGCATCTGGCCAGCGTGCAGTTAGCGGAGTGAGACTGGGGCCCTGTATCAGGTTGTAGCAGGAAGTAGATAACACACTTAAATCAGCAGAATTTCAGAAACCTCCCGCCAAGATTACAAAGGCGGGCAGGGAGCAGCCACACCCTTCCCCCTGGAACCCAGGACACAGGGCAGGGACACAGCCTGTGACACCCCTGCCGTGATACAGCCAGGAGAAGGGGCCCTCTGACCTCTTCTCTCCAAAATCCTGCTGCCATCCACCCAACAGCCGGATCCCACCGGAATCCAGGTGCCCACGAGAGGCAGTCTCTTGGAGGGCCCCAGAGGGGTGGGGAGCAGATGAACCAGAGGGGCCAGTGGGACAGCTAGCGGAACCCTTCACAGATTTTAAAGTGAAGGCTCATCTGGCTTACGTCTCAGAAACAACCACTGAATCATACAACTGGCCGGGACCCAAAATTGTATGAGTGTATCGGCAAGTAAGCCAACATACAAGGAAATGAACGGGAGGAGGGATGTATTACACATTGTCGCTAACTTTACAGCTTATTTCCCTTAATTTACCTGTGAAGATCTAGGGCATCAGAAATACGATTCCCATTTAAAATTTATTTCTAAAGTCTCTCTAAGCCCTTCCTTATTTTTGTTCGTAGTAGGTTTCCTGGGTCGGCGAAGACTGGTAAACAGTGTTTGAAGAGGTAACTAATACTCAGCTCCAGCCAGTCATTGCCACTATAATTTTTTTTTTATACAGGAATCCTGGTTTTTAGGCGCAATCACTATTTTTAGAGAGTGCAGCCATGTATTGTAAGCAATGCCAGCCAAACAAAAGGTCTTCGTAGAACACCCTTGACCGTGAGGCTGCCGGTTTGCGAACTCGGGTGCACGATTCGCTCCATCTTCTCCAGGCTTTCGGGCCTGAGGCTCTGAGCCGCCGCTCCCGTCCACCTCCAGGACCTCCATGCGAAGGGGGCGCGAGGGGGCGGAAGAGCCATTTGGGATAGAGTTTTCACAGCTGGAGGCCAGGGGCATCTCCAAAGGGCCTTGGACAGAAACGCAATGCACACGATTGGGGCAGTATTTTAAAATAATTTGTCAGTTGGTGGGTGGGTTTTACTACGAAGCGATGGAGGTAGGGATACCCGAGGTGAGCTTTCCCTGGTGCGGGGAGCCAGTAGGTGGAGGAAGGAAGGAAAAGGAAGCTGGGATTTCGGAGTGCGATGCCTAGGTCCTGGCAGGGGAGAGTGGAGGGAGGAGGTGAAAGCCGAAGATATCTTGGTTTTGAGCACAGGCCCTATACAGCCTTGCAAAAAACATTTTTTGTGTGTGTTTGTTGGCGCTCATAGTTTTAAAAAAAATTTCTTTTTAATCTCTTACCACAATAAAATCAAGAGATCTCATCTAAAATTTCAGTTTGGCAGCAGCGGGACCATATTTACAATGATAACCTTCAGGTGCTCACCTGTTAGGCAAAGCGGTCTCCCTTCTCCCCTCCCCTCATTTACATTACCTGCCTGGCACCCGTCCTCCTTGGCCTTGCTCCCAGGGAGCCTGCTGGTACTGTTCACTGCTGGTAGTCTGCAGGGTGGAGAAGAGCGTGACTTTGGCTTTGAAGACTTGGAGTCACTAGGATGTCCACTGTGTGGAGATGCGCCATTGGCCATTGAACAGGTGGGTTGAAACTTTGCCTCTTTTTTTTTTCCTGGACAAGAGGTTCTGGGAAACTGGTGTTGCAGTCTCCTTTCTCCCAGGAGCACTGCCCCAGGCTTCTTTGGCAAAACTCTGAGGAAGAGAAGAGGAAGCTAGCAGAGGTCAAGGCCAAGGGAGTCAGAGTGAGCGCAGGATTCTGCCCGCAGTGAGATACCCCCCTGGGTCATAGGGAAGGTGGCTGGCTGAAGCCAGGCCCCAGGAGAGCTGTGTCCACCCCTGCCCGTGGGGGCTGAGAAGGAACATTGGAGTCCCCACTTCCCGGGTTCCACAGGAGCCTGGGGCTGGCTGTCTTCGCTCTGTGTGGGGTGGGGAGGCATCTCTTAGGACCATTTGCATCTTAGAGACATACTTAATATTTACGACACATACACAGCAGTTGGGGATTTTGTTAAAATGCAGGTTTCTGGTTCAGTGTTTTCGGGCTAGGGCCTGAGACTCTGCATTTCTAACAAGCTTTCAGGTTATGCTGCTATTGCTTGTCCTTGGGTCGTGCGTCGAACAGCTCAGGTACCCTGTTGTGAGAGAGGAGAGGACTTAGAAAAGGACACAGGTGGGAGAACCAGCAAGGGACACAGGGAGACCCATAGGGGAGTAGGATCCTGGATATGCCAGAAGTGCTGTATTTCACAGGACTGAACCTCGAGAAACAATTTCCCCAGCTGGGCATGAGGTCGCAGGGATATAAGGGACATTGCCTTCAACAACGACTTCACAGAAAATGGTGGGGGGTATTCTAGTTTTGTTTTGTTTATAATTTTTAATTTATTGGGGTGACATTGGTTAATACAATTAGACAGGTTTCAAGTGTACAGTTCTGTGATGCATCATCTGTAGATTGCATCTTACATTCACCCCCAAAGTCAAGTCTCCACCTGTCCCCATGCATCCCCCTTTACCCTCATCCACCTGCGACACCACCCTTCCCTCTAGTAATCCCCATACTGTCATCTGCATCTATGAGTCTGCCTCTATTTTGTTAATTTAGTTCATTAGGTTCCACACGGAAGTGAGATCCTCTGGTATTTGTCTTTCTCCGACTGGCTTATTTCACTGAGCTTAACGGACACCGGTGGTTTAACAAGCCCCCCAGGTGATTCTGATTCAGCTAAAGAATGAGCCTGGCTCACAAATTCCGTCTGTTTGGGGGTCTGGGAAGAGACCTAACACCACTTGGGAACTCTTAGCACAGGGTTGCGTAAAATGATAAGAGTAACAAGATATCCAGCTTGGGGTGGGGGTTGGCCAGAGGGGCCCTGGTTGCTTAGCACAAACATTATAAAGGATTAAGTAGTGGGTGATGTGAGATCTGGAGCAAAAGTGAAAAGAGTTTCACAAGGAAGTTAACAGTGGAGGGGAGGAGATTGACTATTGTTTAATGCCATTGCAGTAGATGGAAGGGCCTTTGTTGTTTTTATTTTAAGATCACGGGATACCTGAGTCCATGTAGGAGCTGATGGGAAGGGATCCAGGAAGGAAGGTGATGATAAAGGTGAGACACTGGAGACAGCGGAGCCCAGCAAGGGAAGGAAGGGTCTGTGAGGAGAAGGAGGACATAGAGCTTGTACTCACAGTATACCGGAAAACACAAAATTGGCACAAACTCTTGTCTGAGGAATAAATGATCGGAAAAAATCAGAAGACTCATGAACTCTGGAGCCGGGAGAAGGTGCGATTGAGGAGGCAGAGACGGGAGGCTGGGTGGCGGGTGCAGAGCTATCTGCACTCAGTGTCTTGCCTCCGACACCCTGTTTGTGTGTGACGTCATTCACCACGACAAGTAACACAATTGTCATGGACTCCTGTTAGTTATGGCACAAAAATAAACCGGGAAGCAGTGCACATCGTGAGGTTGCTACCGATAGCTTGCTGCATCCCTTTAATATTTTTGTGTGTCATGCGACGTAAAATGGCGTTGTGTCTCTCCATTGTGGAAGGCAGGTAAACAGCAACACCCCAACACAACCCTTTATTAAAGATCACACAGACACACACACACACACACACACACACACACACACACATCTGTGTACTGGGCAGAATTTGAAAGTTGGCTTCAAGGTTTGGAGGAGAGTAATTAGGGCTTGTGTGTGCATCTCTACTTCCCGGCGGCTAGTTCCCTGGAAAAGCCTCCGTTCTGATGTATGGGACTAATTCCAATGGTGGCAGCACTGAGAACCTGCGTGGAGCCCTGTGGTACGCCTACGCCGCTGCCATCCTGAGCGCTTCTGCTGTGCCAACTCTTCCTTTCTCACACACCCTTCACAGCAGGTTCCGGGACCGCCCCTCTTTGTTCAGATGCGGAGAAAGGCTGGGAGAGGTGAGACAATTGTTCCTCGCCTTAGAGCTTGCTGAGCAAACAGGCCGTTCGTCAATGCCCGGACCGCACTTGGGAAATTGATTTTGTTTGCTGATTGCATCCTTGTTCATTTACTTACCCAAAAGGATTTCAGATAGCTTCTCAAATATAAATGTATAGGTGTATAGACGCAAAATCTGACTATAACGTTAATAAAACAGGGGAAAGGAAGAGAATAGAAATGAGTAAAAAAGGGAAAAGTAAATAAATTGGCCATAGACTCCATGTTAGATTAATATGCTTTGAGCTTCTGATTAGCCAAGGCACAGAAAGGAAAACGATGACTAATACCACATTAGAGTGGAATATACCAGCATCTCAGGAGAAAAAAAAATGTTTTTCAGAAGATTAAACCCTGAACAAAAGGCTTCTCCCATTGGCATTGCCTTTGAGCAATGAAATAGGTATTCAGCCCCCGCTGCAGAGCAAAGGCTCGAGCAGAATTCACGTGCCCAGTTCTTGTAGCAATTTAACATTTCACCTCAATCTGATGGCTGTGAATCGGACGGAGGCTGATCATAACCAGCCAGCACCCGTACAGCTCATCCAGTCCTCACAGCCTATAAGGTTCATGATGCTATTAGCACCATTTCCATTTCACAGATGAGGCAGTGAAGGTCGGGAGGAATGAGGGGCCCTGCTCAGGGCTCCATGGCCCTCAGGCAGAGCCTGGACCCACGCCCGAACACACCTGTGCACCCAGCCACTCCACTGCAGCACTGATCTGCGAGTGTAGAAGCTTCTAGCAACCCTGAGAGATCCAAGCAGCCCACAGTACTGAGTTGGCCAAAAAGTCCATATTTTTTCTCCATAAAATAAAAGACACATTTTTCATTTTCACCAATAACTTTATTGATTTGGATATTTTGAGTATGTCCGCTATCTCCCGCTGTAGGCTTCTAGTGGGTAGAGGCCAGGGTTGCTGCTAAATGTCTTCCAATGCATAAGACAGCCCCACAGCAAAGAATTGTTTGGCCAAAATGTCAATAGTAACCAAGAAACTTCACAAACCACATTTGACACATTTAATCAGTCATAGCACCTTCTCCATACACTGCACAAATCTTTTCTGTGTGTTTCAGTTGTGTTTTTACCTTTCTTGAAATAATAAGGAATG
This sequence comes from Trachops cirrhosus, assembly GCA_028533065.1. Classification (NCBI taxonomy): domain Eukaryota; kingdom Metazoa; phylum Chordata; class Mammalia; order Chiroptera; family Phyllostomidae; genus Trachops; species Trachops cirrhosus. The sequence goes on from CM052547.1 coordinate 87,564,879, forward strand.
ATACACTGGAAATGTTTTGTATCTTCTTCCATCTTTAATATTAAAATGGCTACAAAAAATTCACCAATTTTGATGAGTTTTTTAAAAACGCATACTGATAGGACAGCTGTCACAATGCAGTCTAACAACATGGTTTTGAGTGAAGTTAAAGACCACTAAGCACTACTAGAGCCATTGTATGGAAGAGACGTAATGGTCTTTTTGGACACCACAATAACTTCAAATTCAGAATTTCCCTTAGAAATGGGTGGAAATTAGAGAGCAAAGTAGTGATGACTTTGGTCTCTGGGCCATGTTAAAAGATCCTTCTATTCCAATTTTAGTCCTGCGAGATGAGGGACAGTATCTGGTTATGCCCGCAGAACATCTGGAATCTTGAACTTGACCTTAGACAAGCCTGTGCACAATAATATTGGGTAGTGGGGAAGGGTCATTTCTGTTGAAAAGGGACACCGATTACTAGTCATCAAATCAAATTCCTGATTTGTTTTGTAGATATCTCTGACATTCCCAGTCACACCTGCAGTTGGGAGGAACATTTGAGTTACTGGTACAATTTGTCTGATGGATGTCAGTGAAACCCTGATACCACAAATGTACATGAGCAAATATACTAGGAAATGATTCCTTGACTGGGAATCGAACCAGTGACCTTTTGGTTTGCAGGCCGATGCTCAACCAACTGAGCCACACTGGCCGGGGCTATTGCGTGAGTGTTTTAATGAGTCTCCCTGCCTCCACTCACTTGCATGCACTTCCATCAATCCACTTTTTTAGCCAGTGGCCAGATACATTTTTTTCAGACTACCCATCTAATTAGGTTACTCTCTCCCCAACACCTTCTTTCTCTTTCAAAAAATTAATGTCCTAGTGCACTGTTGGTGGGATTGCAGACAGGTATGACCACTGTGGAAAACAGTATGGAACTTCCTCAGAAAACTAAAAATGGACCTGCCCTTTGATCCAGCAATTCCACTGCTGGGACCATATCCTAAGAAATCTGAAACACCAATCCAAAAGAACCTATGCACCCCAATGTTCATAGCAGCACAATTTACAATAGCTAAGTGCTGGAAGCAACCTAGGTGCCCATCTGTAAATGAATGGGTCAAAAAACTATGGTACATTTACACAATGGAATACTACGCAGCCGAAAGAAAGAAGGAGCTCATACCCTTTGCAACAGCATGGATGGAGCTGGAAAGCATGATGCTAAGCAAAATAAGCCAGGCATTGAAAGACAAATACCATATGATCTCGCCTTTAACAGGAACCTAAACAACAAAACAAAGAAACAAGTAAAATATAACAAAGGACACTGAAATAGAGGACAGGTTGTCAGTGCCCAGAGGGGA
>CM052547.1:87566733-87642645 GCA_028533065.1 Trachops cirrhosus
GGGGGGTTGGAAATGGGAGGGAGGAGGGGAGGGATGGGTGGGTGGGCTGGAATGGGAATAGAGGATAGAAACTGTACTGAATAAACTAAAATAAAAAAAAAGAAGTCAAAGGCTTGTAAAAAAAATTAACATCCTCCCCTTGGCGAGTGCAGTGGAAACGCAAATGCATTGCGTGGCCCGTTGGGTTTGAACACTGCCCGCCTCTCCACGCGCCCTTTCCTGTCTGCACTCACATACTGGCTTCATGGCAGTTTCTGAACTTTGTCATGCTCCCTGTGGTCAGAGGACCTGTGTCCTCACCGGGTCAAACCCCATCCCATATGCTCTCAGAGCACCCTCGGGCCTCTCCTTTGTAGCTTGTGCAGCCTTTACGTTTTGTTTATCTGTGCAAATTGTTCATAGGTCTGCCTCATTCGACTCAAATCAGGGACCATGTTGCCGTTTTGCTCTCTCATATTCCCAGCCCCTACCTACCCTGAAATCGAGCACACCATAGTATTCAATATTTATTATGATCCCATAATCCCTCTCCTAGGTCCGTATCCAATAGATAAGGTGGTTTGTATCCATCAAAGGACACATTCAAGAATGCCGTGGGAGCTTTATTTCTAATAGCCAAAACCTGGAAACAAACAATCCCATTTCCACCCACAGGAGAGTGGATAGATACAGTGTGGTCCAATCATACTGTGGAATACTACACAGCCATAAGAAAGAACAAATTACTACGACATGCAAGAAACTAGATGAATCGCCGACACAGAATATTGAGTGAAAAAAGCCAGGCACAAAAGAATGTGATTCCACTTATATGATGTTTCGATGCAGTGGAGGGCCGGGGAAGGCCCCCTTTCAGGCAAGGGCAGTAATAAGGACCGCTCGTGGAGCATTCACTGAACCACAGACACACTGCTTGATGTGCCCTCACTCCCCCAGCCCTACGAAACTGACTCTTTTATGACCTGCGTTCATCAAATAAGGAAACGCAGGCTCTGAGAGCGGACACACCTTGCCCAAGGCCGGGCTGTGGGTAAGAGCAGAATGGGGTTCACTCTGATCACGTGGTGTCCTGACGGCGGCATCTCGTGGCTGCATAAGAACCGTCGCCTGCACTGCTAGGTCTAAAGACTGCATGACACAACACCCCCTGAGCCTTCCCCGCAAGGCCTGGGACCTGGGAAGACCTCCACGGTCTATGAGAATTAGTCCTGAGAAAAAAAGGGGGCTCAGGGAGGGGGCTCAAGGCCCTGGTCTAGGTAAGTCATGTCCATCTGTGGAGATCTGGCCATGAATTCTATCACGTGGGTTGGTTCTAAGTGACTGTCACTGCCACCCTGAAAGTAGGAGCACATTATGATTTTCATGGGAACTGAGGACTTTTGCCTTTCTGAGCCCCTTCCGCCATAAGGCAAAAATCAAAAAGTATGTATTATGACTGCTTTGGTGTAGAGGCCAATATAACCCAGGTTGGTTTCTATTCATTTTTTTTTTCTGATTAAAAAAAGTAAGAACATCTTCATGGGCCCCGAAGTTACCGCGGGCACTAGGGACCGTGCCCGCTGGGCCCCAGGGAGAAGTGGGCGCTGCCTAATGCAGGTGGGATTGTCAGGTGCTGGTGAGGAAGACGGTGGGTTTCTTTGGGGAAGTGGGGGAAAACCTGCAGTTGAAAAATACAGCTGAAGAGAGAGTTATTTTTTGATGGAAACAGATCCTACTTTTGCAGTTTTTAAATTGCCTTGTTTGGCAGGGAACATTCAGCCATCACCATGAGATGCCATTTGAGTCCAAATGATAGTGACGACCTTTAGACTTAATGAAAAAGCAGAAAACAATCTAGAGAAGGAGACGATGATTCACGGGAACGGTGATTTGTGTCATTTTGTCTGATTGGGAAGGGGGTGGGGAGGAGGAATGGATAGCATGCTACAAAGTGCTCGTGTGTGCATGAGCCTTGGCAAGACAATGAATCGTGCTTTTAGGCTTTCAGAGCACACGGACCTGGTCTCCAGCTAACTAGCAGTCTGTTGGAGCCGATCTAAATACGGAGGGACTAGTCACGTCACGTACAATCCCTGTTTCCCTGGAAGTTTAAAATTACTGTTTGCCTTAAGTCTGATCCATTCTAAAACAACTGCAGAAAAAAAAAAAAAAATCCCTCCAGCAACTTAGATGGCATTTGTCCGTGGGATCTGAGTAGCTCTTAGCTAGTGACTGGTGTTTGTAACCTTTTATGGAGGTCTTTAAGAGCAAACGGACACCCAGGACTGGCCGTGGAAGTAACGCACTGCGTACACGTCATCGTTCTGTGCACTTTACAACAGCTGTGTGCCACGCAGGACAATGGGTAAGTGTAAAATACGGCTTAATTTCGGCATCATAGCTGCTATTCACACAAACCAAGATGGCACAAAGGCAATAAAGTACCTTTCTATTCTGCCCAGAGTGGCGGGTGTAATTGCTCGATGGACCCAGTAATGTGGGAACAGATAACTGTGAAACCAACAGCAGAGTCATTGTCGATGCAAAGAAAACGGGTTAAGTCACCGCACAATTATCTGCTGCCTTTGGCCTTCAGCATGATGGATGAGATAATCTTACCCTGCAAAGGACGTTCAGACCAAAAACGCCATGCCTGGATCTAACCCAGCTGTCTCCCTCCTGGGACCGGGGAGCTCACGGAGCTGAGCAAAGCCAGCTGTGGGGGAGTCGCAGCTGCCCTGTTCGCAAGCGGCAGAATTCTCTAGTGCACCATAGTCTCTTTCTGCCCTTATTGTTTCCATAATGATAAAGTCACTGCGGCTTTTATGGAAGAGGGATTTCTAGTTGTCTTTCATTTAGGCTAATGTTAGAGTTGTTAGAGCTCTCGGGAGCTGGGGAGAGGGCGACGGCAGGCAAGCACGTGTTCATCGGAAGGAGGAAGCATGCTTTTGGCCCCACCCAGCTGTTTCCACGCCGGAAGTGGGCAAGGCTGCCCAGGCTCCTGAGTGTTCGAGGCAAGCCGGAAGTCTGAATTCCTCGCAGGGTGAAATCTCCCTTTGTTTCAATGTTGCCAAATCATTCAAAGATTTGAAAGATGCTGAGAAGAGCAGAGCAATAAGGCACAGACAGCAGGCGTCTGCAAGCCCCAGTTCACAGACCACCAGCTCCTGGCCAACTCATAGGGGAACTTAAACCAACAGAGGTCAGCGAGGGCTGGCAGGAGCCTTTTCATTAATAGCAAAAGGGAAAATCTCATCTTTGCTTTGCATTTGTGACCAAACGACACTCTTCAACAATGGGTTCCCTATCTCAACCCCAAGGAAGAGTTAATACATACATGGCAGGGATTTTTAAAAATTAAATGCATTGGGGTGACACTGGTTAGTAAGATTATATAGGTCCCAAGCGTACATTTCTACAATACATCACCTGTGCATGGCATCGTGTGCTCGCCACCTGGAGTCAGATCATCTCCCATCAACATATATTTGAGCCTCTTTACCCTTTACCGCACCCCCACCCCCTTCCTTTTGGTAACCACCATGCTTGTGGTCTGTCTGAGTCTATGAGGCTTTTTTCTTGTTTGTTCATTTGTTGCTTTCAGTTTTACGTCCCACACATGAGTGAAATCACACAGTTCTTACTTTCTCTGACTTATCTTAGTGTGATATTCTCAGTAAGTGTGATATCTCACTAAGTGTGATAGGCCCACCCACGCTGTCGCCAACGGCAGTGCTTCACCTTCTCTCACGGCTGAGGAGTACTCCACAGTGTATATATAGTGCATCTTCATCCAGCCACCTGTCAAAGACACTTCGCTTGTCTCCATGTCTCGGCCACCGAGAAAAATGCTGCAATGAACATAGGGGTGCCTATGTTTTTGCAATAAGTGTTTTCAAGTTTTTCAGGTGCTTACCCAGAAGAGAGATTGCTGGGTCACATGGTAACTGTGGTCTTAATTTTTTATACAACATTAACAAATTGTTTACATGTGGTTTTAGTCAATGTCTTGTGCGATCATGGGGTAGAAGAGATTATTTCAATTCAATATGTTAGGGTGACATTGGTTAATAAAATGACATAGGTCTCAAGTGTACGACTCTGTAATACGTCACCTGCATATTGTATTGTGTGTTCACCATCCAAAGTCGAGTTTCCTTTCATCACGATTATCCTCCCTTTACTCTCTTCTAGCTCCTCCCACCCCCCTTTCCCTCTGGCAATCAGCATCCTGATGTCTGTGAGAGGGTTTTTTCTTTTTCTTTCTTTCTTTCTTTTTTTTTTTTTTTGCTTAATCTCTTCACTGTTCTCATCCAGCCGCTCAACCCCTCCCATCCGCCAGCTGTCATTCCGTTTTCTGGGCTGTGACTGTGTGCGAAGAGATTCCAACACATTGCTCAGAAGAAAAGGGGTATGAAGATTTTTCTGCATATAAAAAAACAGGAGTGGACACAGACTTGTTATTTTTTTTAATAACGGTTAAGAAAACATCTAAAACTTAAACGCCCCCAGAGAGAGTTTGCCAGTAAGTCAATAAAGGGAAAGGGTTATTAACCTCATGACGCACGGCTGTTGGGGCCACGAGAAAACTACCTGCCAGGCACCATTTTTTATTAACACTTCAGGGTAAACTAATAAAACGCTCCATTTCAATTAAATTTTGGAAACTCATGCTTCCTCTTTCTCAAATGCTGCAAATGAGCATATAACCGCAGCAACCCCTTTTTCCTCAAATCTCTTGGCTTAGGACGTGGAGCCAGTGGCATGTTCTAGTACTTTCCTCACTACAGTCCTTCCCCCAGAAGTCTAGGAGATGAGATGTTAACCAGAGGTGGAAGGTTAAAACTCCTCGCTTCTGCAGGTGAGCTTGTAGAGCCATTTTGAAATTAAATGTGTGCTTTCTCTTCCTTTTTAGGACCTTTGTAGAATCATAGGTTGGACTGGAAAGGGATCTCGGGACATTATATATAATACAGATTTTACGGAAAGGAGAATTGAGGGGCAGAACGGCTGACTTGGTCAGGGTCAAAGAGCAGGACAAAACCATCAACTTCAGTCCCTCGTCTGTGGTGGGCAGCCTCTCAAAGAGGCTCCCAGTGGCCCTGCCTCCTGGCCTTGCTGCCCCCATGTAATCCCTTCCCTTTATGTGTGGGCTGGACCCAGTGACGTGCTTCTAGTGAACAGAGTACGGCAGAAGTGATGGGATGTCACCTCGTGTGGGTGACAGAAGACTCGCTCCCACCTTGCTTGCCCTCTTTCTCCCTGAATCGCTCCCTGCCCCTGGCTATCTCTCTGTCTCTGTCTCTGTTTCTCTCTCTACCTCTGGCTCCTCTGCTGCTCACTCTGATAAAACCAGGTGGACTGAGGCCACCTGCCACCACCCAGTCAAGAACAGAGGCCCTCGGCCCTTAGCCCTGTAGCCCTGGAGGGACAAATCCTGCTAACAGCGGTGGACCTGGAATCGGATCCTTCTGATGAGACCACATCCCCGACCCACACCTTTGCAGTTTGGTGAGAGCCCCTGAGCCAGAAGCACCCGCTACGCCACGCAAAGAGTCCCCGACCCGTAGGAACCGGGGGCGATCTCAGCGTGCTGCGTTCGGCTGCTAAGTTTTGGGAAAACTGTTACCCCGAAATAGATAACTAAATACAATATCTCTGGACTCTTGACTCTCAGACCACTGCTCTTTGTCCAGTTGGCTGCCTTCATATTCTTTACATATTTTTTTCAATTACTTTGTCCACCTCCTATTAGGAATCACTGGCAGGACCCTGTGTTAGAAAATGCCCGGATACAAAGATGAGAGTGGCAGAGTCCGTCTTCTCACAGGTACTAGAACCAGTTTTTATAATGGCCTTCTTGGTGGGATGCGAAAAGGTTTCTGTAAAGAGCAATGGAGACCAATCTCTTTGTTGGGGAAATGAACATAAAAATCCTACACTATTGGATTAACAGAAGTTGTGCGTTGTGTGTGCCAAGCACCGAGCTAAGCCCTTGGTGGCTATCAATTCATTTAATCTTCACAACTTTCTCATGGGGACAGCAGCATCACTCCCAATTTTACAGACAAGAAAACTGAGGCCCAGAGATTTTAAACAAGGTCACTGTGGTAGAAATTGGCAGGAAAAAATTGGCAGCTAGAGATCTGGGGTGTTTGGGTCCTGGAGTCTACATTTTAACAACTTGACTCTCTTGGTTCTAGAAAAATGAAGAATAATGGGATAACATGTAAAGTGCTTGGCATAGTACCAGGTACTCAGTAAGTAAGTGCTCAGTCTACGGCCTCTTGGATGATGCCAATCTTGTTGTGAGAGATGGGCTTTCATTGCTGCATTGGCTGGAGGCCGCAGATGCTGTCGGTCACAGAGGTTTTATTAAACAAAGAGACGTTGGTGAAAGCTGACCCAAGGTACTAGATCCTTTAGGATATCCATCAAGTGAAAAAAGCTGGTATATCAAAAAAATGTTTGGATGTGAAGGTACTAAGATACTTTCTATTAAATGTGATCTGAGAAAAAACCCAAACAAATAACCAGCCCCGAATTTCGCCTCTAACTGATTTAAGCTAAGCAGGAAACTTACAGGTAAAACTGAACACTCAGAGGCAGGGCTGGTGACAGGCAGGGTGGAGCCAGGGCTCACGCAGTGCCCTTCGGATTTATTCCCGATGCCATCTCCTGAGCTGGCTTTATTCTGAGACCACAGACCCAGCTTCCCAAGCCACTCCCTCTGTCACTATGGAGTGATGACCCCACTGCCTCAGTTGTAATGTCTGTCCAGGTTTACGCCACAGGAGACTGTGAAAGTCTTTTTGATAGCACCTCCCAGAAACAGGGATTCATTTTGATTGGATGGGCTTAGGTCACATGCCCATCTCTGAGCCACATCAGGGAGAGATGGTGTCTTGATTGGCTAGAAGTGGGTCAGGTGCTTTCTCCTCCAGCTGTAGGCGGAGCCACACCCAGACCCTGGAACTCAGACCGGGAGGGGAAGATTATCTAAAGCTGTGGGAACTGGAGTCCGGGGAGCAAATGGCGAATGCTCTTTGCAGACGGATGAAGCCTGGAGATAGCTGCATGTTCAACAGTCGCTCCATTCTAGATAGAGCGAAAACAGAAGAACCTGGCATCGTTTTGATTTTTGCTTTTGTCCTATGTCTTTCTTTTGATTATTGTTTTCAACAGCCAGCACCTTATACAACTCTACATTTATAATAAGTTACCCTAGCGAGTCCTTTTTTATATACTTACAAAATAAGAATTGACTACTTTTTAATATTGAGAGACTTCTGGTTATACTTTGGGAGTAGAAAAAGACACGCAACACTTTGGGTTTACCTAATTTCTTATTTTTTAATTTTACTTTTCGATTACATTTAGAGTCAATATTATTTCATATTAGTTTCAGGTGTACAGCATAGTGGTTAGACAATCACATACTTTACAAAGTGTTTACAAAGTGATATTTCCACCAGCGCCACACATGGTTAGTAGAATGCTATTGACCACATTCCCCATGCTGTACTTACGTCCCTGTGACCATTTTATAATTACCAATTTGTACTTCTCAATCCCTTCGCCTTCTTCTCCCAGTTCCCCATTCCCCTTCCCCTCTGACAACCGTCAGTCTGTTCTTTGTATCTGTGAGTTTGTTTCAATTTTGTTTGTTCATTTAGTTTGTTCTTTGCTTTCCACATGTAAGTGAAATCACATGGTGTTTGTCTTTCTCTGACTGACTGATGTCACTTAGCGTCATGCCTTCTAAGTCCATCCATATCATTGCAAATGGTTAAGATTTCATTCTTTTTTTGTGGCTGCGTTATATTCCATTGCATACATGTACCACAGCTTTTTTATCCGCTCATCTACTGACAGGCCCCTGGCTTGCTTCCAGATTTTGACTATTGTAAATACCGCTGCAATGAACGCAGGGCTGTACATATTCTTCTGAATGAGCATACCACGTCTTTGGACATATACTCAGAAGTGGAATTGCTGGGTCCTAAGGCAGTTCCATTTTTAATTTTTGAGGAACCTACTTTCAGTTTCATAAGATCCACTTGAGAGCTTTATACAGATAAAGCATCTTGAAGAAAAATAGAAAGGAAGCAACTTGGAAAGGTCTGAATTAACAAAGGCTGTGCATCTTGAGAAAACACTGTTATGTTTGGTTTCATAGAAAGTGGGGTTAAGAGACAAGGCAGGGCCGTATCAATGGACTAATACCTGGCAACTCTACTATTTTTCATTTTGGCAGGTTAACATAGTTTAGATTCTATTCAAAGTCTGATTTTTCTTGGAAAAGGAACAATAGCAGCTAAAAAAGTCATCCGCTCGTTTCTATGCTTAGGAGTAAGAGAGAATGTTCCTCTTTCTAAAGGTGTGTGTGTTCCAGCACTTTCCTTCGGCTGAAGTTACTTATAAGGCACACGGAAATAATGGAATTAGACGTCCTCCATCTCTTACGCTACAAACCTTTATAGAGGTTGCTATAAATGTCATAACCACTTTGTTTCCTGAAAAGTAATTTTCCTGCCAGTCTAATGTGTTCCTCCGAGATACCATATTATTAATCTACGATGATTTCTTTAAAGTGCATCAAAGTATATGCATCGGTGTATTTTTATTATTTCTACCTCACGGTGAATTTTTCACCCACCTCAAGGCTTGTTTCTAAGTCACTAATTATTCATAAAGGAGGGTGAGATGGTTTTATGTCATCCTCCTAACAAAATGCATTAAAGTTGAAGGACAACCCTTACCAGAACTGAAAATGTCAGAAAGAGCTTGGAAAATGGAAAGTCACTACCAGCTGAAATGTGAATTAAAAGTGGGGAAAAAAAGCAGCAGAAGAAGGCCAACCATGCTTAGAAACGGGGATCTGATTGGGGTGTAGACAGAAGTAGGAGAGGACAGGAAAAAGAAGGCGTGGTTAATATACATTCAAAAACTGTCACAGCGAGGGGCAGAAAGGCAATAGTGATCGTGGCCCTTCTAAAGCATTTAAACCTCCATTTCTTTACAGCGTCTCTGATGGTAGGAAAAATCTTATCTAACAAGGAGCTATGACCATGAGGAAGGAGGAAAGTGGGATGTTTATAGTTGTCCATTAAGAAATCATTGGCTCAAGCTCACAAAAAGCCATCATATTTTATGACATTTTCTAGTTATTCAAGATTCAACTATAGTGGAATCTTTTAAACAACACATTTAAACAGAATGTGGATGCTTTGCACTAGATAGCTTAATATAACTGATTTAGTGTCCATAAGAAAAACCAATTTTCCTTTTTTGTGTGACATATTGATTTAAGACAAAAGGCAGTAATTGATAGTATCTTTAGAGGGCAAAGGTGAGCTGATGAGAGAGGAAATTGAAAAGGAAGGAAAGGAAAAAATATGTGAAAAGCCATCAGCACATAAACATCTATTTCTGAGATTTAATTTATTATCTCCAAGTTTAATTTTCACCAAATCGTTATCATCATTCAGGGACCAGAAGTCATCCACATTCAGATGCACACACAGATGCAAGGAATGTGTGGGTGTGCCTTTCGGCTGAGCTCATCTATAAAATACACAAGGAACACAGCTATTACCCCATAAGACAAGCCAGGAATTATAGGTACAAATGAAGCCTCTTCTCTTTGGATGTTTACACTGAGTTTTCTTTAGCACTCAAAATCATGAGAGGGTTTTGAGATGCTTCATAGTATCATTTGTCTGTTTGTGTAGGAACGCCACGACTTCTTGAAGAATACATTAATTCAGAGGAAACTAAAAGTTATTTCTAATTAGAATGAGTAGGTTGCCCTGCCTCCCTTTGAAACGGATAATGAGCTTGCTGGCTCACTTCCTCATCACCTGCATCTTCATTTCTTTTTAACATCTTCATGATCACCTTCCTATCTGCTACTTCTTTTACTAAAGATTATTACTGCTTCTTTAATCACTGCTGGACTAGCCACAGAGGGATTCGAATTGAGCTTTCTTGGACTGTGAATACCATAGATGCAGGTAGTGGCTCAAGTGTGAGCCACTTACAGTGTTTCTCTCTTCCTCCGGACTTCTACGAGAACTTGCCCTTGAAAGAATGTGTTTGCTGCCGTTCTTGGGTGGAGCGTTCTATAATTAGGGCAAAGTGCTTGATAATTGACTCAAGTCATCAGTGTCCTTCCTCATTTTCTGTCCATTTATCCCATCAGTTTTTGGGGGAGGAGTATTGAAATCTCTGCCTATAATCATGGGTTCATCTATTTCTCCTTTCAACTCGATCAATGTTGCTTCATGTATTTTGAAGTTCTGCTACTAGCTGCATAAATATTTAGATGCTTGGGTGGAAGCCCAGCTCCCCAGAGAGAGCCAGATCCCAGGGGGCAATCACGAAGACAATCTCATCACTCAGATATAAAGAGCAACATGAGGAAGAAGTGTGAGTTTGTGTTCTGCTGTCGTTGGTGCCGTGGAATGTGCAAAGCAGGATGAACGGGTGAGTAAGGGCAACAGAAGTCAGGCTGCGGCCAGCAAATACGCCCCTGACTGTGATGGTGAAAGGTGGGAACAGCGTCTGATACAGCCGTTGCAAAGGGGCGAGCAAGCCTGGACATCTCAGTGGTGTGAGGAGTTTAGTCCTTTGCCCTTCCATGTCTCCCCAACCAAATGCATGTCATATCCATCTATTATGCTGGTACCAGGTATAAAGGATTGATTACAAACACACGGGGTCCTGTCCTCATGGAGATTTCAGGTCAGTGGGGGGGGGGAGGGTGGGGAATAGATGCTCATGGAACATTCCCACAAGTCATTACAACTATAGCGGAAAGAACCAGGGTTCAACAAGAGTGTATAGTTGAAGACTCTTTTCGGACCTGCTGGGTTAAGGAAAGAATTCTTAAGAATTATCTCTTTGCTGAGACCTAGAGAAGAGGTTTCTCAGCCAGCTAGAGCTGCCGTAAGAAAATACTATGGGCTGGGTGGCTTAAATCACAGAAACCGATTCCCTCACGATTCTGGAGGCTGGCCGTCCAAGATTAGTGGGCCAGCGTGGTTGGTTTAGGGTGAGAGCGCTCTTCCTGGCCAGCACGTGGCTCCCGCCTTGCTGTTATTCTTCTTATGAGGGTGTGAAGGGCCTTGTCCAACCCAAGGACTTCCCAAGGGTTCCCTCTTCACATAGAATTACATTGGGGGTTAGGGCTTCAGCGCACGAATTTTGGGAAGACACAAACATTCATAACAGGAAGTGTTCATGAAACTAAAGGGGAGGCCGGAAGGGGGAGTTTCCTAAGAAGGAAGTGTCCTTTGACTTTTCCTGAGACCAATGACCTTCCTGTCTGCAACTCGAACCCAGAAATGGCAACTGCAAAAGGTGCCAGCCTCTCGCACTGTGCCCCACTTCTACCTTATCCACCCATCCGTGCACCTGCCTCCCTCCCTGCCCTCGGTTAAGGAGCCCCAGGGCCTTTGCACATGTCGGGAGCATGCTTGGGTTGAGTGACAGCTCTCAAACAGGCTCCAAAGTTCCATGTGTACATGGCCAGACTTTCCCCCATCTACCTTGTTTTTTGTCTTTATGGTGTTCAGCAAAATCAGAACTGAAGCCGACAGATGGTCTGTGTGGGCGAGTGTTTTAGCTCGACGCCAAAACAGGCGCCAACAGTCCCACCTCTTTTTCCTTCCTCTCGGCTTAATTTAGTGACATCACAGACACCCAGCTCCAGGGCTCCTAACCACAAGGGAACCTTGGCTACATTTTTGAAAGATAGGGTCTCTGAAGAAAATTTCAGAATCTACAAATCTGTTCCAGGAGAACCTTCTCCAGTTAAGGTCTCTGTGAGGTCTGATGGCAAAATACCAGCAATAATAACAATGACATTTTATTACACACTTATTTGTATTATGTTGAGTAATTTTCAAAGATATCGCTCTCATGAGAGTAACTTAAAACCAGCTAATATTTTCATTTATAAGGGGTCGGTGGAGGCCAGGGATGCTGCCAAACGCCCTACGATGCCCAGGACAGGTGTCCCCCAGACCCCAGCAGAGAATGACCAGCCCCAGATGCCAGCCATGGTGCGGCTGGGGACCCCGCCCTAATAGTAACACACAGTGGGGACTGAATATGTATTCTGTGTTGTGAATTTCAGATCATACATCAAGGATTTCCTCCAAATAAAAATACTCAACTTCGACTCATCCTTCAAAACCCAGCTGAAGCTTCATCTCTTCCTGGAAGCCCCTCTGACACCCACAGACAGTTTTGTTTTTTTCTTTGATAATCCCAGTAAAATATTGGCTGATTTTCCTAACTTTCTCTTTCCCTGCTTGGCTATTCAGCCCTGCTCAGTGAATGCTGATGCTGGCGTAAGGATGACACAATTAGGCCAGACTGTGTTTCTTAAAAAGCTATATGATATGTTTCAAGGTAAAAAGTATATATATATATATCTGTAGACTACCACCGCTCTGTAGGCTGCAGGATGGGATTTAAATTGTGAGTTTTCGACCATACGCAGCTACCTGGCTTTTAATGGAATATGGACCTTCCATGCAGTTGCTGCACCACTGATGTGGCCGCTGGGTTTTTTTTTTTTATATATATTTTAAAGTTGGGTTTACTGAACTATAATTTACATAGAGCAAAATTCACCCTTTTAAACACAGGTCTAGTTATTTCGCCAAATGTATACAGTGATATAACCATTGCAAAACCAAACTGAGCACACCCACAAAGTGTTAACAATGAGAGTTTTACTTTTTAACGTGTTTAAATTTTTTTCAAGAAGGGGATATTATTACTTTTATAAGTATCTTCTGTCTGTCCTATTGAGGCATAATTTGCACACAGTAAAACTGCCCCTTCGCAGGTCGAAGACTTCGGACAGGTGTGTACAATCACGTAGTTGCCGTGACAACAGTCATGATGAGGAACATTTCTACCACCTGTAAAAACCCCGTTCTGCCAGCCGTTTGCTGTCAGCCCTTTCGGTCCCCTCAGCACCAGTATGGACATCTCCTGATATGGTTTCTGTGCTGGACTTTGGCTTTTTGCAGAATGTCACATCCATGGACTCATACAAGAAGAAGTATGTGGCATTTCGTGCCAGGCTCTGTTCATGTAACGCTTGCTACACGGCCACCTGCCAGCCTGGGGCACTCTGCGTCTCTCTCAGGTCCCTCCTGCCCTCTGTGTGTTTCGCAAACATTTTCTCTTAGCTGTGGCTCCTCTTTGGTTCTCCTAGTAGTCTTTTTTAATTTAAATTTTTTTCAATTACAGTTGACATTCAATATTGTTCTGTATTAGTTTAAGTATACAGCATAAGGATTAGACAATCATACACTTGATAAAACCCACCTGGCACCATGCACAGTTATTACAATATTATTGACTATGTTTTCTATGCTGTACTTTACATCCCAGGGACAGTTCTGCTAATCTGTACTTCTCAATCCCTTCGTCTTTCTCACCTGGTCCCCCCAAACGTGCCGCCCTCACCCCCATCCCACTGTCTTTATAGTCTTTCGAATGCAGTTTTTACCTTTGATGAAGTCCAGTTTGTCAGTTTTTCTTTTATGATTTTATTTTTTGTGTCATCTATAAGAAATGATTGCCTACAACAAGGTCATAAAGATTTCTTCCCTAAGTTCTCCTCTAGAAGTTCCCTAATTCTAAATCTCACACCTAGATTACAGTGCGCTCTGAGTGAAGTTGTGTGTTTAGCAGGAACAATAAAGCAAGGCCCGCCTTTTCGTGTGTATAAAATGACCAGCCGTTCCAATAATGTCTGTTGCAAAGACAATCTTTCCCCTGCATTGAACCACCTCTGCACCATTGTCAAAAATTAACTGTGTGGCTTTATTTCTGTGTTCTCCATTCTGTTCATAGCAGTGTTAAGTGTATCTATTTTCTCGAGCAAACATAGGTAGCAAACACTCTTCACAGCTCTTTACAAATAACTACTCCTTTAGTGCTCATTGAACCTTAATGACAGGTGCTTTTAATATTTCTATTTTACTGACAAGGAGGCCCAGAGAGGTTTAGATTTCCCAAGGCCATATAGCCAGTAATTGATGGGGCTTATCGTACATTTTCTTCTCTCCTCGTGAGTCACCCTTTAGTATCATTGTTGGTTTGGTTGTCTGATTTCCTTGGTAGTTGGTAAACAATTTGAGGATAGAGGTTTAGCTTTGTAGCCTGAGGACTCAGCCAATCCCAGTCCCAGAGAATATGATCCAGGAAGGTGTGTGAATAAATGAGTGAATGAATGAATGAACAAATGCACTAAGTGGCATTGCACGGGTGCTTTGAAGATTATGCTCTTCGGTACCATTGCCACTGGCATCATCCCCTAAGTCAAAGACTGCAGGCGACCCAGTCAGAAAGCCAGGTCAAACTGAAGACATTGTCGCAATGAAAAGTGCAGAAAACCTGCCTAAAAATATTCATTGCTGGCACATAGAGTCCATCTTTCAAATGCTCATCCCTTACATGCTGGGAGGAGGCTGTTCATAGAATGTCTTCACCTGAGAGGCCACACGGGGGTCTAGACCAGAGAAGAGACAATGGCCAGTATCTCACGTGGGAATTAAGGGGAGGAGGTGAGAGGTTAATTGCTAAGTGTTCCCAGACGTGAAGGCAGGAAGAGGAGGGGGTGGCAGAGTGGTGAGAATCATGTTGATTTTGTTTGGGGGCAGAGGCAAGGCTCAGGAGTTGGCATAGAAGATGAAGCCGAGGTGACAGGTGGGTGTGAAGGGAAACCCCCAAATCCAGTTGCCTCAAGGCGACCTTTTGTTTTTTTATGATTAAAGCACAACAGTACATGCTTGCGGTTACAACTGTCGACAGAGAAGGCGGGTAGGAATTAAGAAGTAAAAGTCACCCATACTTCCCTGATGTCCCAAGGAGAATGAATAAGATCTTTGCTGATTCCAGAGGGTTTTCTGGGCACACACAACTGTCTGTCATATACAGGGTCCGGCAGAAGTAACGCCTGCTTGAGTGTGATTGGTAGGGTAATAACCTGGATGTGATAGCTTACAGTTTTAATTTGAACATTTCACCTAAAAGGTCATGGGGTGTGCTTGAGTGTGATGTTGCGATGTTACAGAATTGCATGCTCATGATTCTGTAATAGAAGATTTTATAATAAAAAGGGGCGTTATTTGTGTTAGACCTTGTATATCCAAAGATCAGGCCATTTTTTGGGGTTCCCCTCACCTCAGGGAGTCATCTTAACTTTCAAGTCCTTCCATATTTCAGAGAGCTCATTCCTTGATTTTATATATATTTGTTTTTATTGAATTTATTGGGGGTGACATTGGTTAACATGATTATGTGGGTTTTAGCTGTGCATTTCTGTGATACTTCATCGGTATATTGCATTGTGTGCCCACCACCCAAAGCCATATTATCTTTCATCTCCATATAATTTGACTCTCTTTTCCCTTCATGTCCCACCCCCTTCCCTCTGGTAATCAGCATCCTGTTGTCTGTGTCTGTGAGACTTTGTTTATTTTTCATTTTTGTTCATTTGTTGCTTTCAGTTTTAGGTCCCACACTTGAGTGAAATCATACGTCAGACAAAAAGTTAAGACCCATATGATTTCACCCTTATTTTATTTTGAATAATAAACAGCTTTTGTTGTTTATTTAGCTGTAAATTGGAATCGTTTGGAGAGTTTCATTCTGTATTTAAATGATGGATGAGCAGGCTCCATCCCTAGAGAATCTGACGGGTTCAGTCTGGAGTGTGGCCTGGACATTGGGGTGGCCCCCACATATTCTGCTGTGCAGCCAAAGTTAAGTGTAACGGTCATTTGAGCTGGCTGTAGCGGAATCTCTTCCACCTTGGAGGGTCTGATTGATCATTTGCAGGTGGGGTCAGGGGAGGGCTATGGTTGTAACGCTCCCCAGGTGGAGACAGGGTGGAACCTCACTGCTGTGTGGAACTTTAGGATCAGTGATAGTGGGGCGTGCACGGAGAGGGCACCTGACGGGATCAGTGTGAAAGGGGGTGACACAGAACCAGGCTTGGTCGTCATTCTCAGTATGAGTTCACAACTGTAATCTGTGGGTGCTGTAAACGCGCCATTGCAATATTACAGAGCAGTGATCAGCGAGTGCGTGGTGGTCGTGAATACCTACCTGCGAATCAAGGAGAAAAGTCCTGTCACGAAGGGTGTGTGATCGGTTACTCGTGGCTCGAGACCCCACCTGGAGGGAGAGATCCACTCACTTCGGTAAAATGGCAGTCATCTGCTCCAGGTCACTGTGCTGGATCAGCGCTTCCCAGATTCGAATGGGCACAGAAGTCGTCCCAGGATCTTATTCAAATGCAGACTCTGGTTCAGTGGGTCAGACGCAGGGCCTGAGACTCTGCCTCTCTAACAAGCTCTTCGGGGACTCCCCAACTGGTCCTGGGGTGACACCTGCAGCAGCAAGGTGTCAGATCACTCAGAACATGGCTCCGATGCGAGTAGAGTTCGAATGGGGTTGTTTCAGGCGATAGGAGAGTGGAGGAATACTTCAGATTGCCTTTATATTTTGACGTACACGATTTAAAATGGATGTGTAGCTAGCATAGTGATTGAATAGACATTGGACGATTCAACGATATACTGACGTTTATATTTTGGCCCAAATGAGTTTGTTTTAACTTTTAGCCCTTTTCACTAGGAATGGCGTTGTGCCTTCCTTGGGGGTGGTCCTGCTACACCCCTGCGCACAGCGCGTCTCCGTCGGGGATTCGCATCTGTGAACATTGACGATTCGCTGTGAGCAAGGCCGCGATGGTGGAAGGAAGCAGAAGTCAGAGACTGAGAAAAATCCAGGCTAGTTAGTAGCTGCCTTCATCCGAAAATGGGGGGATAATATTAATACCACCTCACACATTGCGAAGATAGAATGAGGAAATGTGTGTGCAAAGATAGAGCGCAGCGCCCGCTCCCTGAACGCCACTCTCCAAGAGCTCATTATTGCTCTGTCAGTCATTCGGGACGGCGTGGGATGCTGGAAACGCATTCGGGCACTTTTGGAACAAAATGGATTGAAAATGGTTTTTTCATTGACAGCTATGCATTTACAATTTTGCATAAATCCATACATGTGAACATTTCATACATATCTTTTTATGTGAGTTTAGTCTTTGTCGCTGGGTCCCTCCACCCTTACACAATCAGCAACCTCCCCACTCCTAGTTAATCCAGGGTAGTAATTTATTTGCATGGCTTTCTTTTAAAACAGGTTTATTGAAGTGTAATTCACATACAGTAAACTTGCACATGTATAAAGTGTGAAATTTGGTAAATGTTGTCATAGGTACCCGTTACCACGATTAAGAGAAGGAGCTTGTCCATCACCCCTAAACGTTTCCTCGTCTCTTTTGCAACTGATTCCTCCTGCCCTTTCGTAGCCCTTTCGGGCCCCCAGCAACTATTGATCTGCTTTCTGTCACTATAGTTTGTATTTTCTGAAAGTTGAATTGTGCATTATAGGCTCTTTTTTTTGTCTGACTTCTCTCACTTAGCACAATTAGTTTGAGATCCTTCCATTTTGTGGCTGTTAATCCAAGACCTTTCTTGTTTTTATATACGGCATTCAGTGCTATAAATTTTCTTCTAGCTGTATCTCACAGATAATTTTTGTATGTTACCTTTTGGTTTTTTAAAATTCAGTTCAAAATATTTTCTCATTTCTTTTTTGATGTTTTTTTTTTGTCCCTTAGGTTATGTTGGGGGTATGTTATTACATCTCAAAATGTTTATAAATTTTTTTCAGAAATCTTTCTGGTATTTATTTCTAATTTAGTTCCATTATGATCAGAAGGAATAATTCATATTCCTTGAATTATTGAATTATTTTCAATTGCTGAGGCTTGTTTTGTAGCTTGGAATATGGTCTATCTTAGTGAATGTTGGGTGGAGTATTTCATAAACAGCAATTCAATCAAGTTGATTGATAGTGTTTACATCTTCTATATCCTTACTGATTTTTTGTCTACTTATTAATTAGTTATTACAAAGGGGTATTGACATCTTTGATTATAATTGTGGATTTCTATTTCTCTTTGTACTTTTATCAGTCATCGCTTGATATATTTAGAAACTCTGTTATTAGCTACATAAATGTTTAGGATTGTTATGTCCTACTGATGAACTGACCCCTTCAATATTTCGAAATGGCATTCTTTATACACGATAATAGTCTTTACTATGAAACCCACTCTTTCTTATATTAGCTTAGCCATTTAAGCTTTCTTTTGACTAGTGGCATAGTGTATACTTTCTTTTATTTTTTATTTTAACTTTTAAAAATTTTATTTGTTTTTAGAGAGGGGGAAGGGAGGAAGAAAGAGTGGGAGAGAAATATCAATGTGTGGTTGCCTCTCATGCACTCCTTACTGGGGACCTGGCCTGCAACACAGGCATGTGCCCTGACTGGGAATTGAACTGGTGACCCTTTGGTTCTCAGGCTGGTGCTCAATCCACTGAGCCACACCAGCCAGGGCTCTTTATTTTTGCATTTAACCAATTTGTGTTATTATATATAGAGCTCATTTCTTATAAGTAGCATAGACTTGGGAGTTGCTTTTATCTCCAGTCTGATAATCTCTGCCTTTTAATCAGAGTATTTAGACCAATTACATTTACTGTGATTATTGATATTGTTAGGCTTAAATCTATCATCTTTTTTCTTTATTTTCTCTGTTACTATTCCGTCCCCTTATGCCCTTCTTCCCCCTCCCACAGTCACTACACTGTTGTCCATGAGTCCTTTCTCCCTTTTGCTCAATCCCTCCATCCTCCCCGCCCCTCAGCTGCCATCCTGCTCTCCATCTATGAGTCTGTCTCTATTCTGCTTGTTAGTTCAGCTTGTTCACTAGATTCTACATGTGAGTGAATCATCTTAATATTTGTTTTCCATTTGTTTCCTCTTTATTTCTCTTTTCCTCTTACCTAACTTCTTTTGGGTTCATTGAATATTTGTATAATCACTTTTTATCTCCTTTGTTGCTTTATTAGCCATAATGCTTTGTTATTTTAGTGGTTGCTGTAGTGTTTATAGTATACATTTAACTTAAAACAGGCTACTTTCAAGGGGCATAGTACCACTTTACATATAGTATGAGAACTTAACAATAACCTACATCTGTGTTTCCATTCCTGCCCTTTGTGGTATTGTCATATATTTACATTACATATATGTTATAAACGTTCTATGTACTATAAATATTATAGTGTTTTGATTTCTGTTTAATAGTCAGTTCCCCACAGTGGCTGCCCCAGTCTGCATTCCCACCAACAGTGCACTGGGGTTCCCTTTTCTCCACGTCCTCACCAGTACTTACTGTCTGTTCACTTGTTTACGTTGGCCATTCTGACCGGTGTGAAGTGGCATCTCATTGTGGCTTTAATTTGCATCTCTTTGATGGCTAGTGATGCTGAGCATCCTTTCATTTGTCTCTGGGCCCTCTGTATGTCCTCCTTGGAGAAGTGCCTGTTCAGGTCCTTTGTCCATTTTTTAATTGGGTTATTTGTCTTCCTGGAGTGGAGTCATGTGAGTTCTTTGTATATTTTGAAGATCCAACCCTTGTCTGAGGTATTATTGGCAAATATATTTCCCCATACGGTTGGTTCCTTTTTCATTTTGCTGATGTTTTCCTTAGCTGTGCAGAAGCTTTTTAATTTGATGAAGTCCCATTTGTTTATTCTTTCCTTTATGTCCCTTCTAATCAACAAAACAAACAGGCAAGCAAGCAAAATTGAAACATTGAAGACATTGAATTAAAGAACACACTGACAGTAACCAGAGGGGAAGGGGGAGGGTCATCAAAGAACATGTATAAAGGACACATGGACAGGGCCAAAGGGGAGAGAGATTGAGGGTGGGAGGTGGGGTAAGTGGGGGGGGGAGTGGTGGCAGGAAAATGGAGACAACTGTATTTGAACAACAATAAAAAAAGGCAAAAAAATAATAAAGGTTTTTATACTTTGCAAAAAATCAGTTGACTCTCTTTTAAAGATGCTGAAATAATAAGAAAAATCTTGTACATTTAGTCACTCTTCCAGTGCTCTGCTTCTTTCTCGTAGACAGACATCCCTACCTGGTCCTGCTTTTCTGCTGCCCGAAGGGGCTTCCTTTAACGCGCCTGTAGTGTTGGGGACTGGCGATGAATTCTTTCTGCTTTTGTACGTCTGGTAGTGCCTTTATTTCACCCTTATTTTGGAGAGCTATTTTCAGTGTTCAACATTTACTGATGCTTTACATATATTAACTCATGTCACCCCAACCACTTCTTTTTGAGGCAAATAATATCATTATCCCCATTTTATAGAAAGGAGCTGAGTCAGAAACAGATTACACCACTTGCCCAGGGTCACAGAGCCGGCAGGCGGGGAAGTGGGTTTTGAAGCCCGTCCTGCTACAGGATATAAATCTGGTAACATACTTTACAGTCTGAATTTCAGTGGGCTTGATTTTACTTAATAATATATTTTGGATATCTTTGCACATAAGCACTTAAAAATCACCTCATTTTATCTTTCAGCTATGTTGCTTAAATGTTCCAGAATTAATTTCTCTAAGTCTTCTCCTGATGGTCATTTACATTGTTTACAGGGATCTGCCATCACAAAGAATTTTGCTGTGGCTGTCTTTGAATATATACATGTTAATTTATCTTTGGGAGTTTGTATGCAGGTGTCTGAAGAATAAATTCTTAGTAGTGGAATATATTTGCCCAAAAGTGTGTGACTGTGCCTTTTTGACAGGTGCCCCCCTCTACCCTTGCCTTTAGAAATGAAATCAATTTATAAATTTAAACTTTCAACAACAAAGTGAGAGAGGGAGAGTGATTTTTAAAGGCTATTTTAAAGGATGCCATGGACATGATTCACATGTTATTTCAAAATGACAGGTCCCTTTTTCCTTCTTCTCCCCAACTTCTCTTTCATATTTCAGTATGAAATAAAAAAGATCCAGCATCCTACTCAAATAGAAAAATGCCAAATCACTGGATTTTTCTTTTAGAGACATTGCCTTAATTATCTTGGATAGAGCGTTGATATTAACTGGCAACCGGATTCAGGCTGTTGGTTTCTCCAGAAATGTTCAATCGTCATGGGGGAAATAAGAACATTTCCAATTTCCTACTGGAGTACAGACGTATTAAGAGTCCCAGGAAAGTGACAGCTTACTATTTCCATAGCATCTGAAATACAACCCAGAAGAAACTGAGCCGGGCGCCCTGGTCTCAAGGTTAGAAGCGTGGGATGGCGGCGCCTGAGTCTTGACTTTGACTTCTGCCCTCGCAGTCCCAGCCTTGCTCTCTGCTCCTTATCTTTCCCCCTGGGACAACTCACCATTGATAAAAATATTTCTCTCTTTTTTTCCTGAGTTGTCTTAAGTCATATTCTTTACATTTTATTGAAAAAAAAAAACACCTTATTTTCCCTTCTTTGAAATAGTTGAGTATTCAACATTTCATGTCAATAATAGGTCTGCTCAACTTCACAAGTTCCTGAATAGAAATAATAAACCTGGCTGATAATAATAACCTTAGAATTGAATATATTTGCTCAGAGGGGCACTTGATAGGGAGATTTGGTAATTACAGTCAGCAAACGGTCCTTTGCCTATAGAATATCTTTGTTAAGAGCTTTGTTGACAGAAAGAATGCTGGGGAGAATAAAAAGGCATAATGTGTGAAATGCTGGATGCAGACTAGACCATAGGACCTCATTAAGCGGACTGCTATGGAGGCTATTCCAAAATATTCCTCGGAATGAGCCTCCTTATGGCAATCTGGGGAAGGCGAGCCAGTTTGTCTGGAAGGTGCAAATCCCAGATAGTACCATGTTCAAAGAAGATAGATTCCATTGCGGAGAAGAGCAGATAAATGAGGTGTACGCACACTTAGTGCTGAAGGTAATTTTTCCCCCTGGCTACAATCCTGGTACTGCAGGCACAGGCAAAGTTGCTTCCGCGCCATGCAGATACTACGTGCGGATAGCACGTTACCCATCTGCATCCTCGGTGTGTCACAGTAACATTAAAGACTTGATATTCAGCAGCTGTAGAGTTGGAAAGTGGATATATATGATCTTGTCACTGAATTGAAGAATGAAGGTGCTTACTTGCCCCGTTAATGAACAAGGTAGATGATTGCTCTTTCGCTTCCGGTGTGTCCATCTTTCCGTCGTCCATCTGTTTGTTCATTCATCCATTTGTCATCTACCTGTTCATGTTTTCATTTAAATAGTTATTGAATGTCTGCCGTGGCCTTGCTGTTCTGGGCGCTAGAGAGCTGTCAAGGGCAGAGAGATACCTTGGGGCAAGACCTTGTACTTGGCCTTATAGGCAACAGACTTTATTCCTAGAGGGATGGGAAGCCAATAAAGGGCTTTGGGTTTTTAGTGGCTTGCTCTGATTTATGGTTTGAAATACTCATTCTGACATTTTCGGAAGTGTTGGTAATACCCTAAGCCTTGATTGCCATGGTGGTTACATGACCATCTTTCAAAACTCATAGAAATGTACACCCGAAAAGGGTAAGTTTTACTGTATAGAAATTATAGCTCCATAAGCCCGACTTTAAAAATGCTCTCTATGCATGTGTGTGTAGTTTATCGAGAGGCCAGAGTGAAAGCAGAAAGGCCAATTAGCTGTCCGCTGTATAAACCAGATGAGCGACAATGACCATGTGAATGAGGCTGGTAGTAGAGATTTTGGTGAAATAGCCGAGTTTGCGGTACATTTGCAAACTAGAACCTTTCTGATGTGATATATGATGTACAAATTCTCCTCTCGTTCCCCACTCTTCCAAATCTCGGCACGTGCCCCCATTATAAACAAGTCCCCGCGGATGGAACCCGGCTGCCATCTTTGACATCACTCCCATTCTTACTTCTCTTGTTTGCTCCATCCCTAGCTTCTGCTGGAGCTTCCAAAACACGACTTGAATTCTTCCATTTTTATCCACTCTAACGACTGAGTCCAAATCCCATCATTTCCCTCCAGAACACAGGCAGTAGCCTATTCTCTCCTCTTAAATTTCTATTTCTTCTCCATCAAGGCCGATTCTCCATACAGAAGTCTGTTCATTATGAAACTCTTATTTAACAAATGCTTAGTGAGCATCTACTGTTTGCCTGGCTGATTCAGAGCCTGGAGATCTGGGGGAGAACAAGCCTGGCTAAAGCCTTTATATGAGCCTATTTAAGTGGGATTATGAATTAAAATACCTAGTTGAACTATTTTAATTCTTGAAAAATGAATAAATAGCTAAAGAAACAATTTTGCCAAGAAACCATGGATTGAGGAGAATACCCATGCAAGCACCAGAGTATTTCAACACAACTTTGTGTATAGTTGGTGGATGGGACCGAAGATGAAATTTCATGATTTATTAAGTAGTGTCAATACATCCTTCTTATCTTTGTAACTGTTGTACACATGATGGGCATTGAAGCAAGGAGTGAAATGGATCAAGCTTAAAATGAGACTCTGGGAAGATTGTTCTATCGTGAAGTGTAAAACCAAGAATTTCAAAAAAGATGAAAGCTAACTCATTCATCCTTGGCTTTTACCAAAAAATATTTATCTGTTACCTCATTTTTTAATAATTTGGGCATTTTATAAATTACATAATATGTTAGTATCATAAAACATATTTATCATTTATAAATACAATAGCCTTGTATTGACGCATGCTCAAATTTTTCTTATTCACAGTACAATAGAAAATGTTTGCAGACTGCTACTTTCAGTCACTGGTGCTGTATCACTGTAATGTCACTTTCCAAAGTGTTTATTTTCTAAAAGAAAACTGATCAAGTTTTTAATGTCTTTGCATTTTTACCTTGATAAGCCACCCACCATCTGGGATGGTCCAGCTCACAGATGAGGTTGGGAATCCAGGAGAGCCAGCCAAGCTACCTGTCAGCACCTACAAGTTCTACATTGTTCCAAGTGCCACCAGGGCAGAAATTCCCTGAGTGCCACACAGCCACTTTCATCTCAGGTGCAGGCTGTAATTAGTGGATTTTTTAATTACAGAGTGCATGAAGTGCTTTGTGCTGGGGAGAGGTGGCGGGGAAAATGCAGCTACCATCAAAGACTGTAGGTGGGAGGATTTGGTTTCTCTGAACTGCAAGTTCAATCCAAATGCATCGCAGACACTTTTCGACAAGGAGGGGGCTCATTGGAAGGTACCCTGTTACTACCTATTTAGAAACAAAAGAAAGGGTTTCTTGTACTTCTGTGGATGATGGCTTAATCTTGCATTAAAATCAGGTGTGGTAGCAATGTAAAGTTTTGTTTTTCTTGCTGCAAAAAGTGAGTGTATTTTCCTGCCTCCTTCCCCTCAGCCCCCATCTGCTTGAGCCAGATATGATGCCATTTATCAGTGTTTTCTAGGAGCCAAGCTCATGCTGAACATTCCACGCACCGATGCCTCTCGTCTTACAAGGCAGGCAGTACTCTCTCGCCTGCCTTTGCTAGGGGAGGAAGCTGAAATTCAGAGGGACTTCATTAGTCGTCAGTAACGGCATCGGGGCAAAGCCAAACAGTGGCTCTAGAGCCTGCATGCTTGGTGGCGCCTCTGAGTTGTCACTGCATATTTTCGTAGCAGGCTTTGTGCTGCTTATCTATATACAAGCTGAGGAACAGAGCTAATTCTCAGGACAACACCGGGCCATTTGTAGGGACTGTGGCAAGGGGGAGAGGGAGAAGATGTGGTGTCCATGGCACTGGGGTGGTAGGGACCTTGGGAATGGGGATAACAGGTAAATTCTATCAAATTTCCAATGAGTCCTGGCTGAAATAACTCTTCTTCCTCATCTCCCCAGGATAGCTTCGATACAACAATCACTTCCCGTGAAACCACTGTGAACTGGGTCCCTTGGCAAAGATGTGTTTACGTCTTGAGCCATGCTTCTCAATGGGCTCAGGCAGAAACGCAACGTCCCTGGGGGCTGCCCTGCTACGCCTGCTCACACTGTTGTAGGACAGGGGTCTTTGAAGTCCTGGGACTCGTTGGCTGGCTTGGGGTGTCAGGGGGTTATAGCTGGGACTGCCTGGTTTTTGTAGGACCCAAAAGGAATTTTGGAGATGATTTGTTTCTTCTAGTATCAAGGTCCAGTGCCCAAGGTGAAACTCATTTCTATAACTTGGTCAAGGTTTACAAAGAGAAACACCCTACCCCATTTTCATTGACTATCTATGGGATTTGTGTCTCTGGGAGGAAGGGGAAAGTCTTACCGTGGGAGGGAGCTTGGTGGTGGTATCGCTGTCATGGCTGAGTATCCCATGACCTTGAGGCACATAAATCTGGAAAGTGGCCTCAGCGAGTGTCCAGTTCACTGGTAAGTAGACGCAACATCCTGAGCCAAGGTTTGTAATCCATCAAATCTCCTTCCCTGAGTGGATCTAAGCCGCGCACCTTCCCTTATGTTCTCCAGGCTATAGGACCAAAGTTATCAGTTCATTGACATATCCCCACTTCTCTCTAGCTTCCTCACTCAGCCTTGCAACCTCTGCTACTAATGTCCTCCAAGCTGATTTCCAGAGCATGACTGAAAGAATTGGTGTATCATGGATGAGCATCTTGATCTCGGCCAGTGTGCTTCCAATAGGAAGTGTAGTGTCCATCCGTTTGGAGTGTCGTGAGTCTCATCTCTCAAGACCAGCCCTTTTCACCATAGTGTGTAGCTCTGCTGACAGCCTGAGAGTTCTGAATTAGGATGTGCGCTCTGCAGAGATTAGGAAAAGAAATAGAAAAGAAACACAATTATGTTCGATCCTATCACTTTTGCCTGCCTTGAAGAAATTTAGCTCCTCACTCCCAAGATTGGTTTCTGATCCAGTAACACTTTTAGGTTAACCAACACTGTCTTCCTTCTTTTTTTTTTTTTCATTTTATTTTCCACAAAGTCTCTCAGTTTATGTCAAGAACTCCAAAAGTTCTGTTTCCTTCCATTTTGCAAGATTTTATTCCGTTTGCAAGCGAACAACTTCCAGTAGCCTGCCACAGGTGCTTGGGCGCTGGCAGAAGACGTGAAACCCCTGGGTCAGAGACACAGGATTTCATTGCTCACAGCACAGGACGCCGTGTGAGCCTCAGGTTCACGTCAGTCTCTTTTCCCAGAGTTCCAAGGGAGTGATGGCAAGCAGGCCAGGAGGATGCTGCACGTTTGGGGGTTTCTACCACAGCTGAGGAGTCAGCCCAAGCTTGGGCAACCCCTCTGTTAAAGGGGGCTGCTAGGAAGCCCGCCCAATCTTTGCCTGGGAAAGCTGTGATGTTTATCAGACTGGTCAGGAAACCAATCAGTCTTCTGCCCCCAGGAAGCTACTGTCTCCGTCTTCTAAGGCCTCTGGCTATATAAACATCCTTGAAAAGATAGCCTGGAACAAAAGGGGCCAAGAGAGGTGCAGAAACTTGAGAAGCTCAACAATTGCAGGAAAGGATTTGGTGAGACTGGCTTACTAATATTACCATCTATACCCCCATTTTGAATATGAAATCCTGAGTTATTTTTGAAAAAAATGTGAAAACATCTTCAATTGGCTCAAATGTTCAAACAGACAAACAACTAAGAGTAGCATGAAATTTTGCCTAAAGAATACGATCTGGAATAATATCCTGTCATAACATTTAACATCCTTTTAATTAAAATATGATTTATTTTGAGTAAATGTCCTATTTGTTTTTAATTACAGTGTTCTCTGTCAGTCACTGTATTTTTTTTGGGAAACAAGACCATGAAAAGATTATTTGTCTTATACATTGTTAAAAAATCAAGACCCCAACTAACTCGCAGTGTCTTTTCATTTTAGAGGATGTGGGAGAAAATAATGGATATTTTAATCTTCTAGAAAGCGGAGGTTTATCTAAAATATGACTGTTTAAATTGCTCTCTCATTTTTGTGAACCTCTGCTTCATTTTTACAAAAGAAAAAAGAAACATTCATGAAAAGATTAATAAAAGGCCCCACTTCACTACCTTCCCCCTTAAGATTTATCTCCACATCTTTTTCTCTATTGGGTATTGTAATTATATGATTCTTTCAGGCTGATCAGCGTAGCGTGCAAGGGGTGCCAATTCTCTCAAATATCTCTGGAACTTTATTCATTTAACTATGAGTCTCTCTTTTTCTTTTGCAAATTTCCTTCTTTTAATGGCTATAAATTAATTTCAGTAATTGTTCTTCTTTGAGGGTCCATCCCAGGTATTGACATAGTCACCTTTCCAAAAATCTAAATTTCCAAAATGTATCTAACTTAACAAATCTCAAGCTTATTTTGCCAGCATTTTGTATCTTTTGGAAGGATTCATGGATTA
Source organism: Trachops cirrhosus (assembly GCA_028533065.1). Lineage (NCBI taxonomy): Eukaryota > Metazoa > Chordata > Mammalia > Chiroptera > Phyllostomidae > Trachops > Trachops cirrhosus. Next base: position 87,594,048 of record CM052547.1, read on the forward strand.
CTCCATGTGATCCTTTGAAGCACTAACCAAAGAGGATTTGATTTTATTTTTTTTCCTGTCCTGAAAATCATCCACAAATAGTTTTCCAGCAGGCTTTTATTTCCTCTTTGATATTTTATTTCTCTCTCTCTGGGGATTTTAGAGAAAAGAGAGGAAAAAAAGTCTTTGGAAAGGTACATTGTGGTTTTCTTTTCAATATATATTTGAGTTGAGACGTTTCGTGCCAATACAATGTTAAATGGCCAAATCTATTCTGAATCAAAATAATATGTGACCGCAGGGCCGCAGGGTGAGGCCACCGCCAGCAGGACGTCGGGCACGGGCCCGCACACTGGCCTCCCGGGCTCTCCAAAGTGTATCGTTCAAACAGCTGTGAACTTGGAGGGGTCCCCTCCCCATGCCCCAGTTTTGCTTTCTATATTTTTTAATTCATTGAACAATGTAATTGAGAATTCTGAGTTAAGATGAGCCAAAGCACCAACCCTATCAACTCAAGACTGAATGATTATTAAAATGATTATCACCATCATTAGGATCCTATTGTAGAGAAAATAATTGTCACGTATTTCTACTATTTTCTATTTAGAATTAAATTACATTCTACTTACTTTCTTCAATTTTTTTATCCTCACCCAAAGACATTTTTTCATTGCTTTTGGAGAAGGGGGTGGAGAGGGAGGAGAAGGGAGAGGGAGAAAGAGAGAGAAATAGAGAAAGAAAAAGAGAGAGAAACATCGATCAGTTGCCTTCTCATAAGCGCCCTGCTAGGTACTGAACACACTACCCAGGTATGTACCCTGACCAGAATTGACCGCAGCCTTTCCATCTAGGGGACGATGCTCCAACCAACTGAGCCACACCAACCACACCAGCCACACCTGGGCTCTAATTTCTTTCTTGAGATGATCTCTTTCTCTCTCTCTCTCTCAAAAGATTGAGATTGTAGGTTCACTCGCTTCAGGACTCTTAAAGACCAATTACTTTGTTTTTTTTTTGTAAAGGTGCCACTTCTTGCTTTCTTCATCCTACAGTTATTGGGCAGAGGATTCTAAAATGGCACTAGCAAAGACATAGGGGACTTCTTAAGCCCTCCGCCCCCGGCAGTAGTCAAACCAGCTTGCCTAGACTCAAGTGATGATGTTATGTTCACGCCTGCTCATCCCATCTGCCTGTCTAGGTGAACCACACCCCAGGAGGGAATAGACCCTCCCCACTGTAACGGGGAGCCTCCGCAGTTCGTGGTGGCTGATGTGACCACTGCCTCAGCTTCATCTTGGCGCACGAGCTGGATGTGAAAACAGCATCAGAAAAGATGGTCCTGTTCCTGTGAGTCATTCGCCTGATTGATCTAATTTACCTTGAAGGTTAATGTATTCTAAACTAATTCCGAGATTAATAACCACTTAAAGATATATGAAAGACATTTAGCTCTCTGTGAACACTGTGTCATAACCTCGTTTATTGCCTCCTCAATGACTTTGGGAGTTATTTGATGAGATTTAAGGGGAAATTTGATTGTCGAATACGGAGAGTGACAGGTGCAATGCATAAAGGGCTTTGGAACTTATTCTCGTTAATAATAAAAACAGGCATGTCATTTGATTTTCGGTAATGTGATCTTAAGAAGCAAATATTTATTTTCAAGGTGGAAATCATTTTTATTTATTGAAGGAGATAATTGAATATGCTGTTTTGCTAAAAGGGAAAGATTGCTTTTAGGATGAAAAGTGACACATGGGTTTTTATTTCACCTCATTTAATTTACTTAATCGATTGCTGAGAGATCCCTGCATGTGGGCATCTTAAGTAGTGGTTCACAAAGTGTTTTCTCTCCTTGTTTTAAATCACTTGAAACGTATTTACTAGTGCGATGTGGTTAAACTCATTTGGGCACACTTAAATGTGAGGTTCCCAACCCAACGAACAGCAAGATCATCCCCCCAAAACCTCTTTCTTTCTCCCTTCTAGTATTTTTCCCTTAGCTTCTATTTACCTTCTTTTTCATTGTTGTTCTCCTGTTTCATTTATCTAACTCAGCTTCCAATTCCCAAGTTCAAAGTGAACCCAGATCTGTAGTAAATGAGGTTGCAGCACAGAGGGAAAAAGTGTAGGGGAAGTACTGTTAGGGTTTACAGTTTTTGGAGGGGCATGGAATGAAAAAATAACATTTCCCTTACCTCCACCTTGAGCTGTGATCTGGAGCTATTTGAAAAGAATAGAGTTGAATTTAGGCTTTTGGATAAATCACCCTCATCAATACCACCACCACGATCATCACCATCACCATCATCACCATCACCATCACCAGCACTATCACCATCATCACCATCCCCAGGTCACTGTACATGAGAAATTTACTAAGCAACTTCTCAGTATTATCTCTTTTGCTATATATGTCACTAACACAAGGCAGGTGACTGCATCATCTCCCATTTTACAGAAAGGGAAGCCGATGTTTCCCATTTCCTTACAATTTTGCCTAAGATCCAAGTTACAACAAAAGGTGCTACAGAGTGGAGTATTCTTTCCACAACACAACCCTCCAGTTTTAAGAGTGCACCTACACGAAGAGTCCCTTGTTTTATTTCCTGGTTGCCTACAGGTGAGACAGTAGACTTTTGCTTTCGTGGCTCTGTTTACCTGAAGAGGGTAATGCAGGGACTGGAAAAACTCACGGGCCGAGGCGGGGCTTGCACTCTCAGTGTGCGGTGCAGCAAAGATGCGGGAGTTTCTCGTAAGTCCCTTAAGTAGTAAGAAAACCCACAGGGCACTTTTGGACTTGTCTCCACCTATGAGGGGTGGACGCAGAAGCTGTGGGGCCTGGTAGGTGGAAGAAGTGCCATGGGAAGATGCTACCGACTCCTGTAAAACACTGAGACCTGGGACCCAGGAAAGGCAGCATTTGGATGCTGCCACCCAGGCATTGATGGCCAGGAAGGACATCGGAGAGGGAGTGATAACCACTGAGGAGGGGAGGGACACTCTGCTGGCTCAGTAAAGACACACTTCTCTTCTTCCTCATCCTGTTCCTGCCCCCAACACCAGAAATGTAGCAGCCAAGGAGAGGAGGACCAGGGAGGTGTGAGGAACCATGCATATACTTCCTCTGCTCCGAACACCTCTGCTCTTAGTCCAGCATGTATTCAGAGAAGTACACTTGAACTTGAATGTGAGATTGAGGTTTTCAATTGTACTGAACTAAATTTTAGTAACTAAAGTAACCAAGAGTTTTTCAATCCACGAAAAACTATTAAGAGACTTAGAAGATGGTTTCAACCATTCAGAGGAAAGGGGTGGCTGTGGGCAAAGACTAGTTTCCTGTGTATAGCCCCTTTCGAGGGCTGACTCCACCATAAACTGTAAAGTGCTGTATATATGTAAAGACTGTTTTCCTGTCAACGGTGACGATATCAGTTATTGGATGTCAGTATGTGCCAGGGAGTCTGCCAAATGTCTCCTTGATATAATGCACACAATGCCATATATGAAAAGCATATTTGAATCATGAAGCATGATAATACAATGAACCATCTTGACCTTACCTCCCCACTTAAGAAGTATAGTAACACCTACTGTATTTTTTTGACTATAAGATGCACTCCCCCCAACAAATTTGGGAGGAAAGTGAGGGTGCGTCTTATAGTTTGAAGGTAGCTTGCCAGGCTCGCTGTGGTGGGGGTGTGGTGGTGGAGTGGGGTTGCAGGTTATTAAATATTTTACCACATTTTTGGCTTCAGAATGTTTCCCCCTATTTTCCTCCTCTAAAACCTAGGTGCGTCTTATAGTCTTAAAAATGTGGTATTTCATGAGACTTCTGGTATGTGCCTCTTTGTTCTCATTTCCTTTGCCTAATTTATTTACCATCCTGATGATTTTTTTTTTTTGCTTATTATTCCCTTGATTTAAAAAAAAAGTGGTTTTACTAATTCAGGTTGCTGAGGACAAGGGGCTCCAGTTGATATGTCTGTCTGTGGGACACAAGGCTCTCTTACTAGAGTAAAGCTTCATTCCCTCTGGAACGTAAGATGTTATCTGCCTTCTTCACTGTCACCACTGTCCAGCTGGTTGCCAGTCACAGGGGTGGTACGCACACAAAAATACGGTGTGTACCCCAAAGTGGGATGCCGACGGTTATGGACCATGCCCACGATTGCCTTTAGGGAGCATATTTTTGCAGTCTGTCTTTTTTTCTAACCCTCACACATATCCTGTAAGTTAGTTTTCATGGATTCTGTTTTACCTATGAAGACACCAAAACAAAGAGAATTGTAGTCCTTTACTGAACCTGCACACAGCTGGTAAGTGGCTGGGCCGGAACCGAAGCCAGCTCTATCAGGTAACAAGGCTTGCTGTCTTTGCATTATGCCAACTTAACTTAATCCTCGCTTCTCAGGGTCTCACGGGGCCAGGGCTGCGGCCAGACACTTCCAAGGAGCCCACCGATGGGCACGAGCGAGGCGTTCGACTCCTGGCACTGCCTTCCTGGTGAGTTCCAGGCTTTCTACTGCTATCTTTGCACTGATGTAAACTGGACCTTTAGTCAGTAACTTCTAAAAAATGATTTAAAGAAAAAGTCACTCCCGGAGCTTGAAACCACTCATTTACATGTGGGCTTTGTTGCATAAACATCGGATGTACGGTGGGAGTCATGCTAAGAAAATGATTCATCTCCACAAGTTATTGATTCTCTCATGAGTCAGAAAAGGCTGGAACTGAGCGGAGCTGTGGCTGGTTTATGGGGAGGTGTCGGTAGAGACTAGAGAGAAGGTGTCTCCACAGTTGGACACATTTTGCAGTCCCTTCTGCCACACTGAGCCCACATGATTTTCACAGTCAATTCCATCACCTGATGTAGGTAACCATGTTCTAGCCCACTGCTCAGAAAGGCAGGCTTCATCATCAACAAGAATAATCTATCATTGATAAGAGCCCTTAAATTGTACTTATTGCCTCAAAAGTGTTCTTTAAAAATGCTATGATGTATCATATCCCTTCTTTCACCATGAATTATGAGTTCAGTTTCTTTTAAGCTTGAGCCTTTTTAATTGAAAATTATTGTTGCAGGGGTTTTAACATCTCTAGGTATTCTAATATATTGCTTCACCTCCTTGACTCTTTGCTGATTATATATATATATATATATTTGTATGTACTAATCATGGGAATTTTATTTTGCTGCTTGTTGTTTTCCTTAGAATTTTTGGTTGGTTAAATGGCTCAGTTGGGGTGACTTACTTAAGGAAAAAGCAGTCTTGTTCCACCGAAACCAGATACATCTCTCTTAAGGAGGAATTTTAGAGTCGTTTTGGAGTTCCAGTGCCAGCATTCACCAGCCTTGTGACGTTGGGCAAAACTTCACATCTCTAAGTCTCGGTTTGCTCAACTATGAAATGAAATACCTGTTCTTCATAGGGGGTGTCTGTGACCAACTTCACTAGGGCTGACGCGTGGCTCGGCGCTGGGTTTGGCCAAGAGTGAGCCTTCATTCGATGACAGCCACTGCGGTTCTTGGTTTGGACTGGGAGTGCAGGCTTCCTCCTTTGGACTGGGGGTGCAGGCTTCCTCCTGAGCGTCAGTCACCCCTCCTGAGAACACGAGCTCTAGTTCACTGGGAAAGTTCCCTTTTACAGTGTGAATCAGTTACCCAAAAGGATGGTATGGGAGAGACCAAAAAGGAGTCCTGTGCTGCGAGTTCTCTGGCCAAGAGCCGGCAGATAGCTGGGTGCTACCACCAAAACTCTGAGTGACCTTGGAAAGTTTCTCGGGTGGTATTTGAGCCTTGAGGTCACGATAGTCAGCTGACAGCTTGACAGCCACCTTGTTGAAGAACCTAATCTAGAACCATCCAGCTAAGCTGCTTGTGGGTTCCTAACTCTCAGAAACAGTGAGGAGTAATATGTGCTTTTTATTTACGTAACTGAGTTTGGGGGCTGTTTGTTACGCAGCAATAGATGTCTCACCACCCATTACAAACTGCACCTCTGCCATTGCTCTTGATGTTCTCAGTCCCCTTCATTGCTTTCTCTGTCCTTCTCCCTCTCTCCCCCCATACTCTCATTCTATAGCACATGGCACCTTCTAACTTCTATTTAATTCATTAATAATGTCTGTTGTCTATCTCTTTCCTTCTAAAATGTAAGTTTTACAAAGGCAGAGGTTTTGGTCTGTGTTGTTAACTGCCGTATCCTTAGTGCCTGGTAAATAGGAACTCAATAAATGTGTGTTGAAATAATAAATAAATGAATGTTAAGAGAACTGCAGTTGTCTTGCTCGATTATGGTTGAAAGGACACTTTCATGTTTGTTTTTTTTGTTTTGTTTTGTTTTGGTCTCAGCTCAGGTCTACAGTAGACGTGGGGCATTTCAGCAGATAAGGTTCAGAGAGCTGAGAGATAAGATTCCTGCCGTTTGAGAAAACATTTTTTAACATCATTAAAAGTCGGATTCTTTTTCTAGTTACTTATAAACTTTAGTAAATTTGCCTGCTGGGGAAAGATGGATGAAATAAACGGTCTTCTGCTCAAATGATTTTCCCCTGGATTGAATTTCATCCATGCATAGCCTCAGTGTGAAGTTGCCTTAGGATTCCCTTGATTAGAAGCTATGCAGAAAAATGGTAGTGATCACAACGGGGGTGAATGGGACCCCAATAACTCTGGCCTTCCTTTAGTTTTTTTGTCTTTATGGATTTCAGGTTTTCATCTCCTGTGCATTTCCAAAAGCACTGAATTTTTTCTGTCCCTCTCAGACACACTGAATGTGCTCTAAGGGCCCCGTCTGCCTTTGCCACGAGAACTTTGCAATTCCCGTGATTAAATAGGCAATTAAGACTTAAAGCACAAGCCGTGTTGCGGTTAGGATGCAGCTGCAACCTGGGTGGCAGATTTAAATGTCCAGCCCTCTAATCAGAATCAGAAATGGGATTTTCCTCTTTCGGTGTGAGTCTGGAAAACCTTCTGTTACGTGGTACGAGCCAGAATCCCTGGAAACTGGAACTCAGTGTCCTGACAGCATTTCCTTTCAGGCTTGTAAAGGGAGACTTTGGGAATAATCTATAGACGCCAGTGTACGCACGACGCAGGGCAAGTGATGCTATTTTAGTGTGTTTATCAGCGTGCCGTAGCATCTCCCCTCACTGGGTGCATCGCTCTGTAAATCTGACATTCACTGGAAAAATCTCTGAAATCCCCTGGCTGCCCTGAGTTGCAGCAACCTAATGTGAAAAATACATTCCTTTGTCTCTGTGGGAAAGATCTCAGTTTGCTGCATTTTTTTTTTTTTTACCACGGTCTGAGGACTTAGTCACATGGACATTGTTCAGCAAGAAAATGTTCTCTTCCTCTCTCCCCTATTAGCAACATTCTTTCAGTCTTAAGAAATATAAATATTGGAGCCTACTCATGAAAATGACAACCCACGCTGATCTATTAGTGCTCAAAAAGTGTGATAAAGGATGCTGTTAATTAACTCTTTTCGCCGGAATAATTGTACATGTGGCCTCATATTTTAAAGCCATTTGAACTGCCAGGGAAAGGTTAGCAGACCGGCCTGAGAGAGCTGGAAGTCAGACACCATTCGTTTAATTAAATTCTATTAATATAGCGAAAACAGACTGGAGCCTTCGGTTTTGCCGAGGATCTTAGCAGAGCGAACTGCCGGGAGTCATAGCAGCAGCTGGGAGACAGGAGACTTCCAGTTTTTTAACCCACAGCTAGCCTCCCTTCTGCAGGGCATTTCCCATCATTCCCACCCCTGGGTCAGGCGGCAAATATTAATCACACGCATGCTGGGTTCCTGAGTTGCTCTGGTGCTGCGGATAGAGCAGTGAGGAACAGGTTCAAGGTCCCTCCTCATGGGATGCTTACATCCCGGTGCGGGGGGCAGACTCTAACACAGACAAACAGGGTAATTACGCTGGTGATAGATGCTGTGAAGGGACAGAAGCAGGCGATGGGATAAAGAGGGCGCGGGAGGTAGAACCAGCGCGTGGGTGGTCGAACACCCACTCTTTGAGGAGGTGGCATGTAAGCTGAGGTCAAGCCAAAGGACAAGCTGGACGAAGAGATTGAGGCAGGGGTGGGGGGATGATGGAGAAAGGCCCCAAGCTGGGGACAGGACCAGGGTTTCAGGAAGAGAGAGTTCGGGCCAGAACCTTGGGCCTGTCGATAGGGGTGAGTGTGGAAAGCCGAAGGAGGCGGGCTAGCAGGAGTCTGGGCTGGTGGGCAACGGTGCAGAGTCCAGATTTTGGGTTTTGTTTTAGGGCCATGGGAAGCCATTACAGGGCAGTCACGTGACTTGATTTATATGATTTAAGCTGACTTTGGCACTAGTGTTTGGGGAATGGACGTAGAGAGTCAAGAGTCAAAGTCGGAGGACTCTTTAGGAAGCTAATGCATCATCTCAATAGTAAATGGTGCAGCGTCCCCCCGCCGCCCCCCATATGGAAGTGGCTGCCTGGTAGCTGAGCGTGATTGTCGTAGTAGATGCAGCCCGTAGCCCGAGGCCTTTCACAGTTGGGTCCTCCATCCTTTTCCAGATTTCTTTTCTGCTACTTCTGACCATTAGTTGGTGAAGGCCACTCAGCACTGTCTGGGCCACTACGTGCATTTCAGTCCCTCACCTTGGCTCAGGTTACTGGTCCCGCCCAAAGTGTTCCACGTGTCCATTGCCTAGGTCGTTCCCACCCTTCAGGTTGGAGTCTGGCACTGCTTGCCCATCAAACCCGGGGACCAGGCCAGCCTCTCACCTCCCATCTGAATCTGGATCGATCACATTGCAAGCCCCTTTCAACCAAACCCTGGGGATCGGGGGTGCTCATTCAAGTTGTCCGTTTCCGCAGCATGCCCACTAGCTGCCTAATCAGGCATTTGGGAGGAATTAGGAATTTGTAAATGAAGTGCCCTGGGTGACTCGGAGAGCCACTGAGCTCCAGAACCAGGGACCTCATGCTTCTTGTCTGCTGTCCTGTAGCACTGGTTGTTCCTCTGATTGACATTCGCGTGGGGGACTTGGGTCCCTCGTGCTCAGAATGGTCTGGGTTCGTGTCTCTGTAGCTGGCAGCTGCGTGTGGTCAGGCACGTCAGTGTCTCCGAGTGGGGATCATACCCGCCCCCTTTTGTTAAGACGAAATGAAATGCTATCTGTGAGGTGAGCAGCACCGAGTATGTGTCATGGCAACGGCGGTAACACTAACTAATTAGTATATATGCTGTATGTGCCAGCAATATTCTAGGCCACATTTTAATTGTTTTCTATGGCGGAACTCATTAGTTCTCATTATGACCCTAGGAGGCCAACTCTATTGCTATTATCTCTGTTTTGCAGAGGAAACTGAGGCACAGAGAAGTCAAGGAATGGGCCCAGTGACACACAGCCAGTAAATAACCATCAATAGCTAAACTGTATATGGTGATAACTAATAGCCATGTTCTTAGCTTCCTGTGCTAGCCTGCCTTCTCCTAGGGCAACAGCGGGGGGACTCGGGGAGCGATTCCATGTGGGGAATGCGTTTACTTGCTCCAGCTTGTCATACGGTGGGGGAACTATTATGACAGGCACTCAGCATATGGTAACTCTAGTTATAACTCCTATGGATCCTCTCCCTCCTCTTCCCCATCCTTATCACACCCTGGAGGCTCGACCTTCCAAAGCTTTTCTTTCCCAAAGCAACTTATGCGGTCATCGTCCACGTGAAAAGTGGTCAGCAGTCCATGTTAAAAAAGAGGATCTGAGTGTACCTAAGATGTAGTCCAGTACCTGAGATGGGAAAGGCCCCTAGCAAATGTTTCCCGAAAGAATGAATGGAATTAGCCTTCTCTACCTCTGCTTACTCTTATTCTTCCTCAGAGCTGTTTCGTCTCTGATCTTGGTACCACTGTCCATACGATCAACGAACAGGATCTTGGACTGAACTTCGCACACATGCAATAACATATTATGAGTCCCCAAATCTTTCATTTGCTCAACTCAAGCATCCACGGACCAGCACGTGGTTTGGAGAGTGACAGGCCCATGGGGCAGTAGATTGTTTGAAGGCACGAAGATAGCTTTAGTTTTCTCTCTCGCACTGACGCTATCTACCCAGAAGAATGAATTCGTGTTGCTATGAAGTCCTGAAATCCTGCCTAAAATGTGTTGCCTCGAGCAGATGGCGGCTGCTGTCTCTCTAGAAAGAGAGATGGGATGCCACCGACATACCGATGTGTTTCACGGGAAATACCAGGGCTGACATTGCCAGCAGCTTGGGTATCTCTCTGGGTTGTCAAGGACAGAAAGCTGTCATAAATTCAGCTGGAGCAGAAAAAATGAATTTATTGTAAGGATTCTGAGGTATCACACACAACCTTGGGACAGCGATGTGGCTATGCCTCCGGGGTGACTGGACTCGGATACCCATACGTCAGGGACAGGGTTATCTTGCCCTTTTGTCCCGCTTCTCTCTGTAAATCCGGTTTAGTCTTGTCTTCCACCCAGGCCTTTCCTTCCTGGTCTCGGGGAGCGCCCCTGGGCTTCACAGCTTCTGGGTGAGGACAGGTGCCCGCTTCCCCTTCTCAGCTCTAGCGCTCAGGTTCCCAAGGAGGTCCCCGAGGGGATCCCTCACTGGTGCGGTCTGGATCAGGAGCATTGAACCCGAGGACAGGCGATCGCAACACTGCTGTTCCTATCCCACTGTACGATGGGGTGAAGAAGAAATGACTCCAGGAAGAGGCAGAGGGGCAGCTTGAAGATGGGGACCAGCGCTGACATGGGACACCAGGCAGTTTAAACAGGGAAGTGTTTACAAAAACTGTACCAGGATGATCTCATTTGCATTGCCACGAGAGTCCAAGGTCATACCAAAGTGATTACCTCTGATGGAAGAGGGTGGCTGGCTTCTCCATAAAGACAAATGAAATGTTACTGTGCCCCGCCGGCATTGAGTGGGAAATGCTAGACTGCAGTTTTGGATGGCTAGAATGCTCACGACAAAACACCAACCTCATCTTTGGCTTGTTTTGGGCAATAGAGAGCTGTCTTGACCATACATTTTCTGGACGTAACACTAAAAAGTAACAAGAGTGTGGGTTACTGTGTCTCATCCTTTCAGCCGACCCATGGGGCAGGTTTCATCATGATTCTCACTCGACCGAGGAGGAAACGGAGACTCAGAGAGGTTACGTCGCCCAGAGCAGGGAGCAGAGGAGTCAGGACTCAAACCTCAGCCTTTATCAGAACTCCCCAGCTGGCGTCCTGTGGACTAGGGGCCGCTCTGGTGCTGCCTTGGAAAGGTCTGGGATGGCCGGTCAGCCTCAGCCACAGCAGCCTCGCGAGGGCTCCAAATCCCCCCAGTTGACCTGTATGCCACTCAAAGGTTACCATCTTCCCTGTGTGCCGTGGTGTGAGGACACCGGGAAAGGTTTCCCATACACTTTTTAATGGCAAAGAGTGTCACTGAAAAAAAAAAAGATTTTTCAGGTGCTCGGATTTGAATATGTAAGTGCAGCTTTGGTGTGTGCTAGCCTGATTCAGGGTACACAGGGCTGCCGTCCCTCACCCCTCCACTCATCGTGACGAAGGCCCCCGTTTGCACGGGCCGTCCTGTGGGCAGCCACTGAGCTGAGTGCCAACAACTACATTTGCTTTGCCACATGCTTGCTTTCTCTGATAAACTCTCAAGTAAAAATTACGAGCATGGGAAAATATACCACTGAAAGAGACAGTCAACGATTTCACGTAGAGGTGGAACTCACACGTGAGGAGATAAACGTAATGACTTGATTCTGTAGGGTTTATTAATATAAATGTGTTTAAAACATCAAAGAAAGCAAGGAGGGGATGACCTACTTAGAACAAGAAGAGAAGTGACAGGCACTTTTCCTTTTTCTTTGCTAAGGAAACCCCGTTTTATTCTGTGCTTAGCGCCGGGGAATAAATCAGGTCTTGGAAATTGGTTCTCTTCTGTCTGTGGCCGGGTGAGAAGTCACAGAACACAAGGCTCGGCATGAAAGGGAATAAAAGGACTCCTGAAAACTGTTTTCCTCCCTGGATCGTGGAGAAAGAAATGTCTTTTAAAAAGTAAAAAAAGAAAAATTAAAAAAAAAAAGGAGAGAGAGAAATGTGAGGGGAGCCCTTGTCCTCTCTTGCACTCTACCTTGAACTTGCTCCCGTGAGTTTTCAAAGCTTGGAGTCGCGGTGTTATCTTGCGTGGATGGAGCAACAAACCGAAGACCGATCATCCTAAATGCTGAGTGCAGGGAGCAGAGGAAGAGAAGGAAGACAGCCCGCGTGTGGAAGGCATTTCGGCCCACCCTCTATCCCATCGAAACCCTGGGACCAGCTAGCGACACATTTCTTGTTATTTAAATAGCTGATAGATGGAGAGGAGAAATGGAAAGTTTTTTTGTTTAAGACACCTGTGCTCATGGATACAGACACCAGAAGGGTGGTCCCCAGAGGTGGAGGGGGCAGGGGGAGGATGGCGAGAGTAAAGGGGGTCAAATACATCGCGACCGAAGGAGACTTCGGGCGGTGAGCACACACAGTCTGTACAGATGGCGTATTACAAAGCTCTACACCTGGCATTTATGTACTGCTATTAGCCAGTGTTACCCCAGTAAACTTAATTAAGAGAAATTAGAAAAGGAGTGAGACAAAATTGCTGCTTTTAAGAAAAAAAGGAACCATCGGTGGGCTATTTGCTATTTGGTGAAAACATTATAACTGAAACAAGTGGATTATTCATTAATAAGAGGCAGACGATTTAAAGATAAAATATTGAAACAGGACTGTTGAAACAGAAATGCATGTGTGATGTGAAATTCAGATATTGCTAAGATGAGTAACGCAAGATATGTTAGTCCCCTGTAAATAATTTCCAAAGAAAATTATCATCAGTAATTTGGTCCATATGCTTTCTTTTTTTCCTGTTATCATTGCTCTTAACTTTTAAATTTCTTACAATGCCTGTAACAGGCTATTCATAATGTTTCATGGCTTCCTGTCTCACTTACTGGTACGCCTTCATACACCCTGTGGGTCTCACGCAGTCCTGTTAAGGGCTATGTGATATTCTCTAGCCCACAGGTGGCACACACAAGGCCCGTGGGCCGAATCCGGCCCTCCACCTTGTTTTATCTGGTCCGGCCCCTTGTTTTTACCCGGTGGCAGCGCTGAGCTCTTGCTTAACTGTTAAGGAATAGTTACATTTATGCAGTCCTAAAATTACATTTGGCCCTTTGAAGGCAGCCAATGGGGCTGATGTGACCCCCGGTGACAATGACTTTGACACCCCTGCTCTGGTACATACTCCCTTCAGGGACAGCATTTGGCATTAGCTGTTAACACTAAAATGTGCAAAAGTTGTATCTTTAGGAATTATCCTATAAAACAAGCCCGAGACAATATAAAAACTGTGTGTAGCCTGGAACATTCGTTGTAGCTTTGTGTTGACGGTTACAATGACAACAAGTTAAGGGCGTGGAAGACGCCTCTACTTTAGTTCTCCATCACATCTTGCAATGCAGTGTTTGCATCATCCTGAGTGCAACGGCACACAGACATTCACCAACATGAAGCTCACTCTTTAACTTTCTTCTCTCACAACCGTCCTGCTGTTGTTTTTGCTGCATGTTTTGTCACGTTGGTGACCACATGCTGTCACCCAGAAGGCGATAGAAAATACTGAACCACCTGTACATCCCTGCTTTTGTTCTCCGTGATTGTTAACGGGCTAATGGACTGTACAGTTTTAACGAATAGAACACGAGTGCAGAGACGGAAAATGATATTAGCTTTTTTCCTCAGAGGGATGCGCCTTGATTATACTCAACTCCGCAGGTTGCTAACCGCATAACTACCTGCAAAGAACTTACAATCGCTCTCTTATAAAGCAAATAAATTGGCTTTTACAGATTGAATATCATTTTTATATTTTACTTCAGAGACAAAGTGACTAGATCTAAAAATGATAATTTTATGTCATTTATTCAAATATTAGAGCCCCTGTCACATTGTTCAATAAATATTTATTGAATGCTTACTTTGTCCCAGACACTGTTCTAGGTGCTGGGGTTACGGCAGTAAAGAGAGGAGACAAGGTTTTTATCTGAAGACAAATTGTTTCCGCTGACATAGGAGTTGAATGACAATTCGGTGTGGATCGCCCTAGCTGACACCTTGGTGTGGGGTGGGGGAGGGACATTGGCACTTGGGACCAACCTGGACATGACTAAATAGTTGACATTTCTTAACATTTTTTATTTTTTATTGAATTTCTTGGGGTGACATTGGTTAATAAAATTATACAGCTTTCGGGTGTACAATTCTATAACATATCATCTGTATATTGTATAGTGTTCACCACTCCAGGTCAAGTCTCCAGTTTTATTGAAATGAACATTCTTCCTTAAATAATTGAGAAGAATCAGTTGCCAAATCAAAATTCACAACTATTAGTTGAGTGATCAGTTAGACATTTCAAAACATGTTGGTAGTAATAGATGACTATTTGAAACTGCTGGTGGAATTTGTAGATTTTGTAGTGGGGTTATATTGAAATTTACTTAGAATCTACATTAAAAAAATCAGTTATCAACTTTGTGGCTAACAACAGCGATTTTCCCCTCCCTATTCCGTGGGCTCGGAGTTACTGTGGGGCTCTGCGGGCACGGTTCCGCTCTGTTCCTCGAGGTGTTGCTGGGCTCACCCAGGTGTTTGCATTTAGTTGGCAGGTCCCTGTGGGGGTGCCTGCTCCCAGGGGGCCTCATTCACATTCTCCAACAGGTTATCTGGGGGCTTGTTCCCATAGCAAGAGTATTTCAGTTGTCATGCCGATGAGGGATTGGAAAACAGGTGGTCTTAAATACCCTGGTGGTGGGACCATAGATTGACAGCCCCATTTTGGGGGACACCAGGAAGCTGTAGGTCTTCTTGAAACTCAGAAGCTGGGCAATTACATGTCCTCTATTCTTTTGGTTAAGGAAGTCAGGAGGCTGGCCAGCCACAGCTGAGAAGGAACAGAAACAGACTCCATGTCTTGCTGAGAGAATTTGCAAAGAACGTGTGGCCATTGTTAATCTCCCACATTACGTGCTATTCTGTTGTTTGGTGACAAACTGCTAGGGACTAAGTATAAAGCAGCACCTACACTCTACAGTGTGTGGACGGTGACTCGGTGTGGTTAAATTCGTCCGGAAGCCACACCAGGTTTCCCCCGCTCAGACCTCACCATCGTGGAGCTGGGGAGAGATTCTCCACTCTCCGCAGAGCGGTAAGCACAACGCACCGTTTCCAATGAACTGCACTGTCTTCCTTCCCAGATGGGTTCTGCTAGTTTGTTCTTGTCAGAAAGACACACGAGCAGCAGATCACCAGGTGGCTGGGTTAATTTTTAATTGTCGCGTTTATTCCAGTGGAAAGTAGATGTGCCGGATGAGCTGAGAAAAACGAAGGTG
The DNA here is from genome assembly GCA_028533065.1 of Trachops cirrhosus. NCBI lineage: Eukaryota > Metazoa > Chordata > Mammalia > Chiroptera > Phyllostomidae > Trachops > Trachops cirrhosus. The sequence goes on from CM052547.1 coordinate 87,609,478, forward strand.
ACATGAAAATGGTGGCTTGGGTTCTTAGCGTACTCGATCTGCTCTCTTGGAGGACACACACTTGTCACGTGGATGAGAGATTGCGAAACAGGTAGTCTCATACCCTGGCGGTGGGACTACCAATTCACAGCCCAGTTTTGGAGGGCGCCTTGGAGATTTCCATGACAGCCGACCACGTATCATATTTTAGCAGTCCTTACCCGGTTCCTCTTATTGGGCAGAGTGAGGGATCATTCCCCAGAATGCGTCCAAAGAACAGTAATTCCAGTAGAGGAAAGTCAACAAAAGGTGGTCACGGCCAACCCGGTCTGGGAGATACTTGGTACCTTGGCCTTCTTTTGAGATTTGCACGGTGTTATCCTTTTAAAGGCTCTGGGGAGCTGAGCTGTGGAACAATTCATACAACTGTGCATCAGAAAGCATATTAAGCTTTCCCAACTTACGTACAAGGCCTCCTTCACGCTTCCCAGCCCACACACCCCTTGTGCATAACCCACTCACTTCCTACGCCTCCTAGGGACTCCTCTGGGAAACCACTGTAGAGGGATTTCTGCACCAAAACAGTGACTAGACTGGAAGATCTCTATGAGCCTGTGAGTCTGTTTCCTTAGCCCAAGCTAGCATTTTGAAATAGTTCCCCCTTAGCGTCTACCTCTTAGGTCACTAAATTCTGTCATATGTGTTAGTGACTGAATTGTTACAGTTTGTAAATTCCAGGATGGCATACACTGGCAATATTTGTGTTGGCAAATATTTCTTACTTTCAGTGTAAATACTGCAGTTAATTCATTACAGTTGGGCCACGCAGATCTCAACTAAAATCTTGTAGGTGGCAGTTATTAGCTGTCCCATCGAGTTCCGCTGCTTCTCTTTGTGGTTAAGAAGTTAACATGGTTGTAAAAAAAAATGTGCTGGAGCTGGGTAATTTGTCACCTAGTTGGGCATTTTAAAATACTAATTACGAACTCTAACGACTGTGTCCAACGGTGGGGCACTTAACAGGACACCCTGCTGAGAAATGTTGGGGAAGGTTGAGCGCCTCCTGAATACGTTATTGTTGTAGTTGTGGTTGTTCCAGTCTTGGGACAGATCAGTGGTCCAAAAACACGTGACTCCTAGGAGCTGTGATGGGGGGATGTGCGCGGAAACTAATTCCTTCATGGGAGGCAAGCTGTCCTCTGTGGGGCCCTCAGAGAAGGGGGCGCTGCTTCTAGTAACTCAGATTGCTCATGTTTTTGAAATGGGCCAAGGAAACAAAGATGTACTGTGTCCCTTAACTCTGAGGACCTCTTGCTGACAGACCCAGGCAGGCCTAGGAGGAATGGAAAACCACCAGGCGGGAAAACTGTACTGTGGGAAACTAGCCTGGGAAAACGCCTGCCTGGGACACTGCCTGCCGACCCTGCCCAGGACAAACGGATGCCCGGCTGAGATTGGGCTCTGGGGTCGGCATAACGGGACGCAGCTTTAACCTGAGCCTGACAAGATGTATGAAGAGCAACAGTCAGCAGAAATGGCACCCCGCAACCGGCTCTAGCCAGACTCTGACACCCCAGCCAGTTACCCTTCGTGGGTTTTGTGCTTAAAACCCTGCCCTAAGACAACCGAGCAAGCCTTAACCTCCCTTGGTTGGCCCCACTTTCCCTCTTATTCCCTGCTAATAAACCCTGCTCCTTAGCTCGCTGAGTCTGTCTGGTTTCTTGAGCGACTCCGACCTAACATTTGCCAAAACCGTAGTGCAGGTGACTGCCCACCGAGGCAACACCAAACTCTGGCCTTCCATGGCATCAATCTGTGTTCTGACAAGATGTAAAAAAGGAAATAGAACCGAGAGGCGTACGTGAGTTAACTTGGGAGTTCCGCCATGAGCAGAAGAGCCTGTCACCGAGAATAATTAATGAGAAAATTGTCACGAATTGATATTTGGGTCAAAAACACTTGTGAAACTACCAATTACACACAGTTGTTCCACCGCCACAAGTACTGTCTCCTTAGGGGCCGGCCCAGGGCAGCCTAGCAGCGCAGGCGGTCAGTTGCCGAATTGGCATAATCGGCTAGTGTCTGCTGAGACCTCGGGTTGGAAGACAGTGTTAGAAATCCAGACTCTTCCCACCAGAACTCTGAGCTCTGCCCTCTGAATATTTGCCACTGTTTTTTTTTACTATTCTCACCTGTGGACATTTTATCCCCCATTGCTTTTCAGAGAGGGAGAGGAAGGCAGAGAGGAAGGGAAGGAGGGGAACATCGATGTGAGAGAGAAACACCGAGCTTCCTATGTGCCCAGGCCTGGAGTGTAGGCGCCCAGACCGGGAACTGGACCCACAGCCTAGGCACGTGCCCTGACCAGGGACCACACCTGCAACCTTCCGGCTGTGGCGTGTCTCTCCAACCGACGGAGCCGCACTGGCCCGGCCGCTCTCATTCTCTTATTTATCAATATTTATGGTATGTTGTCATGTCAACAGCTCCGTGTTTGACGTCAAGTAGGGAACAAAGCATACCTGGCTTTGGGGCTCATGGGACAGACTGCCCGGTGTCCACCCTGAGAAATTTTCCATTTGCAAATCAATTTGAAATACAAGAAGAGAAAAGATGTAAATCATGCCCCTGTGTTATGTTTCTTTCTTGTAAAGACGTGCTTAGCATGAGCATTATAGTTCAGTTCGTACTCTCTTCCCTGTAAATTTATTTCCAAGTTAATACCCCATCATGAGCTGTTTGAATTAAGTTCTCATAGATTTTAATCTCACTCTACCCAGTGTTTTTGATAATAGGGAGGCTCTTCCTGAAAACCAAGATTAACCACGTTTCCTGGGGGAAACGTAATCAGCTCTTAAAGACACAGTCTGGTGCGGGGTGGGGGGAAAGGGGCACTCGAGACCTCGCTGCTCTGTGCGGTCTGGGCTCAGGACCAGCGGCGTCTCCAGGGAGCGTGTTAGACGTGCAGAAGCTCAGATGCTGGCCCAGACTTACTGATCAGAGTCTGCATTTTCACGTGATCCCCAGGTGAATTGAATGTTCGAAAAAGCGTGAGAAGCACGGCTCTAGAAACCTTTCCTGTCATGCTCTCCCCGCCTCACCTCCAGCTCTCTCTAGAGGGCTTAGTTGCTTGTCAACCACACTCGGCACTCAGCATTGTGCTGTGCCTGTTCCCTACCCCCCCAGCCCCGCCCCCGGCCCCGCCCCACTGCCAACTCCTTGAGAGGCGGGGCCTCTGGGCATGAATTTACCCTGAGCAATTAGCACTGTGGCAAGTAGCATGTTGTGAGCCCTCAATAAATAGTGGTTGGCTGATGGCGTGGATCTGAATTGCCCATCATCATTAGCTCTGTTGGACCCCAAATTGAGCTGGATGTTTCCAACGGGGCAAGCAGGTTCTCACAAAGCTCTCAGAGACACATGGAATGTTACAACACAGGGACCTGATGAATGACCATCTTTTTAATAGTGCATTAGAGCAGCGATTTTCAACCTTTTTCATCTCATGGTGCACACAAACTATTTACTAATATTCTGTGGCTCACAGAAAAATGTTTGCCAGTCAGGCTGAAAAATAGGTATAATCTTGACTGATTTACAAAAAAAAATAATGGTAATTACCCACCCTTTTGATTCCAAAGTGACTTAAAAAAAATCAGGTGTCTCTACTTGCATGTAAGGATTTCTGGTACCAAGAATCGACCAATCAGACTCAACTTTATTACATGACGTGACCAATAAGATCCAACTCTGTTCCATGACCTATACATTTATGGTTCTGACAGGGCATTCACACCAGATGGCTGTTTTTTTGTGTTGGCTGTTGTCATTTTCTAATCTGACAGTCTAAGGGAAAAGAGGTCAGTGCCCCTGACTAAATCGTCAGATATCGCACGTTTTCCAAATTCTTGCAGCACACAAGTGTGCTGTGGAACCCTGGTTGAAAATCGCTGCATTAGGGAAAGAGGAGACCACAGGGTCACCATGTTCCTGAGGGGAGCATCGGACCAGGGTGAGCACACAGGTTGCCCTTCTCCCCAGACCGAGGCTTGAGCCCTGGCTGTCTTCCCTACCAGCTCTGTGACATTGGGCTAGGTTTGCTTGATCCTCAATTTCCCCAGCTGTCAATTGGAAGTCGTAATAAGATTATGTCTTAGCTTGGATTCCCTTGTAAGCAACACCTGAGACAAGGACGTGGGTGGAAGTAGTTTGCCTGGGGGGTAGATCCTGCGTGTTCAGAATGAGGTAGTGGGAAGAGTGAGTGGGGGACTGAGAAAAGTCATTGCAAGGGTCTTTGTTCAAGGACCTCCTGAGAAGGGCAGGGACTGCCTCCCAGAAGTGTCCACTGGCAGGATGGGAGCCAGGGTGCCCATTGGTTAAAGGACATCTCCAGCAGCTTTCTCTGTTTTGCAGTGGCTTGTGCTGAGTACGCCCCCTCGAGGCAGAAGCAAAGCCATGGTGTGCTTGAGGTTGGACTCTGTTTGCACACGATGAAGCTGAGCTTGCAGAGAGCCGGCCACCGCAGCTGCAGGTGAAATCAGAAACCAAGGGCGTGTGACACGGAGCACAGCGATATCTGTCACAGGTTGCCGCGAAGACCCAATAAGATCATGCTCACAAAGCCAGGTGTGCGTGCAGTCAGCGCTCAGAAAATGCCAGCAGCACACCTGCCCAAGGCCGCGTCGGGCAGCTGAGTTCACGCCCCTGTTTCTGAGAAGCTCAGACAATGCTCCTGACTCTTTCCCAGCCTTGCCTGCATTCTCTCTTCTCTCTTCCCCTCGCTGCAGAGTCTCGAAATTAAGAAAAATGTTGGCTGGGGTCTCTGTAAGAAGCAAGCTTGATCAGATCTGGGAAATATGGTCAAAATTCAGAGAATACGTGGTTACAGAGCCTTTCCTGCCCTCCTTCCAACCTACCATTTGTTACCTCACAGCCAAGAGAAAACGCAATCAATACAGATAGAGATGTAATTTGTGAGTATGTGTGTATCCCTTCAAGCCAGCCTTCTTTTTTTTCTTCCACAGAAAATGGCTGTAGTCGGGGCCCACGTCTACCCTCCCGGATCTTGCTCCGTGAATTGAAATCGATCCTGCTGTTAGAAATGTGTCGCCGTGTGCACCAGGAGTTGGCCTGGCGGTTGGAATCCCCCCTCGGAGCCAGACACCTCCCAGCCGAGCCCCAACACGCTTGCCGAATCCTTCCGCCTCCTTTATTGCCAGAAGTCGTCGGGCCTGCTGTTGCCGTGCGTTCCTGTGATATTTTAGGCACATTAACCACAGATCCTAGTGTGGTTAACCTACAAACAACGGAAGTCAGGGAGTCACGCAACAGCCATTCATCACGGGCTTGGCGCAGTGACTTGAAAGTCTAAGAAAACCAAGAGCAGGGACTGAACAGTCAAACGCCTGGAGGTTCTGGGAAACTGAATTAAGGAAAACAGAAGCTCTAACTAATCTGTGAGGAACTCAGCCTGGTACTTGATTTCCGAAGAAGCCTGTTCTCTAGCAAGACTTCTACTTTGGAACATATGTCAACGATGGCTTTTTTAAAAATTTGATAATTGCCTAAATTGTATTCACTTAAGAGTCATAAGACAATGTTTAATGAGAATAAGACCATTGATTTCTCTGTGAGGGTTAGTTTTATTTATGAGGATTCTATAAGTATATTCTAATACTGGTATTTGGCGTTTGGGAGTAGGGTTGTTAAACTACTGGATAAGATATAAATCTGGGATTGTTTATTATTTCTAGATAGAAAGACCCTTCTTGAGAATGAAACTAATATATAGCATATGATACATAAGCAAAGCAGAACCTTGACATAGATGACATAATTTAAGGCCCTAGATACAGCCATGCCTGAAGCTTATTATTTCTGACTGCATGAGCCAATATATTCTAGTTTTTTTGTGGGCCATTTTGTGTCAGATTTCAGTTTCTTGTCCCCGAGTTTTTATTAGTACATTTTCCCAGCACATAACCTGCTCTTGTAACTTTAAACACATAATTTATCTAATTCAGTCTGAAAAGTCAAATTTCCAGGGGACAAAAGCATTGTGTGTGTGCTGCCAGAATGTGTACTTTCATCGTGAAAAAATCCGCCTGAAATATTAATTTAATTTATAGATATAATGTTTGTCAATATGTAAAATGTTGTTATATGCTTTGCAGGATTATGTAATGCAAATAGAATCAAAGTTATCACTTAACCTTGTGAATTTGTCAGTTTTTAAAAAGTATTTTAACTATCTCCCTCCCTACCTGTTTTCCTTAGACACTGCCATATTATAGAAAAGTTTAAGGTACCAGGTAGGGGAAAGTATCCCTACAAGATAGCAAAACCAAAAAAGTCTGTGGTAAAGACTAAGGCAAGAAAAAAAGAAGCAAAAAAAAAAAAAAAAACCAAACCAAAAAAACCCTTAGACCATACTGATCTATACACTTACTCAATTATCATTGATCTATACCTTTATTCAAATTTGTAGCTGAGGTACCAGTTTGGCTCTGAGCTTCCAACAGGTCATGAGAAAATTGAAATCAATTACTTACCTTAAAATAAAAATTGCCCAGTGGTGAGGAATTTGTACATGTCTTTTATAGTAAGAGGATGCAGAAAATTTCGTGTAAATACCTGGGTTCCTATAAAACAAGAGAATACGGCATCATACATCTAACTTAGTGCAACACTTTGAGGGGAGCTGGGGGCAAGCGAGCATGTAAGGGAAGGAGATGACATCCCGCAGAGGAATTATGCTGCCACAATTCAGGAAGAACTCTCAATTTTCTTGAAGACCTGGAAGAGCAGATTGACCAACTGTGAGTCATGCGTGTCTTGGCCGAATACTTTTAATAACTAGGCTTATTTTAGTAAATAGGTTTTCAAATAATCTATAATCTATTTCGACAAATGGGGTGGTAATAGCCTATAATCCACATTTCCTTAGAAGCCGGAATGTACCTACACCATCTTCAGCAATTCCAGCACAGACACGGTGTTTATAAAACACACTGCAGTGTTATCATGGGAATTTTAACGTCCCGGGAGGCAAAGGCCCCATCTGCCATATGTCTAGGTGCTTCTGAAGTCATCCCTAAAAAGGTAAAACTCGGAAACGGAACGCTTCCTCAACAGGGTGATTTACATCCTGCAGACGCTGTTCAGGGGAGGCCACTGGGCAGAGAGACACAAGGTCAGGAGACAGCAACACAGAGAGGTGGAATCCCGTTACCAACATGGACTAAGCACATTTTATTCAGGGTTTCTTTCCTCTAAAAACTGAGAAAAGGAAGCATGAGCATTTGTAAACAACCTTCTGCATGACCCTCTCCTGCATCTACAGACTCCTGGTAGATTGCACTCATCTGATCTAGGTGTGCTTTTCTCTTGGGCGAGAGAGGAGGAGAGGGTGGTGTGTAGTCTCAGGTGTGGCCAGTGAGACATAATTCAGTGGCGGTATATAGGCATAAACATCGTCTCTAAAAGAGAATGCTATGGAAGTGTTGGGCCTTCATTCTGCAGTTCATCCTTAACAAATACCGGATCAGCAATGGCTTTCCGGGTTGGCGGTGAGCTGGGTCACAGGGTGAGCCGTGCGGTTGTGGCGATGGGTGGAAAGAACTCTGATGGGTGGAAGTTGAAACTGGGTGGCGGGTGGGATGTTGGTTTGGCAACATATGGTCCTACAGTGGAGGGTGTGTATGCGGTTCAAGAATGATATTTTGAAAACACAAAACAAATCTTCATTTTTTATACAAATATAAAATGAAGATGCATCAAAAGTTTTATCTGACTTATTCATAATGGGACAAAGAAGTTAAAATGTGTTCAAAGGAAAATGTGAACAGACAAATACCATATTTTTGGACAAGACGCACCTAAGTTTTAGAGGAGGAAAATAGGACAAAAAATTTTGAATCAAAAAATGGGGTAAAATATTTCATAACATAAATAACATAATATTTCACCAATGTAAATAAATGTAAACAGAACTCAACAGCAGCATTAACAACCATTATTCCTCCCAAATTTGGGGGTGTGTGTCTTATAGTCCAAAAATACGGTATATATCCCATCAGAAGCTCTGAAATGAATTTGCTTGATGGATGCAAAGCTGATCAGTGTCCACAGAGCAGTTATGGACTGCGTGCCCCTGGACCCGTGTATGTCTCTGTGGGCGGGAGCCATTTACAGGACTTTCAGTGTTTAGCTCAAAGACAATAAAAGGTGCAAATAACCGACATAGGTCACCTGCTTTGGTTCCTACTTTAAAATCTTGCACAACCTCTCTTGACGATGCCTCAGCATGAAATGCAATTTGTATGGCAAAATTTGGCTTCTTATCATATTCAAAAATAAATTGCACACCCTTAGCCTGGCCACAAAATCCTTATGATGTGCGCCCTTCCTATCTCCCTGATCTTATTTCTGATGCCTTCCTTCTTCTCACTGTGCCACAGGCCACCGCTCACTTTTTTTCTTTTTCTTGAACTTGTCAGAAACTGCCCAAAGTAGAGCATTTGTGTCCCCAGCTTCACTGAGATATAATTGACGTAGAAACTTGTGCAAGTTTAAGGTGTGCAACATGAGGATTTGACACATATGTGTATATCGCTAAAGAATTACCACAATAGAATGAGTTAATACCTCTGTCACTTCAAACAGTTATTATGGGTGTGTACACGTAGTTATTGTGTACAGTGTTGTCAACCAGAGTCACCGTGCTGTACGTTATATCCCCAGAGCTAATTCATCTTATGAATGGAAGTTTGTACCCTGTGAGCAACATCTATTCATTTTCCCCACCCCAGACTCCTGGCAACCACTGATCAACTCTGTTTCGACGAGTGTGGCTTTTTTAGATCCCACATGTAAGTGGTATCACACAGTATTTGTCTTTGCCTGACTTCTCTCACTTAGCACAATGCTCTCAGAGTCCAAACATGTTATTGCAAATGGCAGGGTTTCCTTTTCTCTCATGGCTGAATTGTATCCCATGGTGTGTGTGTGTGTGCGCGTGTGTGTCACATCTTTATTCATTTATCTGTCCATGGACACTGACATTGTTTCCATATCTTGGCCACTGTGAATAATGCTGCAGTGAGCAAGGGGGTGCAGCTATCTCTTCGAGATCCTGACTGCATCCCCTTTGGATATACACCCAGGTATACAGTGTTTCTCATAGCAGCTGTAAAAACGGACATTCCCACCGGCAGTGCACAAGGGTTCCTTTTCTCCATACCCTCCTCCACACGTGTTAGCCCTTGTCTTTTCAGTAATAGCCATTCTAACAGATGCGAGTTAATGTGTCATGTGGTTTTCATTTGCCTTTCCCCGATGGGTAGAGGTGCTGAGCACTTTTTCATGTCCTCATTGGCCATTCATATACATTCCTGGGAAAAATGTCTATCTGCATCCTTTGCCCATGTTTTACTTGGGTTGTTTGCTTTCTTGCTATTCAGTTGTACGAGCTCCTTATGTATTCTGGATATTAACCCCTTCCATGGCTTGCAAATATTTTTTCCCGTTCCACTGGTTGCTTTTCCATTTTGCCGACTGTTTCTTCTGCTGTGCAGAAGTTTTTTAGTTTGATGTGCTCCCACTTGTTAAGTTTTGCTTTTTGGCTTGTGCTTTTGGTGTTGCATTTAAAAAAAATTGTTGTCAAAACCAATGTCAAGGAGTTTTTTTCCCCTATGTTTTCTTCTAGGAGTTTTACAATTTAAGTTTTATGTTTAAGTCTTTCATTTATTTTGAGTAAATTTTTGTGAGTGGTATAAGATAGGGCTCCAGTATCATTTTTCTACCTGTGATTATACAGTTTTCCCAGTACCACTGTCCGTGACCCATTGAGTGTTCTTGGCAATCTGGTCAAATATTAATTGATTGTATGTGCTTGGGTTTACTTCTGAGCTCTGGATTCTATTTCATTGGCCTATGTGCCTGTTTTTATGCCACAGCCATACTGTACTGATTACTGTAGCTTTGTAAGATAGTCTGAAGTCAGCACTGGTGGTGCCCCCAGCTTTGTTCTTCTTTCTCAGTATTGCTTTGGGTATTTGGAGTCTTCTCTGGTTCCACGGAAATTTTAGGACTATTTTTTCTATTTCTGTGAAAATGCTATTGGAATATTGACAGGAATTGCAATGAATGTATAGGTGGCTTTGAGTAGTATGGACATTTTAACATTAATTCTTCCAATTCATGAACACAGAATTCCATTTATTTGTGACTCCTTCAGATTCTTTAACTAAACTCTGATAGTTTTCAGGGCACAGATCTTTCACCTCCTAGGTTAAATTTATTCTTAAGCATTTAACTTCTTACCCTGTTGGATATGAAATTATTTCCTTTTTAGATATTTCTTTGTTAGTGTATAGAAACATGTCTGATTTGTGTATGTTGATTCTGTATCTTGCAACTTTACTAAATTTGTTAATTAGCCTTAGCAGTTTTTGGTGGAGATTTTTAGGATGTTCTATATATAAGATCATATCATCCACAAACAGAGATGCTTTTATTTCTTTCTTTCAAGTCTGGATGCCTTTTATTTCTTTTTCTTGCCTGATTGGGCCAAGCACTGTGCTGGGCCCAGGGACACAGTTGCGAACAAATGAGTTTTTTCAGAATTATCGATTTTGATCATTAGGGTAAGTTATTTTGGACAATAAGACTCATCAAAAGGTTTCTAAGAGGGGAACCTCAAAAGGGGTATGGGACAAGGGATAGCAGTTTAATATTTGGGAATAATATTTTCAGGCCAAGCCTAAACAAAGGATTTGAACAGAGAGCATATAAGAAAGAATTTGAAAGCAGAAATATGTTGCATTAAAGCAGGTCTTGGCTCTAAAAGTTGAAATTAAATATAATGTTCTTAAAAGGATATTTTAGGTAAAGGTAAACTTTTAGACTTGAAATAGCTGAATTATATCATCTTTTCTGTTTGCAGACTCTTAACTTCATAATTCTACATAAATCCAATGGGATGCAAATGTGCATTTTAACTTACATAAAGTTGATTTTATAGACACAAGTTTTATTAGATTTTTCCATGAGGATGATGATGATCAAATTGCTTATTGATTCTTTATCTTAGCACCTGTTCAGACAGACATAAGTAAAGACTTTTGTCAATAGGAACTTACTAGCCCAATTAATTTCTAGTTCTACAGCACTTTTTTTTCTCCAAGAGAAAATACATATATCCATGCGACATGGATCTACTCTGACAAATTAGCATTTCTCCTTTGTTCCCAGCTCGCAGTAAGAAAAATGTAATCAGGTGTTACCCACACTTGTTCTTCCAATACAGTGTAATTTAAATGTCTTGCAATTTGAAGTCTTAAAAGAGAAATCACACCAAAGCAAATCAGTCCTTTCAAAATCCAGTAATAGAACTTGCCATGAAGGTCAAAGTTATCTGGGAAAGAGAGAGCTAATTCGTGTGTGTAAATGAAAAGTGAGGGATAAAGGGTAATGGGGAAAAAATCAATAAAAAATAAACTCTTAAAAAAAAGGAAAGTGGACTGTAGGCTACTACTTGGGCTTAGAGAAATAGTGACTTTTGGCTCCTAGATTTTTATAGATTATTAAATAAATCAGCCTGGAGAATGCTTTATTTTGTTCAAACCATGCTTGGGTAGCAACACAGCAACCAAGCCAAGACTGACTTTTCAGTATCAGTCAAGTCTATCATTTTTTGGTTTGGCTATCTTAAAGGGATTGAAAAACAATACTCTTCATTGTTGTTGGGATCGTAGCTACTGTGTCGTCAGCAACAAGAATCTGGCCCTTGTCAGATAGGGGGTGAGGCCCGTGCCTCTCTTCTGAGAGGCGTGGGGGGCAGTGGTTATCTGTTGCTACCTAACGCGTTTCCCCATGACAGTGGCTGAAAACAGCAGCAGACACTTCTTACGTCACGTGGTTTCTTGAGTCAGGAACTTAGGAGAGGCTGAGCTGGTGGTTCTGGCTCAGGGTCTCTGTGGAGGTGGCCGTCCGCTGTCAGCCGGGGCTGCACCATCGGAAGGCTCTGCTGGGGCTCGGGGACCCACTTCCAGGAAGGCTCCCTCATGCGTTGCTGGCTGTGGGCAGGAGGCCTCGGTTCCTCCACACGAGGATCTCTCTGCAGGCTGCTCTCAGGCCCTTGTGATGTTACAGCTGGCTTCCCTTGGAGCGAGTGAGCCAAGACAGCGGAATGGTCCTCAGAGTGTTTCTCCTGACCTGGCTTGGAAATCATAGTGTCTTTTCTGCCCTATTCAGTGTTGGAGAGTGTGATGTACTAGAAGGCGGGGAACCACGGAGGACCTTCTTGGAGCCTGGCTGCTGGCAGTTTCTTGTGAAATGAATTACCATATTTTGCCATGTATAATGTGCACTTTTGGCCGGCATTTTTGAGGGGAAAATAAAGGTGTGCATTATACATGGGTATAATGATTACATAGCATGGGTATAATAATGGCTTTAATAATCCCATGCATAATGCACACAAAAACGTGGATGTGCTTTATATACAGCAAAATACAGTATCAGGCATGTCACAATTTTGAGGATTCTTACATTGGTAATACAGGAACAAATCAGTAAATGCAACCCAGAAGAAGTATTGTATTTAGGTATATAAGAGTAAATTGGTTATTACCAACAGCAAAGTTTTTAATTGATCTTGAAATGCTCCAACCCTAGACTGAATAGAAACAGTGATTGGTTCTAAATTAATGTGCTGGCTCAGAAAAACAAATATCTAATTCTGGCAGGGAGAGTAAAAGAGAAAAGAATCTCTCTAGTTTTTTCTGGAATGCGTTGGCAAATGTGTACTTGCCTGCATTCTCAATTGATAAGCATCCAAGAAACTATTCAATTTTCTAGAAAGATGGTAGATTACTGTTAGAGCCCAATTTTCAACATTGTTGTGTATGACTGGACAGGTGTGAAATTTTCCTACATTTAACCTTTGAAAATACATTTTCTGAAGCATTTAATATGCAGTTTGCTGAGTTATCCGCAGGTAATTGGTGCAGTCTGTGCATGGAACCCTCAGGGGTGGATGTGATCGAAAGATGCAGTTATTTATGGACCACTGTTCCTTCCATGTGCTGCTATAATAGATCCTCCTGTTTGCCTTATGTTAGATTAATTAAACCTCGAGTCCTAAGACTTTGTTTCAAATGACACGATCTCGGAAAAATCATTGAGCCCTCTCCAGTCTCACTTTTCTCATACGTGGTGTTCAGTCACTTCTAGGCATTTCTCCGATGTTCCTTGATGCCCATGTGCCTCCTACTGTTTCAGACGGTGGGTATGCGGAGGTGACCAGGAGAGAGAAGGTCTCTTCTCTAGTGGCCTTTGCACATCAGTGGGGACACATGAAATACAGCAAGAGATGATGGTGCTGTGCAGAAAGGTTGTGGGGTCCAGGAGTGCACAGGTCAGAAGCTGGGCGAGGCTGCCCTGTTGAGAGCAGAGAGCTGGTGGGAGGCAGGTGACGGGCCACACACAAAACTGAAGGCAGAGCATTCAAGGCAAAGGGGCAGAGGGTGCCAACCCCTGAGGCCCAGTGTCCTTGATGTATTTGAGGACTAGAGGTGCGCCTCGAACACAGTGAGCAACAGCAGGGGAGGTAGGAAAGGGAGCTGGGGGCAAGCTCACGAGGGCTGTTGTTTCCCCGTAAGGGTTTTGAATTCAGTTATGAGTGATAGGAGAAGCCGCTGGAGGATTTTTGAGCAGAGAAGTGATATAACGCGACGTAGGATTTCAAAGGTCACTGTGGATGCTGAGTGAAAAATGGGCAATAGGGACTCCAGCAGGCATGAATTCAGCCAGCCCGTTCACAGAGGGAACTGTCCTCTTGCATTAATTAGCCCAGGACAAAGACAATGGTGACGTGTGTGGGCGGCCGGTGTGGAGAAACGTTGGCAGTGGGACACCTTTCGAAGATACTGCTTGCTTGTCCTCCAGACCTGTCAAGACCGCTGAGCGAGACCAGGGGTGTGAGAACAGGCCCTGTGCTCGGTGCTGTTAAGGGAGCCGTCTTGGGTGCCTGTCGTGGCTGCTGCCTTAGCTTCCTCGTCATGCTCACTTAGTCTCTACTGAAAGGTGTAAGTGCCCTGAAGACTAAAATTTCCAGAATTTTAAAAAACAAATGAAAAGGAACAAAGGAGAAAATGAAAAATGCTAAGAGAAGCAGCCTTCAGTCGAGGCAGGGTAAACGGTCCTCTCCCTGCACCCAGCCATGCAGCTCATCAAAGAGATGCCCAGGCAGCGCGTCTCCTACTAACTTTTGCCAGACGTGTGTGTTGTTTTGCTAAGTTTTGTGCTGATAATAATTGTAATCACAAAGCAGCTGAGCGCCATGTTTTAATGCCGAGAGCTTGTGGCCACAGGAAATCAAATAAAAGTTTCATATGTTAGTTTACCTACATATTTTTGTTGCAGAGAAGTAGGTTGATCAATAGGATATTTTTAGACACAAACGCATCTCCTTTCAGACTGAGATGCGGTGGTAGATGGGGAATGGCCGGACAGTCTCAAAGGAAAAGGCAAACCGTGGAAAATCGCTGACTGCCGAAAGAAAGAATGATCTTGTTCCCGGGCTTTCGAAATGAATGACGGTGGGTGTCAACTTGGAATGATTGTTATATTCCTTCAAATAAATATAAAAGATTGATGTAATTTAAGAAAAAAGTCAGAACTTTCCATTTTACAGAAATTGCATCCTTTTAAACTCACAATGCAAATATGTAGGTGTCAACTTAATGTGTCAAGGTGTGTAGGCATTTTCCTAATGTTTTTAGGGGTCAGGGAGCAAAAAGTCATCGAAGGCCATGATGCAATATTTGCACTGGACTCCCTTGTTTCCCACTCAGATGTCCCGCGCCAAGTGGTTTATCCTCTCTAAGCCCCACGTTCTTTATCTGTAAAAAGGTAATTAGGCTGAGGGGGCGTGAAATGCGATACTGCAAGTGGAGGGATAAGTAAGTACTGAAAATTGGCATCCCTCATCGTCACACGAGTAATTGTCAGAATAAGTGGAAGAAAAGGGGCCACTTACAATGATAAAGCCCAGGAGAACTCACGCACGCTCCCCAAGGGAAGTCCCAGATCGTGGGGCCTCCGCCCACCCCTAGCCTCAGGCAGGCCAGCGAATGGGACATGTCCACAGGAACAGGTTGGACTGACAAGGATGACACATGACTTGTCCTAAACACTAATTCAACCGGACAGCTGTCCGCCACTGACCATCCGTGGTCTCTTCTCCACATTCACATCACTGTGGTTGGCAAACCTGCATCATTCTGATAAAAAACAAACACAAAAGTGCAATAGAAAACACAACTCTTAGATCAGAGTTTCTTTTTAAATTCAATTCATTGAGGTAACGTGGGCTTTTAGCAGGATACAAATTTCAGGTGTACAACTCTGTAACACAACGCTGGTACACTCTGCTGTGTGCTCACCACCCGGGGTGTGTAGTGTCCCCTCTCACCGTCCATTTGACCCCTTCACCCTCTCCGTCCTCCTCCCTCCTTCCTCCCCGCTCCTGGTTACCCCTATTCTGTTGTCTGTGTCTATAGGTTTGGTTTTTCTTTTGTTTGTTTGTTTGTTGCCTTCTGTTTTATATCCCACATGGGAGTGAAATCACAGGGTTCTTGTCCTTTTCCTTCTGACTGGCTGCACTTAGCACGGCACCCTTGAGATCCAGCCACGTTGCCGCAAACGGCAGGATTCATCTCATTAACGGCTGAGTGGTGTTCCGTCGTGTGTACACGTACCACATGTTCTTTCTCCAGCCATCTGCGCTTGTTTCCTGGCCTTGGCCATTGTAACGAACGCTGCAATGAACATAGGGGTGTGTGTATCTTTATGGGCACGTGTTTCTATAGATACGGGAGATGTTGCTCCTGTCAGTCCCCAGGACAGAGTCTGCCCCCGGCTGAGAGTGGTGGGTCTCTTCCTGTCGATTAAATTTTCTTCTGACTGCGGGTCACCTCTCACTCCTTTGCATAGTTTGCAATTTTAAAATTATGTTTACGATATTGGACCTGGAAGAATAATGTTCTCTCCTTTCTCAGCCGCATACTGTGAGGTGTGCATCAGTTTGGACAGATCAGGGGTCGAGCAGATTTGGGGAAGGTTTCTGGAGTTAATCATCTAGCAGCTCCTTAGATTTCAAGCACCTGGAATTAAAGCACAGTCACTTTTTTACGAAACTGTGGTAAACTACACATAACATAACGTTTACTATCTTCACGATTTTTAAGTGCGCAGTTCAGGGGTGTTACGGACACACTGGTGTGCAGCCGATCTCCAGAACTCTCTTCGTCTTGCAAAACTGAAACTCTGCCCCCAGCAAACTACAGCTCCCCCAGACCCTGGGAACAATTGTTCTGCTTTCTGTGTCTGCGGATCTGTCACCTCTGGGTCCCTCCTGTACGTGGAATCCTATGGTATTTGTCTTTTCGTGACCGGCTTCTTTCACTGAGCGTAACGTCCTCCAGTTCCATCCGCGTTGTTGCAAGTGGCAAGATTTCCTTCTTTCTACGGATGAGTGATATTCCGCTGTGTGTACTTTATACCGGATTTTGTTTGTCCATGCATTTGCTAATGGACACTTGCATTAATTTCATCTTTAGGCCACTGTGAACAATGCCTCCGTGAATGGGGATGTGCAAAGATCTCTTCACCTCCCTGCTTTCAGTTCTTTTGGAGTTCCATCCAGAAGGGGAATTGCTGGATTATGTTGTCACTCCATTTTGAATTTTTTGAGAAAATGCTATACTGCTTTCCACGGGGGCTGCACCATCTGACATTCCTACCAACGGTCCACAAGAGTTCCAGTTTCCTTACGTCCTTGCTAACAGTTGCCGCCTTCTGGGTTTTGTTTTGTTTTTGGATAGTATCCATCCTAGCAGGTGTGAAGTGACTGATGCCTTTATTTTTGAGCCTAATATTCAACTTCCCGGGCAGCCGAGGTGCTGATATCTCTGATCTCATCAGAAGTTGAATTAGACTCAGTTTACATTGGGCTTCGAACACTGTAGCGAGTTTGGGCCCCTCTCTGGAGCAGAGCACCGACCAAAGAGCAAAGAATGCTGTGCCCCAATTCTGGCAGATGTCAAAGACGCTAGACCTTCTGAGGACAAGGGTGAAGTTCAGCAACACGGGCAAATGAGGCAGGGAGACCGGGAGACCGGGAGACCGCAGACGGCCCGGCACTGGAGCCACACACCCGCTGCACTGAAGGGTGTGGGGGCGTCCATCCACGAGACCGAGGACCGCAGACCCAAGACTCTGAAGACCACCCTATTTCAAAGCTGCAGAGACCCCGGGGCCAGAACATGAGGTTTCTTTGTGAGTCCAGCCCCAGTCTTTGCCTCTGTTCCCAAGAGAATTGTTTGGGTAAAAGGGTCACCTTTGCCTTTGTGGCATTTCCAGGTTCAAATCCAAAGCGGTAGCCCACAGGTTCATCACTGCTTTTATTTGTTTTAAGCAAAACTTGTCCATCTCCGGCATGATCCTTCCCTACCTGGCTCGCCCTCACCCTCAACCGCTGGCCCCAGGCATGGAAACATCCTCGCTCTCTTGGGAGGAGCTCCTGCATCTGGACTGTTTCCCTTCAGCTGTCTTTGTAACTGCTGCCCTTTGATGGCTTTCAATAAAAGCACGACTTTTTTTCCTTTGTGTGTTCATTGGTTGCTTTTTGATGGGCCTAAAAGTCTTCCCCATCTGTCTCTGTTTGTTTTTGATTGTGTCTTGTCTGTTAGAAAATAACAGAAATCCTTACAAATTTACTTGGAAAAAAAGTGAATTTGTGATGAGTACACCTAGCTCTCCCAGACTTCAAGGGAAGAGGCAAACCACGTCTCCCGAGAAACAGGAATCAGAAAAGCATCGGGAAGCAGAGAGGTTGCTTGTTATTATTTTGTCTCTTAATGTTTTCTTACTGAATGTCCGTGAGCATACACCTTTGCTTCATGGTCCTTCCTCTTCAGTTTTCTCTGCTTCTCTTTGTGGAGTGCAATTGCTTCTCAGCTCTTGCCCCCAAATGGACTGACACACCAGTGCCCCATTGCAGATCCCCGGTGGGGAGGATCTGGTTAGCAAGCTTCGGTGAGGGGTGTACTCCTGGACCGATCGGTCTTGCCAGGAGGTCAGGGTCTTTTGTTGTTGTTTTAGGTTTTTTCACCCGAGGATATGCTCATTGACTTTAGAGAGAGGGGAAGGCAGAGAGAGAGGGAGAGAAACATCGATTGGTTGCCTCTCATACGCTCCCTGACCAGGCAGCAAACCCACAACCTAGGTAATGTGCCCTGACTGGGAATTGCACCTGCGACCCTTCAGTTTGTGGGAAGAGGCTCCAGCCAAGTGAGCCACACCAGCCAGGGCAGAGGTCAGGAGCTTTTGCTATAACATGGACACATGACTCACTCCTATGGTTAGATGGCTCTTCTCAGAGAGGGGGGATGTGACGTGTGCCCTCCCGATATTCCAACAGGTGATTTAAAAACAGAGCCCCCAACCCACTCAGCTCCAGCCACCAGCCCCCCAGAAATGGCTTAGTGTAAATTCTCATTTGGACACCGCAGGAAATAATGGTGTGCGCCTAGGAAATGCCTGACATTAATTAGCATTCTTACTAAATGTCAATCTTAGTTCCAAAAACGAATTTGGAACTGTCTAATCACCTTCACTCCAAAAACTAATTTGGAGCTGTCTAACCACTTGCTTCCTCCAATAGCAAGGGGAAAAAACCACTTATCAATCGCACTGAATAATCGGAAAGCAATTCTCACTGACTGCCTATCGGTGACATAATGAGACACAAGCAGCAGTAGTCCCTTCCTGGGTGTGCGTGTTCAAGTTTGCAGTCTGTCGTTGATTGATTTTTAATTAACAAAAACATCGATGATCTATGTTAAATTGTTATTACGAGCATCTTATTAGGGCCCCAGGGACAGAGGACAAACCGGGCAGGGGCAGCGGAGTGAGCGGGGTGTGACTGAGTGACGTTTCTTCAAAGTCTCCATTTAAGTTGGGAGGATCCATGTAATAATCCCTTAATGGAGAAATTTGCCTTGATGTTAGCCTCACCCTTAGCCCATTTGATGGCAGTAAACATACAAATGAAATAGAGGGCCCTGTCTTCTCCGTGTTAGCAACATAAACTTCTCAGCTGTTCATCTTCTTTCAAAACACTCAGCAACGTGGAGTCCTTGGGGGCAGCCCTGGCTTAATGGAACCCTGATAAACTCCACGCAGGAGGGTAGAGATTTATGCCTACCCATGTCAGCAGCCAAATACTGTATCTATTCAGTGAAATCCTTCTGGAATCGGGAGATTTCCCCCTGGAATCCAGAAGGCACATAACTCAACGCAAGGTCCTAAGTACTGAGGTCATGACAGAATTATTGGTAAAACATCGTGTTTGAACAGAACGAAACCCAGGCCACATGCGTGTCGGTGGGAGGAAGCCCCATCGCTCAGCAGTAACAAGCTCAGGATGCAGTGCTCTCGATGACAGTTTCCCAGACGGAGAGCCGTGTAACTCAGCGACGCACTGAGTATCTCGAAGATTTAGAACCGGTCTGCAGTCCACTGAGGTCCTTCGATTACTCACTAATGTCAGCGCGGCTTGTGAGTTAAGTGTCTGTGTATTTCTCATGCACATAAATCCCAGTCTCCCTGCCTTAGTTATATGTACTTAGATCATTTACGTGACGGCACTCCCCAGGTGCCAGAGAGGAAAGGGAGACACTTTATTGTGTTTAAAAAACACGAACAGTTTTCTGGCACCGAGAAAATTATCGAGGGCCCAGAAAAACGCAACGTGCATTCCAACTGCTGCTAATATACAATATGTCAACTTAAACCCTAGCAGTAATTTTATTTCAGACCATATTTGCCTTCCCTGCTTCTCCCCTTCTGCGTGATTTCTTGCTAAATGTGGAGGACAGAGGTGATAGTTAAGATAGTTCGCTAACAGTCTTTATTTCGGAGTGCCCTAGCTTATCAGCGTCAATCATTTGGGTTTAAAATGAATTATTTTGTTTTTCTTTTCTGTCTTTTAAAATGGTATGAGTAAGGATCTGTATCAGTCAGAGTTCGCCGGAGGAACAGAACCCATGGGAACAGATGATAGATAGAGAGAGAGTTATTTCAAGACGTTGACCTACATGGTTGTGAGGGCTGGCAAGTCTGAAATCTGTAGATCAGGCCAGTAGGCCTGAAATTCTGGGGCTGATATCTTGAAGCTTGAGGCAAAATTTCTTCCTCCTCAGGGAAATCTCAGTTTTGCTCATAACACCTTTCAACTGATTGGATAAGGTGAACCCAGATGATCAACGATAATGTCCTTGACTTGAAGCTAACTGATTGGAAATGTTAACCACATCTACAAAATATTTTAACAGCAACACTTAGCCTAACGTGTCATGGAATAACTGGGAACTATGGCATAGCCACGCTGACACATCAAATGAACTGTACCCGTTGTCGTTGGTGGCAACAGGACAACTGATGGAACTGGCTTCGTAATAATGGCTAGTGTGCACTGAGGGTCAGTTATGTGCAGGCACCTGTGTCATTTCACCTCAAGGTCTCCAAGCTAAAAACGGTAGCGGCTGGGCCTGGAACTGCTAGGCTATATTCACTGACTCGTGTGTTTGGATAGTCAAGGCGTAGCTCTAGCTTCAGGCATGGTTGGATCCAGGGCTTGAAAGCTGTGATGAGAGCTTTCTCTCTTTCTCTGTCTGCTTTGGCTTCATCTCAGGAAGGTCTTCTTTAAGGGACACCTTCAGGTTTATATTGTCTGAGCTTAAGAACTCCAGAGGGAAGAGAGCCAAGAGAACTTCCCTGTCTCAGTAGTTCAAACAGAAGTCCTGGCATCGACTCTGAGATACCTGCTTGGGTCCCTCACTCACTCTTTAAGCGGTCCTCAAGGTCAGGAGACTGCATGAGCTGGGGGATCAGGCGCGGGTCCTCGCGCTCCCTCTGGGTGAGCAGCGGGGCCTGACGCCCACGGAGTCACCGCGGATGGGTATGGGGACAGCTGGTTCCTCCAGAAAAAGTGGGTAACAAAATCAGAAAAGAGTGTGGAGCATGCCAGAAAAGCAGACTTGCCCTCTAGTGTTTGCCGCTGCAGATGAAAAATGGCTCGCCTTTATGTTTTAAAATTTCTTCGCTCATCTGAAAGGAGTCTTCTTCATCTGAGCCCAGTGCTGTCCTCAGCTCACTGCCTGCCCTTAGCCGGCCTCCGTCAGCATGACTTCCTTCCCGTCACTTTTTGTGCCTGTTGCAGCCATGTCTTCACTCAGACCATTTCCCCTGCTGGGAACGCTCTTCCAATGCACCATCTTCTCTTTGCAAACTCTGACTCCGTCTCAGCTCCCTGGCGAAGCCCGTCCCCTGCTCACGTTCGTTCACTGACTTAGTCCTTCATTAATTCACTCAAGAGCACTGTTGTAGCCCAGGTGCTGAGAGGTGTTGAGGGAATCAGATGGAGCAGGCCCTTTCCGCACCTGCTCTCATGACCCTTGGTCACGAGCCTCCCGAGGGTTGGATCTGTGCCTGGGCCATCTTGGTGTGTCTGCCCGGTCCCGTGAGGCCCCAGGGAAGAGGGAGGGGCATGGGGTCCTGCACCAGGCAGACCCGGGGTCTAGTCCAAGTGCATTGTCTGGACTTGGGTGAAGTGCCGAACTTGTCTGTCCCTCAATGTCCTCTCTGCAAGGGGGACGATAATTCCTGTCTTGTGAGATGGTTTTGAATATTAAATAGGTACATGTTTCTAAAGTGAGTGTCCTCGTATCTAACATGCCATAGAAAATCAATAAAATAACAGACGACTGTTATTGTAATAAATGTTCAAAGGTGCTTGAGTGGACACCTGACTGAATGAACCCTTCCCTTGGGGTGGGAAGGAAATGGCTTCTGTGGCATTGCTTTCTTTCAAAGTGACAGCCTTGAATTTAACACAAAGGTTAAAGAAAAAACTTGTTATGCCAACACTACAGTCTAAAAACCTCAACTCTTTTCTCCATAAAACAACTTTTTTAAGCAGAAGATGGTTGCGGCTTAGGCGAGTTTGCTGGGCAATCTCGTGGTTCTTCACAATCCAGACTTTCTTTAAAATGACATTTTCTTCCTTAATGCAGTCAGGATTCGTGACTGCATTTAAGAATAAGTAAAGAAGCAAAGTTTAATATTTTTTTCCCTCGGGCTATGTAATGATTCATGCAATGTTTAACTGACTTCTCATATTACCGACCCACTTACTCAAGGACTCAGTTCCAGCCTTTTAATATGATTTCCTACTAAATGATGCATGGCGCCCAACATCTGGAGACTTGGATTCAAATCCGAGCGGAAGCTACAACTACAAGTGGGTTTAATTGTCCCTAGTTAGCGCACATCAGCAAATTCGTCCGAGTCCACACCGTCTTGGTGGAAGTCTGCGGTCCTCCCAGCGAAGGTCGGAGGGGAGCGGTGACCCGAGGAGGGCCAGAGAGAGAAAGCTGCCTGTGCACCAGGAGACAAATGCGGGATGTTCATGTCTCACTGCTAAACCAGTGAAACAACCCGGTTTTCCGTCCACAGGGGAACTGGTAAACACACTGCAGTTTATTCACGTGGTGGATTATGTTTCAGTCAGTCTGCGTGCGTTCCGCTTTTGTAACAAGGATAAATGGCAACAGCGTAATAGGGAGCAAAAAATGCTCGCCATTTATCTGTGCTTCTACAGAACAGGGAACTGTATTGTATTATGTGTTGCATAAGGACATATACACATCTTGTGTGTGTGTGTGTGTATATATCTCCAAGTCTACAATATGTACAGTAATTATCTCGGGGAAGGAAGGAAGGAAACCGTATGAGAAATGAGGCTTAAGTCACATCTATAATTTATTTTCTTTAGAAGAGGAAGATAAAAAGAGCTAAAGAAAAGATAAAAATATACTAATTACTTTTAAATCTTGGTGGTGTGTATACGGTTGCAAAATCATATTCTCTGTGCTTAACGTTTTTATAACTATAATTTGTGATAGAAACAAATTTGCAAGAGAATTTTGTGGAGGTTGGCAGCCGGACATGTGCTGTTGTTTCGGAACTTCTGGAATGCAGGCAGTTCGCCCCGCAACGTGATCGTCACGGCGGCCATTGAAGTGACATCGGCCATAAACATCATTCCGACCCAGCAGGGTTAGAAACCGGGAGTCATCGTGCAGAAAAGCAGCCGGCGGTTCTGAAATGCCTCATCCTTCCTGTGTTTCAGTAGCAGGCTTCGTCTGCTGGTAGAAGTCCTTAAATGTCAGCGTTCTGCTGGACCCCTTTCTCTGTTTCACCCCTCCTGTCTGTCTGTCTGTCTGTCTTTGAGTCGGGACACCAGTCTTCTCCTGCCTTCGGAGTCAGAGACTTGGATGGGAATGCACACCTTGGGCTCTCCTGAGCTCCGGGCTTGCTGACAGCATGTCTAGGGGCTTCTCAGCGTCCATGATGGCGTGGGCCAGTCCCTTATTTTACACACACACACACACACACATACACACACACGTATAGACACATGTATCCATACATACATGAATTATTCCTTCTGATAGGTAGGTAGGTAGAGTGACCTATTGGTTTTATTTCTCTGGAAAACTCAGGCTAATGCAACTTCCATTCTACAAAGTTTTCATGAGAATAGTTTCTAAAATGTTGCTTTTATGGCACATAAGTATATTTATTGTTTAAAAATCATGAAATGTTGAAAAGCAGTAGAGAAAATAAAAATTAGTGATATTTCCAATTTCACAAAGTAAATCAGTTAACATTTTACAATGTGCCCATCCAAATATTTTTTCTATCTATCTATCTATCCATCTATCTATCTATCATCTATCTATCTATCTATCTATCTATCTATCTTTTATGTACTTACCTACCTAGCTACCTACATACCTATTTGTAGTGGGTTGAGTAATTCTCCCAAATTTATGTCCCCCGAAACCCAGATGTAATCTTTTTAGAAATAATCTTTGTAGAGGACATAATTGCTTTGGATGAGGTCATACTTGATTAGGGTCAGCCCTACGTTCGATGACCGATGTCCTCACGAGAACGGGAGAAGGCACACGGAGACACACGGAGGAAAGAATGCCACGTCACGATGAGGGCAGGAATGCCACGCGTGGCCGGCAGCCACCAGGAGCTGGGACAGATCCCCGCTCAGGGCTCCGGCAGGAACCAGCCCTGCCCACACCTTGACTTTGTATTTCTGGCCTCCAGAGCTGTGAGAGGGTACGTTTCTATTGTTTTAAGCCACTTCGTCTGTAGTTGTTTGTTCTGGCAGCCCTAGGACATCAAAATCACACACGTAGATTTAAAGATGGGAGTGAGATTATGTTGTACAGGGCACACCCTTCGGTAGCTAGTTTATAGGTAAGATGTTTAAATCACCTTTCTATGCCATTTAATGTTCTTCTGTGATGTAATTTTTAATTTCACAACACTTGGTCTTATGGGTATACATTATTTTATTTGTTAGTGTTCTATTATGGTTTTGGACTTCTAGGTTTTCCCTAGTTTTTTAATTATTAAATATGCTGCCACAGTGGGTGTTCTCCTAGCTAAATATTTGAGCTGAATATTCGTGAAGTTTTCCTTCGGATAACGTCTTAGATGTCAGATTTCCATGAGAACCAAGTACGCAGGGATCTTGTCTGTCTTGTTTCCCGCTACATCGATCAAATGCTGTTGGACAGACACATGATAGGAAAATTGTTCCTTTGCTTTAACCTGCTGGGTAAAGTAAAAAGTGAAGCTGAAAGGGTGTGTCTGTTTTTACAGCTTTGGGAATACTCCGTCAAGCTGTATCTCAGATCATTTTTCAAGAGTCGAACTAAGGGAATATTTTTTTTTCTCTATGTGAATTCATGCAATCTCACTGTAGTGATTAGATTTTCTGGTCCCAAAGTTCTCTGCTGTTCAATAATTACTTTATGGGCCAGGAAGTAGTTTGCTGCACAAGGCTCCTGGTTTGGTTATTTTAGGCTGCCCTTGACGTCATCAGGTTTTTGCGATTGTAGCCTCTCTGGCACAGATCACAGCTCGTACCACTCAGTGAGCTCGGATTTAGAAGGCAGGCCCAGGGGCTAGAAACTGCTCAGCAGCTTGGCACTTGTTTCGATTTGAGTCATACTTATATTTTAAAAGTAATGGTTATGAATCACGATTCAATGATATTTCTGTCTGTTTCAGAAATATTAGTAAAGGAGAAAAGAAAATGTGTAGTAATGAGGATGAATTCATCGCCAACTACTGAAAACTATTTTCATTCCCCACCCCACCCCAAATAGCAGATGGCTTCATTCCTTCAACCAAGTGCTGAGAAACGAAATATATTTGAGTGATAAGGAACATAATGTTAGGTTCACCTTTGTCACACATACAACAAGAAAGTCTCAGCAAAAGCCCCCATTGGTTCAAAATTCTCTGTATAATTTTTTAGTGGTGGTTCCAGGAATTACAACAATAGATATATGTCTTTTAACAATCTGCTTGGAATCCATTTTTAACACTTTACATGGGATGTAGAGTTTTGACAGCTGTGTATATCCCTGTATTCTCCCCATTTTGTGTGTTAGTTGCCTTACACAGAACATTTACACACCTTAAAAACTCCATCAGACAGTGTTACAATTTTTTTCTCTTGCCATTCAAATCTATTTTAAAGAGCCTTAGAGGAAAGGAATACTGGGTTATGTTTACCTAAATATTTACCATTTCTGTTTCCCTTTGTATAAAAATCCACTTGAAATAGATATCAGAAGACAGAAAAGAGTTAATAGAGTTGCCCCTTAAATGATCTCAAACAAGTCTTAAGAGCTGTTATCACTCAGGATTTTCAGTTACAAGCAGCAGAAATGATCACTTGTTGGAACAGAAAGGGATGTACTAAGAGATACTGGGTAGCTCTCGAATTCCCTGGGAGAGTCCGAGAGACAGGCTTGGAGCCACACAGCCAGAAACAGTGCTCCACCCTAGTCCTTTGGAGACGCTGCGGTTATTGCTACTTGGGCAGGGAGACCCTAGTTTGGCCCACCAGTGCCCCCAGCGGTGGGCCTGGGGTGCTGCTGCTCAAGCCACTACTCGCTGCCCCCGCCCCGGACAATGGATGTAACTGCTGCTCTTTCACTCACTCCCCTTCCTTGTGTTGCTAAGACCTTCCTTTCCCTACTATTTTAATGAGCATCTAGAGTGGATGCGCCTGCAGGGCATAGCTTAGAACACGTGTCCCGGTGTGTCTTAGCAGCAACAGAACCTAGCAAAGGCGGTGTTTGGCCTTCTCAGTTTCTGTAATGAAAAGAAAGTTCTGAGGCATAAGGCAGAGAATATTCCCTGAACAGAGACATGGAAGCTAAAAAAAAATGATGAATTCCATTAGAGCCCAGCTTTGAGTCATATCATTTTACTTACGATGTATGTGGTCTTTGCAGACTGAGTTATTTTTCTGCAAGTTTTCCTAGGCATCAGTGTTCTATGAAGTGGCAAGTTTCACCTTAGCATACTGCTCTGCAGGTCCATCCATGCTGTTGCCAAAGGTAAAATTTCCTTCTTTTTCATGACTGAGTAGTATTCCATTGCATACCCGTACCACAGCCATTTTGTCCACTCATCTGCTGATGGGCACTTGAGCTGCTTCCAGACCTTGACTATTGTAAATAATGCTGTAATGAACACAGGGGCGCATATACTTTTTTGAATTACTGTTTTGGGTTTCTCCAGATGTATTCCCAGAAGTGGAATCACTGAGTCATAAGGCAGTTCCATTTTTAATTTTTTGAGGAAATTTCCATTCTTTTTTCCACAGTGGCTTCACAGTCTGCATTCCCATTAATGCAAAAGGGTTCCCCTTTCTCCACATCCCCACCAGCACTTGTTGTTTGTTGATTTATTGATGATATAGCCATTCTGACAGGTGCGAGATGGTATCTCATTGTGGTTTTCATTTTCATTTCTCTCATGATTAGTGATGTTGAGCATCTGTTTCTATGTCTGTGGGCCATCTGTAGGTCCTCTTTGGAGAAGTGTCTATTCAGGTCCTTTGCCTAGTTTTTAATTGGATTGTTTGTTTTCTTGCTGTTGAGTTGTATAAGACTTTATAAGTGTGTTAGGAATTAATCCCTAATCAGATATATCATTAGGGAATATGTTCTTCCTTTCAGTGGGTTGTTTTTTATTTTGTTGATGTTTCCTTTGCTGTGCAAAAGCTTTTCAGTCTGATGTGCTCCCATTTGTTTATTTATTTTTGTTTGTCTTGCCTGAGGAGATATATCAGAAAAAATATTGCTACAGGAAATGTCTGAGATTTACCACCTATGTTTTCTTCTAGGATTTTTATGGCTTTACAACTTACACTTAACTCTTTAATCCATTTTGAGTTTATTCTTGTGTATGGTGTAAGGAGGTGGTCTACTTTCTTTTTTTTTTGCACATATCTGTCCAATCTTCTCAACACTATTTATTGAATAGACTGTCTTTACCCCATTGTATGTTCTTGCCTCTTTTGTCAAATATTAATTGACTATAAAGGCATGGGTTTATTTCTGGGCTCTCTATTCTTTTTTCATTGATCTATATGTCAGTTTTTACGCCTGTACCATGCTGTTTTGATAACAGTGGACTTGTAGTATAGTTTGGTACTTATATATGGAATCTAATGAACAAAGAAAATTAATAAAATAGAAACAGACTCATAGATACAGAGAACAGACTGACAGCTCTCAGAGGAAAGGGGGGTCAGAGGGGGCTGGGTGAAAAAGTGAAGGGTTTAACCAAACAAAAACAAAAACAACCCAGATACAGACAGCAGTATGGTGATTACCAGAGGGAAAGGGGATGTGGGAGGAGATGGAACAGGGCAAAGGGGGATAGACAGTGGGGGAAAGAGACTTGACTTTGGGTGGTGAGAGTGTGATGCCGTGTGCTGGTGATGTGTTGTAGAGTTGTACACTTGCAACCTGTATGGTTTTATTAGCCAATGTCACCCCAATACATGTAAAACACATAAGAAAACACGGTAAGTTTTACATTGAATGTATTGCGATTAGTGGAGTCGATGATCATCAAACTCTGTTATAGAATCTTGCACAGAATAGGTGATTACATGTTACTTTATGTGTAACCTAGTTGGTCTGGTACTTGTTAGTGAATGAGAAGTCATATCATCAGGAACTGGAGAGCTCATTTGCAAGGATAATTATTAACTTGGTTTTGAGCCCATTGAGCTTCAGGTATCAGAAAAGATCGAGGTCGGAATGATTGCAAGAAGGGGTGGTTGCCTCGGTCAGGGTCTCCTGCGTGTTCAAGACGAGAGACATTCAATCAACTCTCTACCTCGTGGTTCCAGATAAATATGTGGGAGGAGCCTTTATGGAGCTGAAGCATTCACAACATTTTCCTTTTGCCTGAAAGGGCAAAGTCAACACCCAAAGAGTCCCTTTGCCTCTAAGATTTAGAGCCGATGTAACAGGGTAATGAAGGGGACACATATTTTATGCTGTGGCCTCTCTAGCAGTGATTAATACCTCCTCGTGGCCCGGGGTTAAAGCGGAAACCATAACCTCATAGGCATTTGTGCAGAAGGAATGACAGGCCCAAAGCTGCTGTAATAGATCAGCTCTGTGCGTTTATGATCAAGCTCTAATAAGTGTTCTTACACTCTTTAAGTATATTATCTTTTAGTTTATTATATTTAATATACTTACATTTATGTGTAATTTTTATAAGACTTTACATATTAAATTATATTACATGTTTATACTAATACATCAATATAGTAATATAACAGAAAAATACATTACTGTTGATCAATAGACATTATTTAATATGTGTAAATTATACATAGTATAAATATAAATTAATGCATTTTCCTTTGGTTTATGGAAGGTTATATATGGGCTTTCCTTTGCAGAACAATGTATACTTTTTTCAAACTGCTTATGTGTCAAATGTGATAATTTAAAAAACAATATCAAATAAGCAATGTTACAGATAATTTAGAGATATGGCAAAAGTTAAGGAGATAAACTTTGAAACTTTATCATGTCTGAATTTAGCAAGAAGATGCAAAGATAGTGCTTATAGGACTAACATTTAGTGAAACTAAGCTCTATGGCAATGTCCAGGCTCCTTCATTCTGAGCCCTTGGCTGTACCCCTAGCTTCACTGTGGCCAAGCCACTCTCTACCTTCTTCTTAGTAACTGGACCCTATGATTTCCCCCCACCAACTGCCCAAACCCCTCGGCAGTTGAGCGGAGTTCGATTGGGCCAAACCAGGTGTGACGTGATGGTGGCCTCACCCTGTTTGCTGGATGACTCGGTTTAGGCAGTAGCAGGTAGCTCCGTTCTACCCAACGGGCACAAGAGTTGGTCTACTGCGTGGTCTTGCCAATCTGGAGACGTTCCCTTATTTTCCACTGGGCAGAGCTCTGAAAGGAAGAAACGCCAGAAACAGCGGCAGCCCTCATGAGCACCAGAAGCCAAGAGCCTGCGGGTGGCTGTGCTGAAAGGTGGTGCAGAACAGACCTCAGGACAGTTTTGAAACCCCACATTAGCCGTTCATGGTACCGCCCCACGCAGACCTGTGCGGTGAAGTCGTCAGTTCCTTACTGCATGCGCCCCTCGTTTAGTTCGGTTTTCTCTTTCTTGCAGCGGAATGCTTCCCAAATGACCCATGGTCTCTTCTTGCTTCATGGTCTACCTTCCAGAGGACCACCTATCTCCCTGTTATTTTTCTAGCTCTCAGCAGGGTTCTGGCCGCTGGGCCTTTTCTCACGTGGCTTCCTCTGCCTGGTGCGCTAGCTTCCTTCCTCCCCTTGCGCACGACTGGGGTCTTTAAAACTCAACTCAGGAGCCTTTCACAACACGGGTTGGGGTCCCTACTTCGAGCACCCAGTACTCACCATTGCTTTGCCACGTTGGCTGTGATTTTCTGTTGTGTACCTATTTTTCTCGCTGGGCTCTGCCCCTTGAGGAATGATGTCCCAAGATTCCCATGCCATTGTGAACAGAGATGATTATTAGAAATATTCAGCCAAAATACATCTGCCAGAGAGCAGGGGTGTCTGGTCAGCAAGAGCTTGGTGTTTGACACCTGAGTTCCAGCCTGGACATTTTACGTAAATGGGGTCATACACTAAGTGACCTTTTGTGTCTGGCTTCTCTCACTGAGCACAATGTTTCCGAGGTTTACCCATGTAGCACAGGTGTCAGGACTCCATTCCCTTTTCACGGCTGAGTAGTATTCCACTGCATCTGTGTACTGTAGTTTGTTTACTCACTCACCAGTGAGTGGACGTGAGGGCAGGGTGGCCAGGTGAAGTACAGAACACCCAATTTACTTTGTCCCAGATAGCACGGGACACACTTATGCTGATAAAGGTTCACTGTTTATCTGAACTTCAAATGTAACCTAACATCTTCTGTTTTTATTTACTAAATTTAGTAACTTTACATTCAGCATTTCTACTTTTTGGCAGTTACGGATAATGCCTCTGTGAACATTCACATGCTGTGAGTGTTTGTACATGCACTTTGGTGATTTGGAGAAAACTTTAAAAATAACAACCGGCCCCCCCTCCCTTCTTTTCTGAATGGATGCCAATAGCCCCAGAAATTTAAAAGTCAGTAAAAATAGCTAAGGGTGTTGTTAATGAATATGTTGCAGATAAAAGCACATAAATATTGGGCTCTGCTTTAATTATATGCCACCGTCTGATACTGTGGCAACTCCACGCTGTCTTGTGTTGTTTTATTATTTGCCGGATTGCCTGTGGCTATTTAAGGGATCATAAAGCTTGGATACCAGACCTGCTTGACACCTAAATAATCGAAGGCCAGCCCATTAAAAGCCGAGATCAATAGCTTGGTGAATACTTGAACACAGATTTCTTGTGTGTGTGTGTGTGTGTGTGTGTGTGTGTTTTGTGTTTTTGTTTTTTTTTTAGTGTATAAGCAGTTGGGATTTCAGGAGAGGACGCGATGTGCTATTTTGCTGTCGGTATTGCAGAATAAAGTGGAACCCAGCCAGCCTATTCCCAGGCCCTGCCTGTGCCCTTGTGACCGAACGCCGGGCCCTGGGACACTGCCGCACTGGTGCTTGGGTGACCCCTGCTCTGATAGCCTTCAGATCTTTGTTCAAAGATCTTTGCCTTTGATTTTTATCAGAGAGGCCTTCCAGAACCACCCTAATGGATGAACCGCCCCTCAGGCCTGCCCAGAACTTGGCTCCTGCTCTTTCTTCATAACTAGGGTTGATGGATTTAGCAAATAAAATACAAGATGCCCAGTTATCTTGGAATGTCAGATCAACAACAAATAATTTTTTTAGTCAGAGTATGTCCCAAATATTGTATGGAGCGTACATATTTGGCTTAAAAATTGTGTATTGTTGATCTGACATTCCAAGTTAGCTGGGTGTCTTGAATCCTACCTGGCAATCCTACTTCTAGCACTTAGCACAACCAGAGATGATGTTATATATTTCTCTGCTTATTTATTTTATCGTTAGCCTCATCCAAAGACAGCATGGCTGTATTAATTCCACAGGCTTATCACGAAAAATAACTGCAAATTCGGTGGTTTAAAACACCAGAAATTAATTTCTCCCAGTTCTTCTGGAAGATTCTTTCTTGCCTCTTCGACCTTTTAGTGGCTCTTGGCATTCCATAATACATGGTCAAATCACTCCAGTCTCTGCCTCCATCTTCACATGCCTTCTTCCCATCAGTCTGTGGTGTTTTCTCCTTTCTGTCTCTTTTAAGGACACCCGCCATTGGATTATAGGGCCCACCCTAATCCAGGGTGATCTCATCTGGAGATCTTTAACTTAATTCCATCTGCAAGGATCCTTCCTCCAAATAAGTTCACACTTACAGGTTTTGGGTGGGGGTATCTTTGGAGGGCCATCATTCAACCCACTGTAGCAGAATGTAAGAATTTGACAATTGTACGTTGAATGGATCAGTGGGAAAGTCAATGAAAGTGGGCATTTCAGGGTTCAATTCTATTCCACAAGCATCTACTGGGAGCTTGTTGTGGACTGAGGTTAGGAGGGAGCTGGGTGTCTATTTCTGATTTAAGCTTCTGGTGGGACATCCAGGTAGGGACCTCTAAGAGCTGAGAAACAGACTTTGGAGCTATACTGGGGACACTGGCAGCATGCAGATGACAGTTGAGGCATCTGACATGAGGAAACTGCAGAAAGTTCTGGAAAGGGGGCTGAAGCTGGCACCCTGGTGAGCAGCAACCACAAAGGGGTAAAGAGCAAGAGAGAGACACCGGGCGGAGACCAATCCAGGTGCTGCCATTTTTCATTTCAATGCCAAGAGCCAGTGCCTCTGTGCCCAGGCCGAGTGCTAGCCCTGCAGCCGGGACAGTGGGCGTGTCAGGAAGCTTTACCTCTTCAAGGGTGGGAAGAGTGATTCTGACCCCTGTTCAGACCGGAAGAGTCCGTAATCAAAGTTTCCCGCTCCCTCGTGCAAACTGGAAGCCAAATGGAGTCGACAGGAGCCTAATTACCCTGAGAACGCCGTCCCTGAGATCCCTGCCGAGCTTTGCCAACGTGGTCGTCGTGCTAAGCAAGAAATAATGCGCAAAGTGCCGTTAGTGTGACGAGTGCTCAATTTTAATGAACATTCCCACACTGGTAAGAGCATCACCCCTCCCAAATTAATCACGGAGAAAGGACGTGCTCATGTGTCCAGGGCTGCCCTCCCGGGAGTGTGACTAGGGCAGTCACACAGGGCCCCGTGCTGAATGCTTATCTGAATGCTCTATTGTCACCGTCTCCAGATAGTTAATAATTTTTAACAAGGGGCACCATATTTTTTTTTTTTTGCATTGGGACTCACAAATTACATAGTCAGCCGGGCTTATTTGAACAATGTTGGGCTTGTTCAAAATCATTTTAGTTTTGTCTTGGGGAATTGCCTTTAGGGGAGGGAATGAGCTTTGGAAGAAAAGTCGAATTGTTGGTCTCAAGATCAGAGCTGTCAGAGCCAGCGGGATCTGACTGCAAACCCCAGCCCGTCTGCTTCCTCGCTGACTTTCTTCTTTGGCCTAAGTTTCCTCGCCTGTGAAATAAAATTGGGAAAATCTGCCTCCTGTGGTGGTTGTGAAGATTAAAGATACGCCTGCAAGTGTGTAACCCGCCCCCC
>CM052547.1:87642745-87705032 GCA_028533065.1 Trachops cirrhosus
AGAGGGAAGACAATTTAAAAAATATGCAAAAAATAACAGAATTTCAGGCAGTAGTAAATGTGAGGAAGGAAATAAAGGGGACCCTGGAAGGGGCTGGGCGGGAGGGGTGGTCTCCCTGGTTACCAGGTTTAGGGACAGCCTCTCTACTGAGATGACTTTGGAGCAGAGGCCTGGCGGTGCGAAGGAGCGCCCCCGTGCGTCAGGTGGAGGGGACGTTCTTTCCGGTGCAGGGAGCCAGCAGAGGTGTCCACGTGAAAGCACTTAAGCTCATTCACGGTCGTAGCCAGAATAATTGCCGCAAAAGACGCCCATGGGTGTGATGGGTTGATTTAACCGGCGTCGCTTGTGGCCCTTACCACGCACAACAAACTGTGCCTAGGGAGGCGGTATGAAAATGAGCCCATCACGGTCACGTTCAAAGGAGCTGGCAATGTCCGAGTAATTAAAGGAGACAAATGTATATGAATAATTGCAGCGAACAAATAAAGGAGTGCTGGGGAAGAGTGAAAGAAAATATTTATTAATGTCAGGATTTCAAACACAAAAGTTGTCTTGTGGGGTGAAAAAAGGTCACTTTTAAACCCGTTCCTGGCATGAGGCTGGTAAGTTTCTCAGGGATCCGGGGTTAAGAAATTGGGTAGAGAAAACCCTCTAAAAATGACATTCGCTCAGCACGTCACGTGCGGGTGGAAGGAAACAAAAGATTAATATATTCCAAAAATATAAATGCAAATACGTAGAACGCAGGAATCAGTGCAACTCCCTGTTTTTTAAGAAACAGCAAAGGTGGGCACTAACCTCCACACGCCCCCTCCATGTTCCGGGAGCGGCTAGGGTTACAGCGCTATTTCTGTGAATGAGGGGGTCTCGCGTTCCCTGTTCACGTCTGCACTCGATGCATTTTTCCGTTCAACTCCCCAGCAGGACCTGCTGTTTTCAATACTTGTATCAGTCAGCAGTCTCCCAAGAAATAGAACTAATAGGCACATTTCTACCCCAACCAGTTTTTAGTAAGATAGTTTTCAAATCTTGTTAATTATCCCTCCCTCTCCCTCCTCCCTCTCCCCCTTTCCTTCCTGCCCTCTCTCTGTATTTATGCATTTTCCTATTTAGAATTTGTCACTCATCATTTGTGATAGAAGAGCTAGCTTTGTTGTGAGATTCAGAAAAGCATAAAAATATTATTTTTAAAACCAGGGTATTTGTGCTGATGATTTTTATGAAGTTGCATAATACATTTTAAAATACAAAAAACATTAGTGTATCTGTACATTTCTTCATACATTGGTTTATCTCACATTTTATATTTGGTGACCTGATGAATTTTAGATTTTTTATTTATTGAAAAGCTTTGGATCATCCCAATATTAAATTTTGCATTTTCTTCATGTTGGTGAAACAGACAGAATGAAAATGTCATTGTTTGTTGAACTATGGATATAAATCTCAGCTCCTATAAGATTCTGGAACCGGAGATCTATTTTGGAGATTTTTTTGCTCCAATAACCTTTTTTATGGCATTGTCGTATGTAAATTTCTCCTCACCACTGATTCAAAACATTTACGGCTCCAGGAAATAACGAGGCTGTTTATTTTACATAAGATGTGACCCCCGTAGTCAATACAATTAACAAATGGATTTACAATTACCTTCCCAGAAAATTAATCAGAATGTCTCTGCATTAACACACGGAATCTTCCAATTTATAGGAGCTAGAATGATTTTCAAGGAAATATGATGAAACCATCATTCCTTCGCCACACGGTTTCTCTTATGTTAAAGGGGCAGTTGCCAAGCACGATATGTATATTTATACGTGTGTACTGCGGAAGAAGCCTGAGCACCTTGTCTAATAGCCTTTTGTTTAAGGAGGAATTAAATTATTACAACTCACATTCTTCATGCCACTCCAAAACTTACCAGCATAGGAGAATCTATGCATGGCACAAATGTCTTTGACAGTTCCTGTATGGACTTTATTATTAAATTGCATAGTACATGTTTCTGAATATTTGCTACAGCTTGTGACAACAAGATTTGATCGTTAGATGTAGTGGCATAGTTAATAGCTACAGTCACCTGAATTTAATGGAGAGAGACCATGTTTGTAAATGGGAAAACTCATTATTGTAAGCATGCTAATTCCCCCCTAATTAGTCTAGAAATTGATATTTTAGCTGGAATCACATGGAGCAGGATTTCTCAGTGACCCTAAAACATGTATTATGAAATTCATTGGGAAAAATTAAAAAAAGGTCTAAAACTATTTAACAAAACAAGATATCAGCCCTGGCTGGTGTGGCTCAG
The DNA here is from genome assembly GCA_028533065.1 of Trachops cirrhosus. Taxonomy (NCBI): domain Eukaryota; kingdom Metazoa; phylum Chordata; class Mammalia; order Chiroptera; family Phyllostomidae; genus Trachops; species Trachops cirrhosus. Next base: position 87,645,054 of record CM052547.1, read on the forward strand.
TGGATTGAGTGCCAGCCTGCAAACCAAAAGCTTGCTGGTCCGATTTCCAGTTAGGGCACATGCCTGGGTTGCAGGCCAGGTTCCCAGTTAGGGGCGTGCGAGAGGCAACCTACGAATGTATCTCTTGTAAATCGATGTTTGTCTCCCTCACTTTCTCCCTCCCTTCCCCTCTCCCTAAAAATAAATAAATCTCAAAAAAAAACCCCAAAATGCACCAAGATCTCAATACTCATTTCAGGGTATAGTAATTAAATGGCCAAGCCTGATAGCTTCATAGTTAAGCTTTCCAAAAGCGTTATTGCCTCTGATGTGTGCCTTCGATGCTGAAGGAACAGAAAGAGACATACCAGGAATTGAGGACTCGGAGAGGCAGGGACACATTTGGTGGCAGCCGGCATTGAGGCGCCTGCTGCCTTTCCCCTTTCCCACGCATTCGTTCCCGGATGTAACCTGAGCTCACCAGTGCGGTCAGCTGTGAGTTGGGAGGTGAAGGCAAAGGACCCTCCGTTTCCTCCGTTCGTTGTCATTCTTGGTGCTGAACAAATAGGGGCGTCCTCATACGAAGGCTTAGACTGGTGCTTTGTCATTTTCAACAGAAAATGACCCTTGTTTGGCATCGGAGACGTTTTCCCCCCTTAAGGGAGCCCTACCCCCAGAAGTGCTGCAGGGGCTACATACAGCCCCCAGCGGTGCTCTGCTTCTCAGACCAGGAGCAGCAGCAGCCCTAGCAGGTCTAGCACTTGAACTTGGCTGACAGATCTGAAGGTGATGTGTTGAGCAGAGTGCAATCCAGCATGTTCCTGCACAGTTTTATTGGCTCTGCAATTTTCAAAACTCATAAAAGATGTTTTGTCAGTAAAAGCAGCCGGCACGCAGGGAACAGATGATTATGGAATAAGGCATTATTTCCCATGGCCCGAGAACCGTCGCCTGCTTTAACTGTTCCACGTTGTACTACCCATAAGCCTTGCTCATTTATTATCTACTTCCCGGGTCTTCTCCTTTCAGCGAAGACACTGGAAAAGGTCAGAGCTGCTGTCAGACCCCGGTGATGAAGGGCTTTGGGAAATGGCCGTTCTCGCAGCGTTAGGGACGATAAACTTTTTAAATTGAATTGTAAAAGTTTATAACGAATAAGGAACTCTTTTAGGTGGTTTTGATGTTGTTTGGTCGTTTGAAATGTTCCACAGATGGAAACAGATGGGGAAGTCACGAGGCGGGTGAGCGCTCAGCGTCAGGAGATGCCAGCGCGTCTCTCCCCAGGTTAGGGGTGCAGCCACGTTGTCACCCCGACCGTACAGGCCACCGTCTGGCTTCTGCGAGGATCAGATTCTTAAGCGTGACAATGTACATAAAGAAGGGCTGAGGCTTTGTGTGCAGAAAAGGGGAGGGGAGCAGCCAACCGACCCCCTTTTGGTAACGTGAGTGTGGATTTCTCGTTTTCTCCTTCAAATGATCTTGACCAGGTCCATTCTTGCAATGGGTCGGGTTCAGTTTACCTGACAAAGGAATAGAAATTCATGATTAGTAAAGGGTATTTTTAAAAAGAAGATTGATTTCTAGGAAGATAAATGTATTAGATGGCAGATTTCTTTTTCTTTCTGCAATATATTTTTTATTAAGTTTATTGAGGTGACATTGGTGAGTAAAACGATACAGTTTCAAGTGTAAAATTTTGTAATTCATCATCTACATTTTGCTTTGTGTGTTCACCACCCAAAGCCAAGTCTCCTTCTGGCACCATGTATTTGACCCCTTTACTCTTTACCACCCCCTCCCTCCTGTCCTGTGGCGCCACCATGCTGCTGTCTGTGTCTGTGGGCATTTGTCTGTCTTGTTTGTGCTTGGGTTGCTTTCCGTGTTATGCCACATATGAGTGAAATCATACAGCTCTTGGTACCTATGTACGGTGGAATACTACTCAGCCAGAAGCAAAGATGAAATACTGTCATTTGTGACAGCAGGGATGGATCTTGAGAGTATCATGCTAAGCGAAAGAAGTCAGGTGGAAAACAGTTTAGATTGCAAATTTGAACCGTGGCTTCTTCTAGGTCCAGGATGGAAGTGGGGACCTGATGAAGAAGGGGACCGGGACCGGAGAAAGTAATCACACCTGCCCGGTGTTCGTTCATTCCTCGTCCATTCATTTCAACAGACACATTATAAAAGCCCAGTGTGTGCCAGCCAGGCACGAATCTCTCATACTGGACATTTAGGTTTTTTTTTTTTGCCACCCAGCATCAGCTGCTTCTCTCCGATCACATCAATTTCCTCTCAGGCATCACTCCTCCCCGGTTTTCTGAAGTGCTGGCGAGGGCAGTAAACCCCGAGAGTGGTAGCGCCTTGGTCCTGCCAGGAGGCCAGACACGTGCGCTAAGCTTGACTCACTGAACTCCAAAAACCAGAGTTTTCGCTTTACACCAAGTGAAAAAGAAATGGTTAGTGCCCGCAGTCTAGCACAATATAATTCAGGTCACAAATGCAAGCTGCACATATAATTTTAAATTTTCTAATAGCCACTGGAAAAATAAACATTTAACTAATTTTAATAATATATTTTACTTAACCCCAAATCCAAAATACTACCATTTCAACATGTAGTCATTACAAAAGTCGTTCAGGAAGTAGTTAACATTATGTTTCTTGCCTTGAGTCTTTGAAGTCTGGTGTGTAGTGCATTCACAGGACGATGCTGCTCCAGTACGGCACCATCAGCCGCAGGTGGCGATTGAAGAGTGTAAGGTTGAGTCCGTTCATTTCCGCAGCAACCCCCTGATCAAACAGTACCTTCTGATAAAGGGTCATCCCAGAAGTTCCTGCTTCCCGGCCCCTCGGCGCTTTCTCAGTTCTTGCAAAGTCCTTTCCAAGCTGTCTTGTCTCCAGAGGGGGTTGAGTCTGTAAGATTCCAGTAGCTTTGAATATAGTTTCGTCTGCTTGGGTTGCTAGAGTAATTTTCTGTTACGTGTCTTCAAAGGAACCTGTTACTCAATGTGCCTTTGCCAGAAGGGGATCCTACCACACAGCAAAAACAATGTGAGATTTCTCTGAAACGTTAACGGACTTGTTTATTTCACACTGAAGTGTGCCCTGACCAGGGACAGTGTTTTCTAGGAAGATCTTTCCCGTGCTGTGACCTCACGACTGGGTTTATCGTTCTCTTGTGTGGCATCCAAGATGACAAGTCTTACCTAGAGCTATAACACAAAATAAAGCTCATTACATTCTGCTTGGAAAGCTTTCTTCGCGCCTGTGCAGGTCCCTTCTCGAGGTTTTGCTTCTGACTGTGAATCTGGTCCCCTTTGTCAGTGCACTGGTCACTGTGTCCCCCAGATCGTACTTTAGCCCTCGGGTAATTAACAACCCAGCACCCTCATCAGTGGAAAAAAATGTATACTATTGAATCTCTTCCGTTCACTTATGTATTTACAGACCTACAGATGATTTGTGTTAATATCTTTAGGATGCAAATATTAGAAACACAATTCTTAAAGTTCAAAATGAACTTACCCAAAGGTGCGTATGGTTATGGACCAAATACTTGATTTTATGAACTCCATTGGAGGGTTTTGCTGATTTGGGCTATGGTTATGAAATTACTATGTTTAATTTTTATCTAATTAAAATAGAAAATACAAATGTTGCGGTTTGGGTCTGGATTTAAGTCCTATTCCTCCAAAAGCAGTTTTGGTTGAGTTTTGAGGATGCCAGCTCCTGGGGTTCTGCAGATGTGGGTGCAGCCTCGCTGTAGAATCCGCTTTCCTTGCAGGTGCAAAGTATGTATCGAGTGAGAAATGACGCACGCAAACCTGACTGAGAACACATAGTAACCACTGAACAGATGCGAGTTCCCTGCCAATGGCTACGCTAGGCAAAAGAAGAAAGCAAGTTACTTGCGAGCATGTGATTTGAACTGAGACCTGAATTCAAATCTGGAATCTGCCACATCCTAGCCATGTGATTACAGGCAAGTTGCCTAAATTCTCAGAGCCGACCATATCTATGTCATAACTGTCGTCATTAGGAGCAGATGAGATACTCGATGTGTCTGTTTCCTTCACTTAGTAAGTGTTCAATAAATTGTAACTGTTGGGATTGGCAACTAATGTGTTCACGTGATTCTGGCCATTTCTGTTCATGAGAACAAATACTCTCCAACACACTTAAAGCAGCTTAATAATTATGTTTAACCTGTCTACACCTAACTACTTGGTTAGGTTTTACAAATACAATAGTTATGCCCTGACCGGTGTGGCTCCGTTGGTTGGGCATCATTCTCCAAAGCGTAAGGTCATTGGTTCAATTCCTGGTCAGGGCACATGCCTGGGTGGTGGGTTCCGTCCCTGGTGGGGGCTCTATGAGAGGTGGCCGATTGATGTTTCTTTCCTTCTCTGTCTCCCTCCCTTCCCCTCTCTCTAAAAAGAAAGAAAGAAAATCTTTTTAAAAAAAGAATACAAGTGATCTGAAACCAGAGCAAATCACACAACCCACAATTTCCTAAAATGTTTTGATAGCACGCCCCGCCATAAGATGTAACAAAATGGGTCACTGGGAAAATGTTTTGTGTTCCCACAGGACTGGGAAAATCTCGGTGAACAAGAGTCAGATTCCTGTCTTTCCTGTGGGACTTTCAGAGCCTTGAACATACAAGCAGGCATTGTGACTTTCCAGAGGCAAATTGTGGAGGCAGTTGTCTAACACACTGGACCACTCACCACATTGGCATGGGGACAGGGTTATTCGTAGAACATGCCAGGAAGCGATGGCGTAGCTGCTTTACCACCCACCTGTCAAGGGGCACGAGATGTGATCGCCGCCGACAGCCCACCTTGCCTGGAGCAGCCATGATGAATGCAATCTGCTTGCTCTTGAAAGCTGGACCCTTTTTCCCCCCAAATTGAGTTGCAGCCTATGAGGGAGAAACAAATAGCCTCCCCACTGTTCACACGTCTGCTCTGTCTGTAAATGTTAGGAAATGCCATAAAAAGACATTTGAATTCAGTAATAAATATGCAAATACACATTTTTCTACAAATAGGGCTAGGGCATCTTTTTCCCACCGTTTTACCACCTCGGAATCCCTAAACAGGTTTGAATCTGTTGACAAAGCTTTTTCAAACCATCTAGCTGACTTTTTCGCTTGTATGTTAGCAATCTGTTAAACCACATTCCCAGGGAACCTGGATGGAGAGCTAGCTTGTGCTGCTCTCTCTCTCTCTCTCTCCCTTTCTCCCCCTCCCCGTCTCTCCGCACACACTCCCTTCCTTCTTCCTCCCTCCCTCTCTCCTTCCTTGGCCCTGGGTCCCCCTCTCTCCTTCCTTTTCCCTATTTCTTATTCCCTGGCAGTTTTGCCACCAATGGGCAAGCTGAAGCTCCTGTAGTCATCTGCCTTCTGAGCACCAGAACTTAACCATATTCTATGCCATGGGCTAAGCAATCCTTTGAGATCTGTCATCCGCAGTTTAATCTTTTGTTTCCAGCCCACCACTGATGTCCGAGGAGGTTTGCCTGCAGAGGAGTGAGGTCCTGTCTTTACATAGGAAATGTTCTCGTTTGCTCCAGACTTCTGTGCTGGAGTTCATCTCAGGAAACAGACATTTCAAGTGTCCATCGCCATGTAGAGGGACAGCAATGTTTCCACCCAAAGCTGAATGGGACAGAAGTCACTTGTGGAGTAGGGACGAATCTGTTACTCAGAGCTTACACTCAGAGTCAAAGGAGGCCATTTTCAAGGTTTGCATAATGCTAGTTGGGCGAAATTTTCTTCAGGCTCTTGTGCACTCATTATATTTAATGATAATATGAATGTTTTCAGGATCCTAATGGTGACGGTTACTAAGGCAAGATGTAGTCATGTCTTCATACTCATGGGATTAGTTTGAGCTTTGCAGAATTGAGGCGGAGTTGGGGTACAAGGCAGACAAGGTGGCAGAAGCTTTCCCATCGGCAACACAGAGGCAAGCTCCCCCCACGGTGGCACACAGCAAGCGCCCCATAACTACTTGTTTATGGAACAAATAGACGGGAACACTTGTCCCCTCTGTTTATCTGTGGAGTTGCATGTCATGGCTAAGTTATGCCTCGACTGAGTAATACAGCGTGATAGTTAACACTGGCCTTGGAACCTAGGTCTTGAGACCTAGGCCCCGGGTCAGCCCTGCCTCATCCCGTGACTTTGCACACATTCCTGAGTGTCTCTGCATGTCACTTCCCCCGCTCTGCAGTGGAGATGACGACAGCTCCATCACACCGCATGCAATGACTGAGTATGACAGCGCGTGTGAAATACCTTTGTGTGGTGCCTGGCAATAGCAAGCATTCGGTACCTACGAATACGACTATAAACGGTGTGTCAGATTGATTTGAAGTAGCCCCATCCCAGGTAGAGCAGTATATGATAGGATGCTATGTCATTCACGTGTTGTATAAAAAATTATCAATGCAGGTATTGGGTCCAAAATGAAAATGTAGCGCTACTTTATGTTGACAATAAAGCCCTGTCCTTCCCTTCCACCCTCCTGCCCCCATTATCAGGGGAATACTTGATAGCGTGTCTCATAGAATGCCTTATAAATAGTTATTTCAAAGTGTGGCTCTGGGTCAGTGGTTCTCAGCCAAGGACAACTCCCCCATTCCCCAACCCCCCTCCCACCCCACCAGGGCATTCAGCGATGTCTAGAATTATTTCTGGTTGTCAGCACTGGGAAGCAGGCAGCGTATGCTGTGGGCCTTTAGAGGGGCGAGGCCAGGGGTGCTGCTGAACATCCCGCAGCGCCCAGGAGCCCCTCCCCTCACCCATCGCCCCACAACAGACAATGAACACAGCGCTCAGATCGAGAAACCATGCTCTGGAGTTTGGGTTTTAAAAATTGAACTTTTTAAGACTCTGTCAGAGTCACTTCTTGGAGATAAGTGGTTTATGAAATTATTTTCATCCTTTCAGAAAGAGTTAAGTCCCATGGTTCAGCTGGGCTGTGAGAACTGGGTAACGAGATCATTTAGGGGAGCCCCAAACCTGTTTCTCTTCCTGGAATGCTTTTGCCGGGCTGCAGGGTCAGGGCGGAGGATCGCGGTCCGAGGAAACCGCCTCAGGCAGATACCCTGCTTTGGAGCGTTTTAAATGAGTCCCCTTCCGAAACTCCAACGCACTGACTAGTGGCGAAGATCCCAATTAACCCAGATTCCACTAAAAATAGGAAGAGCTCATTGCATCTGTGCAGAACTTTTTCATTAGCGTGTGAAGCAGCCCTGCGAGGTAGGCAGAGGAAGTGAGTTCTGCATGGTGACAATAACTGTTGTTTAGTGAGCAGGGGTCCTACGCTGAGCACTGCTGCCGAGAAAAATGGGGCAGAAGTCGGGGTCACTTTCTGGTTGGAACAAAGACGGTGTTTCACCATGAATATATATAAGAGTGAATTTACAGTTATTAAGGTATTTGTTATGTTGGTCCTCATTAAAATATTCTATCTTCCATTCAGGCCATGCATCATACATGTATAATATAGTATGTTAGTATAATGTCACATGTACTGTGTTGAAAAATGTGTTCAAAATGTTTTAACAGAGAGAAGTGCATGGCTTTTTTTAATGGGGGTTGGGCTAGGTGACCAGTGACTTTGTAATTTAATTTGGGGAAGAGTCAAGATAACAAACGAAAATTCTTGCAGGGTAGAGAAGATAGGATTGAATACTTCTCAGATAACTTTGAGCCCCTCAGACAGTGTTTGCCCTGGAAGGATGTACACACTCAAGGCCTACCCCGTGCCCCGCTGGCTTCCCCATGTCCCTGGCCTGGGCCAGCCGAGGGTGCCAGGCTGCCCGGGCTGGCGTGCCCACGTCCACAGCGCCTCTGCTCAGACAGGCCACGCCACCCACCCGGGCTGTCTTCCCCATGCCTCTCTGCCTCGCCATCTTTCTCAGGACCTCCGCTGGCTGGATCCGATCTCACCTACAAAGGCCTCCATTACCATTTCTGATGAATGTGAGATTCTGCCTGCCGTGAATTTCCAGAGCTGGGGCCCCTGGGCGGGGGCAGGTCTAGATGGCTCACAGTGATCTCCGGAAGCTCTTTGAAACATGCTCTCCTGGGCTCCCCTCCAGAGAGTCCATTCAGAAAATTCAGGCAAGGGGAGGAGCTGGGCATTGCTGGGGACTCCGTTCCCAGAACCTCTCCAGTTCACTCCAATGGGAGGTCGCCCTGGAAATCGACATCCAACAGACCTTTCTTTCGCATTGGGTATTTAGCGCATGTCCCTTTTCTTTTTAGGAATTGTCTCCTTTTTCTAATTTGCTTGTCAAGAAATCATTTATTCATCATAAGGATTGAAAGATGGATAGGTCTTAATGTACTAAATTCTTCTTAGAATTGCTATTGGGCCCTGGCCAGGTGGCTCAGTTGGTTGGAGCATCATCCTGCACACCAGGGGATTGTGGGTTCGATTCCTGGTCAGGGCACATGCCTGGGTTATGGTTCGATCCCCAGTCGGAGTGCATTTGGGAGGCATCCAATCCATGCTTTTCACATCCATATTTCTTTCTTTCTCTCTGTCTCCCTGCTCCCCCCTTTTCTCTAAAATCAATAAGCATATCCTCAGGTGAGGATTTAAAAAAATAGAATTGGTGCCGAAGGGGCAAGTCCCTGGTGGAGACTTGTGCCCCGAGCCAAGAGGGATTTTGGCTTTGCGCAGGAAAGAATCCAAGACATGAACCAGACCAAAGGTTAAAGTGGAAAAGCAGGTTTTATTGAGCAGAGGGAACAAGCTGGGGAAAAGCCACTCCATAAGTAGCAGACTGTCCTCATGGGAGAAAAAGAGAGACCCCAACCATCGCTAGAGGCTGAGCTTCTACGTTTGTAGTTTCTATGGAAAATTGCTGGTATGGAGAAACAGAGTAGAAAAGGTTGGGATTAACTTGAACCTTTACAAGGCATACTTTGTGGCTGTGTGTGTTTCCTTTATAGTACGGGTAAGCAATAAGGGATGGGTGAGTGGCTGTTCATCAGTCTCTGCAGGAATCTCTTTGTTCCCAGACACTCCATGGTGGGTTTGCATCTCTGGTCGGCTGAGTTCTGTGTCAGGCAGCCTATGGCAGGCCCCTGACTTAACTTTGTTGGACTTTAGTTAATTAATATAGTTCTCATGGCCCTCTCCTGTATTAGAATGACTCTAGGAGACAGTGAAGAGACTAATGGAATTAATAGAGTCCTAAGGAAAAACAGGTACCAGCAATAATTGAACCAATTTGCATGTCAATAGGTAGGTTTTCATTTTCATTCTTGAATTTTTATTTTAGAAAAGAATGTTCTAAAATGCTTCCATATGTTTTTTCTAATCAAAGTAAATGATCTTTTAAAAACTTAAACTATTCCTACAGATTTCTCTCAAGTTATCTCCAGCCAAGTAATGTTCAAAGGATTTTATTTTTAATGAGTGGAGATGTGAATTGGAAAACAAATATGCAGAAACCTATTAACAGGCCAGTAAATGAGAATAAAAAGAAAGAAATTTTCTACTCCTAAAAGAGGCCTCCAATTTACATGCAAATGTGCAGAGGGAAAAATGTGTGCTGGAATTTATTTTTAATGGATAGCAGATCGAGAGAAGAGACAAGGAGTGCAAATTGATGGCCTTTCAGAGCCACTGCCGGTTAGAACTGCAAAGAAATGGGCCAGTGTCCTTAAGGATGAACTATTTTAATAATAATCTTGCCGCATGGGAAAAATTATTAATTCATCCAATTAACATTAGTATGTAAATTATTCATTAGCGCAACTATCAGAATGAAATGAGATTTTCTAGGAAATTGTCCATGGTTTTGTCTTCCACGGTGTGAGAGATGCTGTATTTTGGAAGACTAGCAAGTACTTGAGTGAAATATAATTACAGATGGCACAGGAAAATGTGGGCCTCGAGGGTAATTATAAATTTGCTCTTAGCAAACAATTAGTTGGAGGTATTTGGATGTTAGTAGAGGGCTAGGCCTATTGACTATTTACTTGTAATTTTAAAAAGCTTCCCTAGTGCATGGAAATAAGCTGGTAATTCTGGCATGTGTAAATTCGGGGATTTTTTTGCTCTGTTAAATGGACCTCTGCTCGTCCTCTTTCCCTAAAAGCACAGGGCCCAGCGTTCATTGTAGCAACCATGTAATGCCACATGAACGGAATGAAGAGATTTCTTACCTTTGTTCTTCCTTCGTTTGGCCTCACTCCTTCCTCTTTATTGACACCCTGACATTTTGCTGTCCGTGCAGGAAGAAGCATTTTGGCAGGCGGCACTTACAAAAGCCTGTGGCAGCTCAGGAGTCAGGACCGGATGCACGAATAATTTTCACCCAAAATCTCTTGCGTCAGTGTGTGTCCACCTCTCAAGACATGGAAAATTGTACCCTGTCCCCAACCACTTCTCATCCTGGTTATCTCAAACTAACAAATCAATCTTTTTTCTTGGAAAAACCAAAACTCTTGCTTGGGCAAAGGAAGCTTAAGAATTTTAAATGTATCATCAAAAATTTATATGGAACCATAAACCAACTCCGAATAGCCGCAGCAATTTTGAGAAACCACGAAACAGGAGAGATCACAATACCTGACATCAGACTATATTACAAGGCCACTGTATTCAAACAGTCTGGTGCTGGCATAAGAACAGACACATGGATCAATGGAACAGAATAGAGAGCCCAGAAATAAACCCATGTCTCTGTGGCCAATTAATATTCAACAAAGGGGACAGAAGCATAAAATGGAGTAAAAATAGCCTCTTCAACAAATGGTGTTGGGAAATCTGGACAGCTACATGCAAAAAAAAAAAAAAAGAAAAAAAAGAAAAGAAACTCAACTACCTAATTACACTATACACAAAAATAAACTCAAGATGGATAAAAGACTTAAATATAAGTTGCAACACCATAAAAGTCCTAGTGTAGAACATAGGTGGGAAAGTCTCAGATATTCCACGCTGCAATATTTCTATCAATATGTCCCCTAGAGCAAGGGACATAAAGGAAAAAAATAACCAAATGGGACTTCATCCAAATAAAAAGCTTCTGCATGGCTAAAGAAGGGAACCAACCATATGGAAAAATATATTTGCCGATGATTCCTTGGACAAGGGTTTGATCTCCAAAATATATAAAGAACTCACAGAACTCTACTCCAGGAAGATAAACAACCCAATTAAAAAATGGGCAAAGTACGTGAACAGACACTTCTCCAAGGAGGACATACAGAGGGCCCAGAGACATATGAAAGGATGCTCAGCATCACTAGTCATCAGAGAGATGCAGATTAAAACCACAATGAGATACCACCTCACACTGGTCAGAATGGCCATCATTAACAAATCAACAAACAAGTGCTGGTGAGGATGTGGAGAAAAGGGAACCCTAGTGCACTATTGTTGGGAATGCAGACTGGTGCAGCCACTGTGGAAAACAGTATGGAATTTCCTCAAAAAGCTAAAAATGGAACTGCCTTTTGACCTGGCAATTCCACTGCTGGGATTATACCCTAAAAAATCCAGAAACACCTATTCAAAGAACCTATGCACCCCAATGTTCGTAGCAGCACAATTTACAATAGCCAAATTCTGGACACAGCCTAAGTGCCCATCAGTAAATGAGTGGATCAAAAAACTGTGGTACATTTACACAATGGAATACTGCACAGCAGAAAGAAAGAAGGAGCTCCTACCCCTCATGACAGCATGGATGGAACGGGAGAGCATCATGCTAAGTGAAATAAGCCAGGCGGTGAAAGACAAATACCATACGATCTCACCTATAAGTGGAGCCTAATCAACAAAACAAGCAAGCAAAATATAACCAGAGGCATTGAAATAAAGAACAAACTGACAGTAACCAGAGGGGAGAGGGAAGGGATAACGGGGGAAAGAAGGGGAAGGGTCACCAAGGAATGTGTATAAAGGACCCGTGGACAAAGCCAAAGGGGGTAGGATTGAGTGTGGGGGTGGGGGTTGGGGAAGTGGTGGCAGGAAAATGGAGACAACCGTACTTGAACAACTGTATATATACAGTACACATATGCATATATAGACATTATATATGCATTTTATGTACCTCATATGCATTAATTTCTTTTTGTAGGATTCTTCAGCTCAAAATGTTCTTCCAGTCAAAACTCTTCCTGGCATTCTATCCTTTGAGAATTCAAAGCCCACACCATGACCTTTAAGGCCATAAAAGGGGTTTTCTTCTTTCTCTCTCAAATCCAATGATCCATCCTGTGTCTTATTTGCCTGCCCCCCACCCCCCACACAGAGTCTTCGATACAATGTGGTAATCACCCCAACAAACCCACCGTCCCCTGACAACACAGAAGATTCTGGTTAAAGCAGGGTTGTCCAGCATTTGGATGGGAATGAATGAGTTTCTGGGAGCATGGCCTGGATTGGTAGTTCCATAACCTGAAAACATTTTCTGCGCCTCTGGACACAGACCTGGCCCGGATAAGTGGGACGTGCTGAAGACAAGACTTACTTGATTGGCAGTCTCTCAATGGAACTCATTACCAACTGTCTGTTTTAAAATAACTTTGGATGGAAAAATAGGTGAAAATTTATTTCTTGTTTGCACAGAGGAACCCAAGCAGAAATAGGCTTCTGAGTGTTTCATTGTTAGCAATGGATCTTCCCAACTGATTTTTGAAAATTCTGATGGAAGCCAAATGAGGTGGGGGGGAAGAATTTGGAGTTTTCACATGTGACCAAGGAAAACAGAAATGTTTAGACACAGTGAAGTTAGAATATCTAGTTGACTAAGTTTCATCAATTTCAAGGGAAAAATACAAATACAAATACAAATACAAATACAAAGTGGGAGTTAAATCCCACTTGCCCCTTTTCTTAGAGATTAACTGGAACTTGGCTCCTACCTCCATCCGGTAGGACAGGTCTCCTTACGTTAGAGATTAACTCCCGACTTTCAGCCTGTGGATAAGCATTTTATCTGCTGCTCCAGAAAGGAAGACAGATCATTCTGATTCTACAGTTCCCAAATTAAGACTCTGTTTATCATTAACTTTTATAAAAACAAATAAGTTTTAATGTTTTGAGTGCATCAGAGGTAAATAAAACCAAACCAGATTACAAAATAAATCAGTGGAAGGCTGCCTTTGTAATTCACAGCAGTTAGCTGTGCGGTTGGCTATTGCTCTGGCTTGTTCGCGTTGGAAAATCAGATTTGAAAATCAGGTTGGGAATAATACAAGGCATTTGCTACACTTATTACCAATTACTTTTTTTGAAGGCTGTAGTTATGCATAACACAATTTGAATTTCAATGGTGTGAGCAAAATTCCTGGCGTGGAAAGTTTCATTTAAAATTCTAACCTGGGAAGGAAATTCATTAGTCGACTGTTGCCTTATGACTTTGGGCTGTTGTAATGAGAAAGTGGCATTAAAAATTATTTGTTGAGCAATTGCTTTTCAAGGCTTTTGGTGTTTACAAAGCATAAAAGATGCATATGTTTATGAAAGATGGTTCATTGGAGATCCATTTAGGTACTCATATATTCATAGCCTCTGTGTTTTGAAAATTCTAATTGCCAACACCAAATTAAAGTCATTGCTGTTTTTAAAAATGTTCCTACGTTATATTATTGCTGTGTTCTGCACATCAGGTTATAAATATTTATACACCTAAGTGGAATTATGTATCTTAGTGGCTCCAGAAGGAAGATATATAGAAAAGAAGACTGTTCCCAGAAAAACAGACAGACAAACACACAAATCCCAAACCCAACAACAACAACAACAAAACATTACCAAGAATCCATCCTTTGAACTCTTGTTTTTTGCTTTGTAGCATTTTCTTTTCACAGCTCCATGAGGCCCCCCGAAGGGAAAGGTGGACCAAACAAATTTTAAGAAAGCAGTGAAGCGGAAGTCTTTGACCACGGTGGCTTTGCTCAGTAATAAATTGTGTCTAGAGTTATGGAGATCTGATCTGAAAACCAACTTTCAGAGACATCAAAAGGACTGTTATCCTTTCTCTGTGATTCCCTGGGCTAGTATCTCCACTCCTATAATGATTATTGCTTTTGAATGTTGCATGTTAATTACATGACTGGACTCAGTCCTCTAATTAAGTGCCTCGGAAAACTGCCAGATTTCCAGTTCAGTTTGGGCCAAGTTGATTTATTTGGGGCAGACACATCTAGGTGGTGTATTTCGTGGGGGCGAGGGTATGGGGTTCATCCATCGGAGAGCTGTTGTTCCAACTCATCCAGGAAAAGGTCATTGATAGGCTTTGTTCCTCTCTGAGACTTGTAACAAGAGCAACAACAACAATAACGGCCAATACCGTTGATGCGATGCTTTCAGTGTGCCGGGGACGATGTACGTTAGCTCACTGAACCCCTGCCCCATCTGAGGTGGGCAGTGTGTTGAGACCCCCATTTTAGGAATGAAGGCATTTGTGCTCAGAGAAGTTGGAAAACTTGTTCAAGTTTCCTGAGCTAATAAACTTTGGAGCTTGGGCTTTGCACACTACACAATGGGTGACCTTCAATTGTATCATCAAACAGGGATTTTCAGTGTATCCTGGCGACTTTAGTTGGATGAATCCGAGTCATTTTCTAACAAGTTAGATGGAATGTCTCAACTTCTATAAAGTTCAGGCACCACTTATAGGAAACATATTCTTGCAGACCCTGTGTTGGTTTAAATCACTTGTATTATAATGTTATTTAAAAGACAAGCAAAACTATGACAATCTTACTTTTATTTCTCATATTCAACTATAACACCATGATGAATTTACAAGTTAATTTCAAATAAAACTGTAAAACCAATAAAGCCAAAGTCGAAAACATCAACTGTGAGGTTAATAATAGGTGTTTTATTGCTGAATCCGAATGTCTGCTCATAGAGTAAAAACGTGCTAACAACCAGAACCAAGGGTTTCCAAGTTTCACATGGTTCTAAGTTGATGCCAGGCAAGGGCTCTGTTCTCCCATCATTTTTCTCTGTTTGAACTGCTCCTTTCTTCCATGTATTTTATACCATCCATTGGTATGAGTGGGCCATACACATAGTAGGTCCACTCTCTTCTTCTCATTGTAAAAGAGAGGTTAAATTATAGCAGCATAACAGCCTCAACACACTCATATGTTTGTACTTTGGAATTGCAATGTAGGGGAGTGCTCAGATATGCAAGAACAGTCACAGACATTAATACCATCCGTCCAGTTCCTGCCCCATTTCTGAAACAGACAGAAGAGCACACGTTCCCACCTGCCTGAGGCTAGGTGTGGTAACGGACATGCTAAAACATGAGTGGAAGCAGTAAGAACCAGAGTACAACACTCCACGTGCCCTTTCTCAGCTGGGGTCATGGGGAACACGTCTTGACATCATTTCCACGTGACCGAAGTGGCCTCCATCACTGGGCCAACCCATGGCCCTACGGTGAGAAATGGAGCTTGGTCAGGGTAATCACTGAGATGTAGAAGTGTTTGTTACAGCAGCATACCTTGTTTTAGCCTGACTAATGCAGAAATCATCCATGTGATTCAGAATATCCTCTTGTTTATTCAGAAGGGCTGTTGTTATGTAAATGAAAACACGACATTGAAAAGGTCACTTGGGACATCGTTAGCATCCACTATATTCTTAAAATTTTCACAGAGTCCTCAGTGTGCAGGTTGCAAGCCCTTCATCTTACTGAGGACTGCTCCTGCTCTTGTAAATGACATTTTCCGACACTACCTGGATACAGCCGACTTTTTATTTAAAACTCTCTGAGAAGTTACACTCCATCTGAGAAAATTGCTGCCTGATCCTAAGTTGATTGGGTCCAAGGAAATTCAGTTTTCTGGCTATATCAGCCCACTTCCTCTAGAAAATCCTTTGGTGTCTAGAACTTCAGGAGAATGCGCAGAAGCTGGCACTGAGGACTTACTCTATTCCATGCTTGAGTTGAGGGTTTGTGGCCAACACGCTAGGTTGGTGGATCCAACACCTATTTCAACCCCCTCCTCTTTGGAAAGTGAGAAAGCTAAGTACCTATGTTCAAAGCCTTGTTCAAGGCTGTGGTCCTGGGATGCAGTCTGGCCCACCCAACCTAATCCTAAGTCATTTTGGGGCAGCTGTGACTTTACCGATAAATGTGATCACAGGGTCTGGCTGTTCCTCACTTCTTGCTGTGAATACAGGTGTCATGGCAGGAGCCACAGCAGCTGTGTTTTGTTTCTGAGGGAAAAGCCAAGAGACCTTCTCATGTGGAGCCACTGAAATAACACCAGCAACTGACCACTTCCAGGTTTCATGTTACCTGAGCACAAAAAACTTCCGAGTGGGCTCTCTGTGACTCAGGGGAACTGCAACCCCAGGGGACACGTACACAATTCACCGCCTTACTGGACTCTCACACAAGGCGTGGTGACAATGCAATAGTAAGACTGTACCCACTCTAGAGGTCAGGAAAGAACATCCAGGCAGGTAAGTTAGCTGTCTTCCAAGCAAGCATCCCCTTCTGTCATGTGTAGTTTATAGTCAATGACATCACAGTTTATCATAATTCATCACCATTATGTTTGGTGATGTATCTGGAATATGCCCCCCAAATGTGTGAGGTGAATTAATAAAAGTTACATGGAATTAAGGAAGAACCCCAGTTCACGGTGACCCCACACTTGCAACCCCGTCTTTCTGACATGAATACCTCGCTCTCCATCAGGGGCCCACTCCGAATTCCTTTTTTGCAGGAATGAGAGTTGTTCTACAGATATTCACCATGGGCTTGTCCCTCTGGGGAGAAAAATACCTCTTAGGAAAAATCTATTCTACAAAGGCTCTCTCAAAATTACAAAAGCCATCACCAAACACTAAGCTATTCTAATTAGCAAATCCCTCCTGGCTTTGTGCAAACACCCAAAGGAAAGAGAACAGCCAGAGATGTTTGGAAAATTTTCCTAGGGAAGAGGTTGGGGAGGAGGAGGAATCTCAGTCTGCTAATTAAAAGAATGAACTTGAGCTAAAGAGCCTTGTGGGACTGTTGTCGTAGTAACGAGATGCAAGTAAAAAAAACATTTCTCAGAGTTGCTATTCAGAAAAAAAAAGCCTCTTGGTTGAGAAAGTGTGGCTTTTGTGTTGCAAGATGCCAAGTTTTCAGGCCTAAACTTGGAAGATTCTGAAGCATTTATGACACGTCAGTCACACTAATCCCCAGACACAAGGAAGATTGCTTATAATGTTATGCAAATAGCCAGCAGGGAGAAAAACACAAGATAATTTCCAAGCATCGTGTGCTAACGTTATTAAATGTCATCGAAAAGAAAATAATTGGAAAGATTTATTCTGCCATATCTTCTCTCATTTCTTTTGAGCAGCTACAAAAACTTGAGAGTTAAGTAATTATGTCATATTAGAAATCATTACGTTAGAATGCATTAAATGTTATCAGTTCCGTAACATGTCTATAGGTCAGTTAGCTTTTGCTGTGTAACAACTCCCCTCCCCCGAAGGCAATGACTCAGTAGTATTTGTTACTGGCTATGAGTCTGTGGGTCCGCTGAGTGTCCCCTGTGGGACTTGACTGATTGTAGCTAACTGCTGTGTCCACTCCAGACCACGTGGGTAGCTGTGTCAGATTCGCAGGAGCTTGTTGGCCAAACGTTGGTCCAGAGTGACCTTGGCCAAAGTGATTGGGCTCTCTTCCGTGTGATCTGTCACCTGGCAGTAGATTGGTCCAGGCTGTTCATGGGATGGAGGCAGGGCTCCTAGGAGGAGCAGAGGTATATAGGGGTCCCTCGAGTCCCTGTCTCAGAACTCACACACCGTAAGTACCACGGTATTCTGTTGGCCAGAGATGGCTAGGATTAGCTCAGATTCACAGGGTGGGGAAGGAGACACCATCTCTCACAAGGTTAATTAAAAATGGGGTGGAAGTGAGGAGGCTTGAAGTAGTGGGGACTTTTAACAATATTACCCTACCTTACAGTATGCTCTGTTTCTTTCTCAACTTGAAAATGATGTATTGCTATTCATCACAAACAATAATAGGCTGTTTCTGCGCTGGAAACCAAGCTACCACGTCAGATGAAAAGTCTATTCTTGGACGACAGTGCGTCATCTTCCGGCTGGGGCAAGGTTCAGATCGATTCGAGTCAGCACGCAGCTGTTGAAAACTGCTCTGTGCTCAGTGCTGATTTAGGCCCAGGGGGGCTAATGGGGAAAGTGAGGTAGGGGACCCTACCTCTCTGTACTGCCTAATATTTTTAGGGTGCAAATCTGATATATTGAAAAAAAGATATGCGAACATGGCATTATGTAAAGTGAGGTATATTTTAAATGTTTATTGTCTACGAATTAACTGGCATCACTTAAATACAATGCAATGTACTTGTGCTTCCTACAAGATACCGATAGTGGAAAATTCAAAATACCTTCATGGTGTGGTACGATCTGGCTGTGATTCAAGTTCCCTGATTTTGTTCCTCCTGTTATATCTCATATTCTCTGTCTCTTTTTTAAGATTTTATTTATTTATTTTTAGAGAGAGGGGAAAAAAGGGAGAAACAGAGGGAGAGAAACATCAATGTGTGGTTGCCTCTCTCATGCACCCAACTGGGGACCTGGCCTGCAACCCAGGCATGTGCCTTGACTGGGAATTGAACCCACCACCCTTTGGTTCGAAGGCTGGCGCTCAATCCACTGAGCCACACCAGCCAGGGCTATATCTCATATTCTCTTAATCTCATCTAGTAATTTATTTATTTCAGAAGTTCCATTGGGGTTTTTTCTTATGTCTCATTTGTCCCCAAAATACGTTAATATTTTTTTTAAAAATACTTGAGTACATTTACAATAGCAGTTTTAATATCTTGTCAGCATATTCTATCTTTTTGTTATTTCTGGTTCGGTTCACATTGATTTATTTTTCTGCTAATTGTGAATCACATATTCCTGCTTTTTGGCCTAAGGATATTTGATTGAATTCAGGATGTTGTGACTCTCCCATTGCCAAATGTCTGGATTTTGTCGTCTTCTTTTATGAAGTGTTAACCTCGGTAATGGCAGGTAATGAAGGAAAATGCAGATCAGCTTGGTCTAGTCAAGCCTTTTTCACATCTTCAATAGTGTAGCTATAGGACAGGTTTAGCCGTACCACTAAGGCCTGGCCCTTCTGGGAACTCCACTCCGTGTTCCTGGTAGTGAACAAAGACTCCCTGGTTAGTGGGTACTTGAATGAGCTCTGCTCACACTTAGCTTCTCGTCATTCTTTGCTCAGCCTTACAGAGTTCGGGTCTACACCTGCACAACTTGTCGTTCAGAGGAGAGCCCTGTGCAGATAGATGTCCGGAGTTTCTTTTCCCCCACAGCTCTCTCTGTTCTGGAACTCCACCCTGTGTCTCCCAGCAGCCTCAGCCCCCACGAACTCCAGTCTCTGTCTTTTCAACTCGGTGAGAGGATAGAAAGAGAGCCCTGCCCTGCTTTGCCTTCTGTGTCCTTGAACTCAGGCTAGAGTGTGACTGTACGCACAGACTCGAGACACTGGCCGGGCTCCCTGTCTTTGTGTTCTGTAGGAATCACAGTCTCTCACTGACAGCCGTCAGTGTCTGGAGCAGTTTTTTCTATGTTTTGTCCAGTTTTCTGAAGGGCAATTCCAACGCCAGTAACTCCCCTGTGACCAGAGTTAGACACCATTTTGAGCCAAAAGTCTCACCTAGTGAACTGTCTACACCAAGTGTCTTCTCCTGGGATGTTTTCAACCAAACTGCTCCTTAGCATCTCTCCCAAGCAACTAGCCATATTGCGGTAGGAAAAGGATGCTCATTTCAATATTTTATTAAGCATATTAAACAGCTAAAACATGATGACAAAAAGAAACCTGACTGAAATCCAGCATCTGTAAAAAATCATGGCGGGCTATTGTCTTTGAATCAGAATATTCTTACTGCTCTTTTGGCAGAGATGATTGAGATGTGATTCCTTCAGGAAAATCCTGGATTAGAATCATATAATCACTCATTTCTGCATCACCGAAGAGCTAATAAATGCACAGCATTTTAAAAGAGTTTACAGTGGTAGAAACAAACATGTAACTTAATTTTATTGTTATTGTTGTTATTGCTTTTATCATATTTCAATGAGGAAACTGGTTTACCTTAAAATTTTTTTCTTATGAATTTTCTTGCATTTGGATTAGAAATAGAGTTAAGTTGGACACTTATTCTGGTGCATATCCGTTCTTATCAATTTATTCTTTGTCATAGTGCCTGCTATGGGGATTATGCCTCTGAGACATTCAGTAATAATGTGACGATGACAGTTTTTTGGCTCATAACTCCTAAAAGAACACACACACACAAATAAAAAATACAGGGGGGTGACGAGAAAATGTCACCTGCTTTTCTTAATTGTATATTTGGGGATAAGTCTTTTAGTCCTTATTAATAAAATTCCTCATGGAAGTAGCATATTTAGATAACATATTTGATTTTTTTCTTCACTTACAGTGGAGAATAATGTTCATGACCGCAGGCTCAATTTTTACGAGCCTTTTTCAATTCTTGGTCCGTTGGAATAGAAGTATAAGTCATTTACCACATCAGTGCACTAATGAAATGTTACATCACTAAATTGCCCAGCAACAGCCCCATGCTCTTTCGTGGCGTGCGCGCACACACACACACACACACACACACAATCTCTCATAACCTATGCATAAGGCAGAAATCTAATCTGGTCACATTTCCCCATTCTGAAGAAGACATCCTGGTCCCTGGACAAAGCAAGTGACAGTTGTTGAGGGGGTAGCACTTTCAGATGAATGGCCTGCTCCAGTGCGAAGACGAAAAGGAATGATAGCCAGTTGGAAGTATCCATCATTCCTTGACAGCCTGCCCTAATAGCGCCGTTTCTATAGCTCTGTGGTAAATTTTGTTTTCAGACAGAAATCATTCAGTTATACATCATCCGTGTTTGTAACAGCTCCCCTCACTTCCAACACAAAATCCAGAATCGAGAAGATGCTCGGGAGATAGGAAGCGGAAGGGCGAGGCGTTTTCCAACAATTGGGAGCCTTGTGTCATCTTTGCTTTTGAGCTAAATGCAAACTCGATGATATTAATGACATGACCACAGAGCGTTGCCTTTAAGCCAGAGATAAAAAGCACGTGCAAAACAAGCGATGAGCTCCCCTCCTTGATGATAACTCCTTCTGCGTGCTGTGAAATATAAACATAAACGGGACTGTAGCTTGTTGGCTCTATTGATATGCTCCTTGAGAGCACGTGTCTATTTTAAACCCCGCAACGACGGGTTGAGATCACGAGGGCTCGTTGTCCATTCGTGGAAATTGCAAACACGTGTTTGGAATAAGAAGCGGTAATTCCAACCACGACAACCATCATCAAAAATATAGCTAATGTTTTTTTGTGCCAAGCATCTTAACAAGTCTCTGGGCTCCAGTGCCCTCTCTCAGCCCCTTCCCCTCCTCGGAACACAAAAGGCAGAGCCTCAGGCAGGTCACGCTGCTCCTCTGCCCAGAGCCTTCCTCCTGCTGCCCGTGGCAGAGGAAACGCCTGTGGTAGGGGCTGGCCTCCCGCCCCCGCCCCCGCCCCCCCAGCCCCGGAGCCAAGCTAGCCCGTTGCCTATTTTTTACGGCCAGTGACCTAAAAATTTTTTTTTGTTTTTACATTTTTAAGTGGTTAAAAGAAAAGAACAGTACCGTGTGGCATGTGAGAATGATATGAAATTCAAATTTCAGCGTTCATAGATAAAGATTTACTTGAACGCAGCCGTGCTCCTTGGTTTACAATTGGGGGCGCCCAACCCGCGGCCCACGGGCTGTGTGCGGCCCAGGAGGGCCATGAATGAGGCCCAACACAAAATTGTCAATTTACTTAAAACCCTTTTTTTTTTTGCTCCTCAGTCTTTGTTAGTGTTTGTGTATTTAGTGTGTGGCCCGGAGACCCCGAAAGGTCAGGCACCCCGGATACTTCCTGTAGCAGCTTTGGTGATAGAGAGCAGAGTTGAGTGGCTCTAAAGCAGACGGGATAGCCCACGGATCTAAAAACGCAGGAAGGAATCCCCAAAACAATACCACCCCAACATTAAAAAAAATTACATAGATATGAAAAAAAGGCTGAAAAAATCAGCAATGCTTATTTCTGAGTGATTAACTTGTGGATGATTCTTGTTTTATTCCTAATATTTTTTCTGTATTTTTCAGAATTTCTAAAATCTGCCAAAGATCCTTGCATCCCTTTCCATGCCTCTGATGTTTGAGTCTTTGTCCAATGCCCAAAGCTTGATTTCAGCCACGTAGACCCAAGCCCCTCCCCAGCTTTTGTGAGAAATATTTGTGAAATCCCCTTATTATAACAGCTTAAATTCATAATTAATATAACCTAAATATACACATCAAACAGATATAATACTGTAACTATAATAAAAGGGAAATAAAAGCAAAGTAAATTATGAAAAAATAATATGCATTTAAAAATAGAAATGCTTGACGCTAACTGCATTAGACACAATGGTGAAATCTCTTGACCCTCCTACCACAGATGGAGCATCGTGGGTCTGGCAGCTTCCAGCGCAGGCTGGCCCAGATGTATGCACAGAAACCCAAATACCATGATCCATCCACACGGTTGTCAGGGATAGGGTTTTTGCAAAAGGGGAAAGTTGGTAACGTTCCAGCGAAGCTAAGCACAGGCTTCTCCTGATTTACCCAATGGTGTCCTCTTTGTGAAAGTCGGTGACTATTAGGAACCTGGTAAGTGGCATTGAAGTTCTAATTGCAGTTCATTCTAAACAGCTTTTTCACTTCTGAATGGCATTTGGAAGTTGGGCTGAAGGTTGAGATAATTCTTCTTCAGGCAGGACCTTGAAAGACACTTGCATCTTAAGCCACCTCCTGTCTTCACAAAGGGGCTATGAGACCCCACACTAGGACAACCAAAAAATGCCTCGTGGGCTTCTACCGTTTCCTTCGGGGAGGCACGAGGCACGCCACGAGGCCCTGTTGCCGCTCAGTTCTGCCTTTGTGGCCGCCCTCTTGCCAGGGCCCAGCAATCCTCCCCATCAGTCCCTGTTGCCAAGTACGGCCAGCCAGCTCAGGCCTCTGTGCTTTGGAGTGTACTGATCCATCTACCTGCGGTGTCCCACCTTCCTAGCTTCCTGCCAACATGCCATCACACCTCATCAAGTCTGAGATGCCTTTGACATCCATTATTTATGTGCCACCAGGAAAGAAGGGGGGATGCCAAGAAACCCACGGCATGCTGCTGAATGTGAAACGCATCCCAATTTCCAAGATATCAAATGTGGGGAAAAATGCGTATTTGGAATCAGTGAAATCTGGTGTTTGCCGGGCAAAGTCAGGCTGCCTGAGGGAGGCTGTTGACCTAAGTAAATGTGGGTCCGGCCTCAGAGCCAGTGACCCGCTCCAGCACCGGCATCACCGGTCACAGCAGCCGTGCCTCTTTTACCTGGACTCTCCAAGGGGGGATGATGATTAGGTTTTTGGAGAATTAAACAAGGTAATTCCTGCAAAAGCACCAAACGCGATGTTTGGTGCAATAAGCCCTTAGTGATTGTTGCTATTTATTATTATTAATAGCGGGCAGTTGTCATGTCACCTCCACCGTCGATTTGTCCCCAGTTCTCTCCATCAGAAGTATCCCTTCCTCTTCGGGGAGGTCTTGCGGACCCTCCCGCCGACTGTGCACCACCCCCACCTCAACCTCACTAATCATTTAAGAGGTTTAGTGGGTTTCCCAGAAGCCACCTGCTCTGGAAAATAATGTGGACGTTCGTGTGCACACTATTGGTTTCTAGAAAGAGTGGCTAATATTTACCCTGAGTGGACTCTTGGCCAGGCACTGAGCAAGCAAGCACCTCCCAGGCATGATCTTGCTTGATCCTTGTGGCGATCCTAGGAGGCAGGCATGGCATATACTTCACTCACAGGGGAAGAAACTGTGGCTTAGCTAACAGCTGATGTGACAGAGCTGGGATATAATCCCAGGGTCCCCAACACCAGAGCTCCAAATCGGAACCTACGGCATATCTTTGGGTCATTAAGTCAGTGTCAGAACCAAGTCTATAACCAGCTGGCTTGTCTTTCAAGTTCCTGTGACTTTTCTGCCATTGCCCTACCGAGGTTTATTTAATGACCTTTCACATTTAGGGATTGGGTACAATACTATGTGATCCTTTTCCAGCAGCTTCTTAGTACTGAGCAAAGCTGTGTTAGAAAGAGAAGATTTTTTAATCCATCATTTCAACCCCAAACAGTGAGCCAGGTAGAGAGAGGGAGAGCAGGTGGGATTTGATGAATGCGTCAAGCCGGCTGTGTGTTGGGGTGGATTTCCGAAAAGCAAAGTGGACGTGCCCTCTGATAAAGTGAGTGTCACAGCCGCAGACACGTGGCTCCCCCAGATAAACAGCCGAGCCCTGTCCGATTCCTCTCCGGGGAGAGATATCATAGTGGAGCTTTACAGTTGATGACTTGAAGTCGGAAAACCAAATGCTAGATTTTTGCTGGGGCTTTGTGGATTCAGCCCCTTTCTTCTCTTCTCTCCCCAGTGATTCACGATCCTGAAAACAGAGCAAAGATGATGGAAATTGTAACCAATGGCTTAGTAAACACGCAGGTCATTTTTCCTCCTTATTTTGTTTGAAAAGATGGCATTGCAAATTTGCCAACTCTCTTTCTCTTTTTCCCAACAGCAGTGAAGGCAGAGCTATCTGTTAAGAAATGTGTGGAGCTGCCAAAATCTTGCCGAGCAGCCCCCAACATCTGGAATTCAAACTGTTGCAAATATGGGGGGTAAGAAATCTATTCTCCTGCTGTTGCCGGCAGATAAAGCAATGCTCATTGAGGCTCAGAGTGATGTCCAGGGACTCAGTCTGATGATTAGAACGCCTATTGTCTCATAGAAGTCTTGCCTCATGTTACCAAAATCTCATAGAAGGCACCAGATGCTGTCTAAAATGGGGGGATGTTTCTTGCTGTATATAGTTTCTCAATTAAAGGTGCTTTTGTTTAAGCACACACAGCCATCTGATATACAATAGATATTTGATTACCCAGAACTCAACCAAACGGAACATTTTAGTTGGGTACAACTGTGGACGGTCATAATGGGGAGCTTGTGGTCTTACATAAGTTTCTTTTCAGACATCAAGGAAAGATTAAATTCTGTTGAGTGGATTTTTGTACTTGTATTTGAATGATTTCTTAAGTTTTCACTATTTCAGTCCAGGATGGCACATGCCGCCTTCAGGCACACCTGTCAGCCCTGTCCCTGCCCAGGTGTCCATGGCGGCCACCCTTCGCTGATGAAGGAGCTCTCGTCCAGACCCCCAGTCTTATCACCCAGGCATCTACTAAAAGCCAGGCTATCCTGATGCTAAAGTAGGGAATAACACTTACGTGCCATTTAGTTAACTGATAACGTTTTATAAAAAGAATATTCCGTTAAGAACCAGATAACTAGGATCTTGTTGATCTTATGGAAAACTATATTGTGTGGCTTGTGATCTGTTATGCTATTGATTTGTGTTTTATACGATATTAGGTATTTTCTTCAATGTCTGTAAAGCTGAGTAAAACTATGCAGGCTGCTGGTGAACTTAGGTGATTCGGTAATATAAAGCCACAATGCATATATTTTAGAGGGTTAAAATGTGATTAAATTAACATGGTATATATACATACATAGTATATACAACAACATTTGTGATATACATTATATGATATACATATTAGCAAGAGACTGTGCCATAATTAACAGCAGTAGCTAACACAGAGGAAATATGTTACATTTATGCAACTTCGTGTTATTTTTATGAACCATATGTATTACAAAATGCACAGATCTTAAGGGTAAATTTCAATACGTGCATTCATATAACCCACAGACCTCTCAACTTCTCAAGGTATGAGCTGTATCCATCACTCCCACAAGCTCCCCTGAGCCCCTTCCCCGCCAGTCACTGCCCTCCCACTGCTACCTGCCAAGAACATCCACTGTCTGATTCCTGTCCCTGGGATGAGTTTCTCCTGTTCTAGAACTTTCTACCAGTGGAATCACACTATATGTACTTTTTGTGTCTGACTTTTTCTATTCGGCAAGAAAAATTATTTTTAGATTAATACATATGATTGCAGGTAACAATGGTTTATTTCTTTTTCATTGCTGATTGGGATTCTATTGTATGAATTGGTTTATCTATGTTCCTGCCAGTATATGTACATTTAGGTTATTTTCAGTTTAGAATTGTTATAAATAAAGTTGCAATGTGAAAATTGATACAAACCTTTATGTGAGTATATGTTTTCATTTTTTCTTGGGTAAGTATAGTAAAGTAGAATTTACTAGGTCATATGGTAGATGTATTCATAAATCATGTTTTACTTATGCAATAATCCTATGAAATTAGATTTTTCAAGACACAGAAAAATGACTTCAGCAAAATTTTGCAGATCAGAGTTTATTAATTTATTTACATATGGCTTAACTTTTTAAAAAAGAACATAGATTACTATCAAAGTCCATAAATTTAGGCTGCAAGTAGCAAAGGCCAATTTTAAGGATATCCATATTTTTAATAGGACAAGGAAAAGAAATACAGTTTCTAAATATTAGAAAGGAGAAGACAAAATTGTAATTACTTTCAGATTCATTCTTTCTCTTTCTAAAAACCCAAGTGAAAAAAAATTGCACTTACAATAAGTTCAGAAAATGGCCACTGAAGTAAATTTGCAAAGAATTAGTAGCTTTTCCAGGTGCTAAAAATGGTCAGTTAAATAATGTGATGCTTTATGAGATCATATTCACAGCAATAATACAAAAAAGAGAAAATGCACTAATAACTAAAAGTTCACTTTTAAAAAATGCAGGGCCAGATTTAAAGAAAAAAAGCAGAACTTTGCAGAGGGATACCATCAAAAACAGGAATGAAGGCGGGTCACATTCACCGCAGTGGCACAAATTAAACTGGGAAAACACTCATCTGGAAGAGGAAACCCATCAGCTCCTATTCATTAAAATCTCAGCTCGAATTTGCTGCTGATCAGTGGCCATTCGCTCAGCAAAGTGAATCTGTTCCTAGGTAATGAGACATAGCACTAGCCAGTCTGTTGATAGAAATGATGCGAGAAAAAAACCAAAGTAGGGAGTATCATCAGAAGGGATGCCTCCGTGGGGTATGTTAACCTTTATTGTAAGGCTCTCTACGCATGGACGACTTTCTTAATGCATTCAGACTTTGGGGGTTAAGCAATTTTTCTGTGGAAACACATGGAAAAATATGAAAAGCTGCAACTCTGTTAGATCATTTTTAAGATTTATTTTTATGTTTGCCATGAAATATCAGTAGGACACCCAGCAGTCACACTGGTGGTGGTGGTTGTTGCTATAGGAGCCGGTCTCATTACTGTATCTCTTCATTAAGTTTTCCCCCTAATCGTGCTGTTGGACAAAGCTTCAGTAAGCAAGAGTGCGAGTAGCATTCCATCGTGTGTTGATGCCACATCTTCCTGATCTCATCATTGGTCTCGGCCATCAGAAAAGATGAAATACTGCCGTGTGCGACATTGTGGATGGATCCTGAGACTATCACGCTAAGCAAAATAAGTCTGATGGACAAAGTCAAGAACCATATGATTTCACTCCTGTGGAATATAAAACTGAAAGCAGCAAATGAACCCACAAGACAAACAAACAAACAAAAACTCGTGGATACTGATGACAGTGCGGTGGCTGTCAGGGGGAGGTGGGCAGGGGAGGTAGAAAAGAGCAAGGGGCCAAATTTATGGTGATGGAGGGAGATTTGGCTTTGGGTGCTAACAGTATAAATGCAGTATACAGATGACGTAGAACTATGCACTTGTATACTTTTATTAACCAATGCGACCCCAATAAATTGAATAAAGTTAAAAAAAATCAGCAGGAGTGGGAACACACCGTCTACTCACACAGCAGCTGCGTGCTGAAGCTTCGCTGTCCGTTTTGCCTCTGAACAGAAGCTAGGGCTATTTTTAAACCTAGAGTGAGAAAATGGATCTCTAGCTATGATTCAAACAATTGGCACCTATGCCTCATACAGCTTTTGTTAGTTTAAGAAAGACAAAAGATGGTAATTGGATTGAATCCTTTCTGAAAATTTTTTTTTTCCTTAAGCTCTGTCTGCTGTAAACAGTCCACTTCAGCTTTGAGGACTAACTGTACCCCACAGGGCGGATGAGGGCAGGGTCTGCACCCTTTCTGGAAAGAGCCAGGGAGTCAGTATTTAGGCTTCGCGGGCCACACAGTGTCTATGTTAACTCTGCGGGTCCGTCTGCTCTGGTCTCAGAAAAGCAGGCACACACAGTAGGCAAACAAATGACCACGGCTATAGTCCAGCAAAACTTTATTCATCGTCGCTGAAATTTCAGCCGCATGTAATTTACATGTGTCATGTTCTTCTTTTGACTGTTTTTCCCAACCATTTAAAATGTAAAAATTATCCTTAGCTCCCGAGCTGTATTAGGCGGTAAACCAGATTGGGTCACAGGCCCATCGTTTGCCAATGCCCGGGATTATGGCACTCGATGCTGATTAATAGTCTTTTGACAAAAACCTTTGGAGAGGCTGGGTGTGTATGGCATCGTGGTCAGGAGCCAGGCATCATTATTGCTTTTCTGTGCTTCTTACCGGTTGAGTGACCTGAGGTCAGTACTAAGTCACCTAGCCTCCGCCTCCTCACCTGGAAAATGAGGGTGTTAATACCACTGATTTCTAAGATCGTCATAAAGATTCAGTACATGGCTGGTGCAGAAGCAATGTTTGTTAAAAGGAAGCACTGGCCATACACTGACATTGAACTTGGTTGGGAAGGAGGCATCCTGGAGCTCTTAGGGACCACTCCCGGACTGCGATGTCCACCGCCTAAACGGTCACTGGCCCAAGTGCGTTCACTGTGCTCAGAGTGTTCTACTAGAGGGGAGTGTGCATCCTGAGTCCGGGCCGCACACCCAGCCCAGCCAGCTGTAGAGGCCAGTCGACGCAGGAGGCATGGAAACAAAGGATTCCACACTCAAGGGTGAGTTCTGTCTGTCTTGTTACGATGAGAAGCATCGTCTGGGCCTGACCCAAGGAGAGTGTCATATTTACTGACTAAGGATGCAGGGACTCCGTAAAAGGTTGCCGCTTGCCTGGCTGCTTGGCCGCCTCTCAGCGTGGTGGCCTCAGCTCCTGACTGGGAGAGCCTTGGAGCTAGGCTGGCCCTTGGATTCTTAGAGCTGCGAGGCATGACAGCCTCTGGCAAACAGGTGTGTGCATGGCCGTACGGGCGCCCAACCGAAAAGTAGGACAACACTGTCACCTTTAGCCAGAGAGGGATGGACTGATGGGGGACCTTTAGGGAGCCCTCTCCAATGTGATTTGCCAAGCAGTGTCCCCCAGGACACAGGCAATAGGATTTCAAGCAGAAAGGGCAAGTGGTCACGTACGGAGCTGCTGGAATTCTTGCTCTGCTGAGGGTCCCGGGCACTCACGGCAGTGGGGGAGAGATGTCTCCCACCACTGCACAGAAATGGCCCCAGGCTGTCCTCTGGAAGCAGATCTCATTAGCAATTACAGTTGATGGCCGTTCGGGACACACAGGATGATTTTAGCAGCCTTTTCGTTTCTTTCCCCCCTACAGTTTTATGTTTTACCAGGAGTGTGCCAGGGCTGTTTCCCCACAGTGGGCGGGGGTGGGGTGGGGTTTCCATCTTTCAGTGGCGGGCACCTCCTCCCCTGGTGCGCCTGCTCTGTCATCGTACTTCAGGACAACCCTCGTAAACTCAAGGGGACAAACTCCCGGACCTGCCTTCCCTGTGATCGCCAAAGCCACACCCATGGGGACACTGACAGGCCACTAGGACGCTGCCTGAGCACTCGCTACCCTGCCGGGGACACTGCCACACTCCCAGGGAGAGGGGTGCCTCCTTGTCTAGGCTGTGGGTCAAAATAATTGCTGTGAATGCTACTCAACTTGTTGTGTGACCTCACCCCCTCGTCTGGAGCAGGCTGCCCATTCGGGAAACCAAACGTCGGGTGAGTTAACCTTTAGTGTACTGACCCACCGGTGTCCCCTTTTCTCAGGTTTGTCATAGGACCTTTCCTCTGTCACCCCGGGTGCTGCTGCTCCTGTTAAAACTCGTCCTCCGTGTTGCTAGCCCCAGAGGTCATTTCTGTCCCACTCCAGCAAGGAAGAGTCCCTTTCCAGCTGTCCTACCCTTGTGATGAGCATCTAAATAGTCCTTTCAGTGAGTGGCTTGTGCTTGCAACTATTGTGACGTAGCCACAGTCCCTTGGAACACCCAGGGCCCGAGGTGGACTTAAGGTTGGCTTTTCCGACTTGTCCAGTTCTTTCGAGGCCTGGCTTTTACCAACCTCCGAGTTTCTCGGTCCACGTGTAAAATGGGCTGGCCCAGCATTTCCTTCCAGAGAAGGACCCCAAACCCAAACACGTTCTCCGCTTATTTCTGTTTGCAGATCAATTTACTTTTCTCCAGCCTTCATGATACAGGTGTCCGGGACGAAAGCAATCGACTTGTAAATGTGTAAGTCAGATGACACAGTACCTGCAGGTGAGGGAAGCACGTGTCCACGCCGTGTGAAAAGCAGGATGCAGACCCAGGGAAAAGGCAACCGTTTTCAATCGGGGTTTGGAATACTTCACAGAAATTGCATCTTGTACCTTTCGAGGCTTCATTAAATCAATAAACCAGCAACCTCTTTCAGAAAGGGGGCGATTGGAGCTATTTTCGCATTTGTAGCGCATGTGGTTTCTGTCCCAACTGCTCTGTTCTGCTGTTGTAGCAAGAAAGCAGCCACAGGTGGTATGGCGGTGGTATTCCAATAAAGCTTTGTTTACAAAAACAGGTGCCAGTGCAGACTGATCCACAGGCCATACGTGGCTGACACCTGATCTATTTGATTTCGTATAAGCTAGAAGATATTTATTTTATCCCAAATCTGAAAAAAATGTGTACCTTCTGTCTCTCCCGAGTCTTAAAGTTGATGAGTAGCCAGTGGTATCTTTGCATCTTTAAATATAACCTCTTAAAGTAACTCAGCAGGTGGCATGACTTTGAAGTGGCCAAGCCTGTGCTTTGATTTTCCTGGGTATGTAATTTTTCCGTGATTCTAAGAACCGCCAACTTTCTTAGATGAAGTATTTAATGAAGACACCAATCATAAAATAGTTACTCATTCTCACTTGGGAAAAATGCTGCAGTGCATTGAGGAAACCGAGCAGAGGCGTTGAATACTAGAGAGATTAAACCCTTCATTGCAGCAAGGATAATGGTGTTATTTACTTAGCACCTATGTGATTGGCTCTGCTAAACCTCTGTGCCTTAAAGAGATGGATGTCATGATCCCCGTTATAAATTCGAGGGAACTTAGTCCCTAAGGTTTTAAGTGATGTGTGTAGTGTCCAAATGTGTCTGAACCCAACATGGATTTCTTATGGGGTTGGCTTTGAGCATCCCTCACAAGCAAATCAACAACTTCTCACCTTATTTTCTAAATAAAGGGTTGGTTTCACTGAGTTTTAACATCCCTCCTAATATCCTTACTTGGAATAATACTTAGTCACTTCCGAAAAGATGCCTCAAGTATATGTCAGACACTGCTAAATCCTGGTGACACGGATATTTTTCACTGGAGTTTGCTTTCAAGAAATAACGACTGTATTTCTATAGAGCACAGGATATGTTTTACAATCTAAAGAAAAGAACAGTTGTTCTTATTAAAACATAATATGGCCCACAAGCTTTGAATGTAACACCCAAGGCTTATATGTAGCGATGTAACTAATGAAGAAAATAAATCCCCTAAAATTCAGGTGGGGGCTTTTATTTAGAAGGAAAAAGCTGAAGAAAGAACCGAAAGGACTGAAAACACTTCATTTGAATGTGAGAGTTGGAAACAAAGTCCCAGCTAATGACAACGAATGAACTTGAGTTGAAGAGTGAGCGTGCAGGAAACAGTAAAGAAAGAGGTATTTTTATTGGAGCTGACGTGTGCAGGAGTTTTAAGGCTGCAAGCAGCCGAAACCAAATATGGCAAATTAGAGCAAAGAGAATTTATTAGAGCAGCATGGGACTGTAACGTTGGAAGACTCACAGAGTGAAAGGGAGCTTGTTACACCAGATCCGGGAATAACCCGGAACAAAGGGTCGCAGAGCTGAGCGATCACCTATCCGGAACTACCCAGTTCAACGTGCCAGGAACGTTTTCTTCTCCTGGGAAGGAGCACGTGATGGTGGAGGATTATGTACAACCAAGTCCCTTTCCCATGCCTGGAAAGTACTTTTCCCACATGCCTCCTAGGTGACAAAGTTTTCCTAGAAAGAGGCAACCCTTAGGATTATCCTCCGACCAATGCTACATACCAATGGGGAGAAAGGATCCCCAAAAGGAGATAAGAAGAGAATGGGCAGGCGGGGAAAAAGTGTCTCAATTAAGAATGAAATGTTAAAAGGACTTATCTAAGAAAAAGAAGATAAAAAACATGTGTAGTAAAATGACAGCAAACTCACAATTATTAACAACCACACCTAAAACAAAAACAAGAAGAAACTAAGCAAACAACTAGAACAGGAACAGACACACAGAAATGGAGATCACATGGAGGGTTAGCAACAAGGGAGTGGGAGGAGGAGAGAGTGGGGGAAGGTACGAAGAATAAGTAGCATAGATGGTAGGTAGAAAATAGACGGGGAGGGCAAGAATAGGAGGGGAAATGTAGAAGCTAAAGAACTTATGACACATGGACATGAACTAAAGGCGGGGAATGTGGGTGGGAGAGGGTGTTCAGGGTGGAGGGGAATGAAGGAGAGATACTAGGACAACTGTAATAGCATTATCAATAAAATATATTAAAAAAAAGAATATTACCCCAAACAACCAATTGATAAATGAATTCACACCCACATTTTTGATTTATTCGGATAACTGCCAGAGTTTATTGTCAAATGACAGCCAGCCTATTCCATTTGGCCAAATCGGATCATAGATAATTAGCTTTCATGTTTTCAAATTATTCCTAAAATGCAAATTGGATTCCTAATTTCCTTACCCCAAACAGTAGTAAGATATAATTATGTACTATTAAACACCTGCTAAATTAAAAGGCGGTGGGTGGGAGAAAAAAGGATTATGGAGTCACTGAATATTGCTATTGCAGGGAAGTGAAATTGATTTTCGTTACAGAAGAAGGCCAGCCAGAGGTGGAAGTCTATGACAGTATTTTAGGACAACCAGCGATTGGATGGAAGTGATGCAGGGTCAGGTATTTTTATTCTCTTCACCGCACGAGCCTCCCTAATAGAGCTCAGGAAGTTCAATGAGTTTAGTGCGTACAAGTGAGATAATATTTGACGATGAATTAAGACTTCCTTGACTTCTACCTCTAGGTAGAGATTCATTCAACATTTTCTTTTCTTTTAAAGATTTTATTTATTTATTTTTAGAGAGGGGGAATGGAGGGGGAAAGAGAGGGAGAGACACATCAATGTGTGGTTGCCTCTCGCACACCCCCTACTGGGGACCTGGCCTGCAACCCAGGCGTGTACCCTGACTGGGAATTGAACTGGCGACCCTTTGGTTCACAAGCCAGCGCTCAATCGGCTGAGCCACACCAGCTGGGGTTCATTCAGTGTTTTCTGAATGCCTACTCTGTCCGTAAGCTAGGCCAACCTTGGAGTGTTATAAGAATAAAAATCTCATGGTTTCAATACTAGAGAAGCATGCAGTCTAGTTTGAAAAGGGACAAAGGTGCTAATGTTATGATAGAAATGGGAGCTAGGTGTACATTTGGTGCGATGGAAATGCAGAATACATTTCCAACTTGAGACTCTTACACGGAGTCCCTGGAAGATGAGGTGTCCTTCTCTCTCACTGAAAGTGTAGCACGGTGGTTTTCAAAATACGGTCCCCTGCCCGGCAGGCTAAGCCTCCCCTAGGAACCGGCTACAAATGCCAGTCTGGGCTCCCTCTGCAGACCGACTGAAACAGACTCTCTGGGGATGGGGCCAGCAGCGTGTGTTCTGATGGGTCCTCCGAGTGAGTAACTCGGCTGTGCCTCAAGTTGAAGCGCCACTGAGACATCAGAATGGTTAAGACTACAGTCTTTCCCATCAGGTCAATAGTTCTTGATTCCAACTCAGTGTTAGAACTAGCCGGGGAAATTTGGAAGGACTTGATGCTCAGAGAGAACCATACCAATACGCTGTCCAGGACTGGGGTGTATGTACACACATAAATACATATTTAAAATGTTTTCCCAAGTGATTT
This sequence comes from Trachops cirrhosus, assembly GCA_028533065.1. Classification (NCBI taxonomy): domain Eukaryota; kingdom Metazoa; phylum Chordata; class Mammalia; order Chiroptera; family Phyllostomidae; genus Trachops; species Trachops cirrhosus. Next base: position 87,679,363 of record CM052547.1, read on the forward strand.
GAATGCGAGATCAAAGTTTGCTAAATTTAGCCCTTAATTATCGCATGCCTTCTAAGCGACAAAGCAGTAGGTTGAGAGCAGATGTCAACAAGAAAAAGAAAGAAAGAAGACAAATAACATCTTTTTTTAAAATACTGCAGGCCAGACACTGAGCAAGGGGCTCCAGAAACAAAGAAAGAACAAGAGGAAATGATGAAGGAAAGGAAAGGGAGAGACGATAGGAGAGGAAAAAAGAGTTTGGGACTTTTAGCCACTCTACAAACATTACCTCATCTGGTTCTCATGGCAGCCCTTCCATGAGGTTGAAATTAGACCCATTTCAAACATGAGCAAACTGAGACTCAGAAATAATAAGGAATTTCTCAAGGCTATGAGACTAGTAAGGAGCGGGGGCCATAGTCAAACCCAAGGTCGTCTGCCTCTAGATCCTAGGCCCTGTCTTTGCTTCCTGAAAGGTAGTGTAGTGCCGTAGGTGCACCTCCTCGCTGTCAAACCCCGGCGCCTCCACTTTTGAACTGTGTAGCTGTCAGCAGATTACTTAGCCTCTGGTTCAGTTTCCTTCTCTGTAAACGGGACGTTAACGGCACATAGATTGTTGTGAAAGCAGGTGAGCTGACGGACATAAAGCTTTTAGAACAGAATCTGGGCCATAGTTAAGTGCTGATGCATTTGCTAGCATCATAAACAAAATTTAAAAAAATCACAGGACTGTTACCACAGGCCCCTATTATCATAAAAACCAATATAAGGAAATATAAATAGAAACAAAAAAGTTGACTACAATGTGACCATTTTAACAAAAGAACAAAAGACTTCAGATGAAGCTACCGTTGTATGCATTGATGTTAAAAGTTGAAGTATAGTTTTGTCTTGGAAATTCCACTTTTCTGAGTCTTTCTGTAGAAGTGAGAAAACTTAAGCAGAAACAGAAAGACAAATGCCTTCCTTGCAACTTTCTCTGGTGGGGTGACCAAGATAAGAAAGAAGAATCAGAAAAAGAGGAGGAGGAGGGGAGCAGGGGGTGGGGAAGACAAAAAGGGAGAAAAATCACTGGAGAAAGAAAACAACCCACATGTTACCAATAATGAAGTATGGCATATCTGCAAATAGAATATTATACAGTTGTTTAAAAAGTTTTATTCCTGCCCTGACTGGCATGGTTCAGTTGGTTGGGCATTGCCCCGTAAACCGAAAGGTCACTGGTTCGATTCCTGGTCAGGGCACATGCCTAGGTTGTGGGTTTGGTCCCCAGTTGGGGCGCATATGAGAGGCAAGTGATGGATGTTTCTCCCTTTCTTTCTCCCTTCCCCTCTTTCTAAAATCAACATGCACATTTTCAGGAGCAAATGAAAAATAATAACAATAAATTAAAAAATGAAAAGTTATTTTTCCATATATGCTTAAAGGGATATTTATGTATGAAACAAGCAGAAAAACAAGTTGCAGTGTGTATAATGGAGTGTGATTCCATTTAGAAAATGAATGATAAAGCCTACATAGGTTTGTACACATTTACATGAGCATTAAAGGAATGGCGGGGAAGGTTTCATACCAATTTTGTCCACATTATTGCTTCAGGGTTTAGAAGTAGAGTAGATGGGAGTTGCTAGCTTTTTATTCACTTTTGTTTTTATTTATTCAAAAAATGCAAAAGAAACAGTGTTCGAGAGAGTGCCAAAACTTTGACACGTCTAACTCTCTGTCTATCCCATCAGTTAAGGGGTTCTTGGGGGCAGGAGTCCCCACACGTTCACCTTTCAGCCCCCGGGTGCAGCCCGGATGGAGGCCCGTGGATGTTGAGAAATCCTGAGTGTTTGGCCGAGCTGCACTGTTGAGAAATCTCTGCACCAAGGGTTGATTGACGTGGGGCGTGAGGGGAGAGGGGTTGCTTGGGAATGACCCCAGCAAGCAGTAGGTTTAGCTTCATGTCTGCTTCCGGGTTTTTGAAGTCCGATGGGGAAGGAGAGAATCAGTATAGTCTTGATGATTCCGATTTCGTGTTTGAGTACCTCGAGGCAAACAAATTCAACTTCTTGTGCTGTGAGATCTTCGTTTGCAAATCATGATAAACTTGGGTCAGGTTTGCCGACCCATCCTGTCTGTTCTCCACCCTGGGAAATTATGGAGATAAATGCGGTTTAAAAGATGACGGTTCTTGGCTTCCTTAGAAATAAGCACATGCAAATTACACAGGTTGCAAATAATGTGCTCTGACTAAATAAAACAAATGTTGCTATTCGAATGCAATCAGAGTTCAGGAACGTCCAACTGTGAGTTTCCTTGAATCTTCCCACTATGAAAACATCTTGCAGTGCGTATGCTTTGGCCAAAAACAAAAAAAGTGCTTCCAGTCTTGATCGTGGTCACCTGATGATTTGATCGGTAATCAACTAGAGTGAAGATGATGTGAGTAACTTATTACAGGGCAATGGAGCACGCTTAGAATTTATTGCCTTATGTCCTAGAAAATGTGAAATATAGGTAAGCTCATTCTATAACATCTTGAAGTCATTTCAGAGGCAATAGATTAATTAGTCAGCTTCACTTAGCAAGCATGCAGTGTTGATCATTTGTCATTTGTAGGTGGATTTTTCCCTTTCCTTTTCCTCTGTGTCCCAAGAATGTGGGTGATTTAAGGAGAGACAAGATCCTGGATTTATTTTCACCCTCGCAGACTCTGTACCATGTCCACAACTGGGACCCAGATGACTTTGTGCAAAGCAATCAGATTTCATTTGCCACAGATGGTGTTCTGGCCACGCTGGCAAAAAGTGGGCTCCTATCTGCGCTACATCTATATTCCAATCTGGTCTGCTGGCAAAGTTGACTTGAACCTGCAGCAGAAATGTGTCAAAAAACGCAAAGACGATAAATAGAATTGCATATGGATCGGATCCATTGAAAGTTACTGCTTCTAAACTAGTATTTCTCTTTTGAATGTCCATCAAGAATGCAACACAGAAGGAAAATGGACATCTTTTTAGATCTTTCTTATAAGACTAGAGCTTTCTAAAAAGACTCAGTTCTTAAGGGATCTTCCTGAGAAATCCCTTGGCTCTGGATGGACACCATGGAAATCTTTGTTTAGAGCAGGCACTTCATGGGAGAATTGCCTGGCCTATTTCTGGATTCTCAAATGTGGGCTAGTGATGATCAGACAACCATGTTTATTTTTGTCAATACGCTGGCAGTTCCAAAAGTCAAAAAGATGGCTCAAACTGTCTTCAGTAATAATTTATTGACTGATGTAACAGAAAACTTGAGTGTAACCTTCAGGTGTGGCTGCATCCAGGTGCTCAGACTTTGTCATTAGGGATCTCCCTGTATCTCTTCCCTTTGCTTTCTTCTATTTTGACTTTAGTCAGGTTCTTGATTCATTGTTACAAAATGGCCTCCAGTGAGTCTAAATATACGTAATATAAATGAATAAATCTACCTAATATAAATAAATAAGTAATCTAAATAAATAAATCCTATTAGAATAGCAACAGCATTATAAAGAGAATTTCTTTTTGTAATGATTCGTCACAATCTTAAGGTTGTTTTGTAGGTCTGGTTTTTGTGCATCCCCGAACCCAGGCGTGGAAGAAGTGTCCTGATTGGCCATGGCTTACTCATATGAATACCGCTGGAGCAACATCAGTAGATTGAATCCTACGAAAACTGTGTGGAGTAAAGGAGGCGTTCTTTTCAAAAGACGAAAAAGGGTCCCTCACTAAAGGAAAGAGAATGGATGGTGGGCAGTAAAAATAAACCAACCGACCAACAAAGATGTACATCTCCTGGGGACGGAGATGAGAAGACCATCGACATCAAAAATGATTCACATCCCAGCATTTGCCTTAGTGGGGTCTCTAGTAGAACAATCAAGCCATGACCTCTGTCAAGCCTCGGGAAGGAGAATGGCTGAGCACTTGACTTACCTTTACCATCTCCTGCTGAGTGCTTTTTTTCCAGAAGACATTCACACAACTCAACTGAGTATGTGCCTTATACTGTAAATCATGACAAGGTCCTTGCATTTTTATTCCTAATGACAAAAATGTAAAAGCACCAGCGACCTCAGTATTCTAAAGGAAAAAAAGAAGTTCCAGGGTTCACATAAAGTACTTTGTGACCAGAAAGGATTGTTTAAAGAGAGCCGGACTGTGAGAATGCTTACATTTTTAAAGAGCAAATTGAAAAGAGCAGAAATGCTTGTATTAAATTTTAATGTTAAGGAAATGCGCTCTGTCAGGAGGTGTGAGGCTGTAGAGCTTGTAAAGTAATGTGAGTGCGTTCAGACTTTAAATTCGTCCTAAATGCCACAGGAGCCATTTTATGTTAGTCACGTCCAAATGGAAGAGGGAGACAGTTTAGGTCCCGGGAGGAAAACGGCTAGAAGTCCCACCAGTCCACACCTGCACAGTCTCCACGGTGTGCTGTGAACCTTGGGCACCAAAGGGTTCATTCTAAAGCCGGAAGATCTGGGCCCATGCCACAGAACTGGAATCTTAATTTTCTGTCTTGGAAGATGAATACAAATGCAGGAGAGGTTTGAGGAAGATGAAGAGGCCAGTTGCATATCAAAGAAGAAGGAGACCCTAAAAGTTAGTGCCGTGGTTCATCTTCCAATTAAATAAGCAGCCAGATATATGTCTGCTGTCGGTGAGGACATTTCAAAGAGAGAGTCTCCTCTTTCAAAGCAGGTGGATTTTAAATTATAGTCTCTACAATCTATGTGTTGCCGTTTCCTTCATGGGCTTAAAGGGGTACCTGTACGAAAATGAGCCCCTCGGTGTGCTCGGAGCACTTGGTCCATACCCCTGTCGTGGACATTATTCATTTATCCACTCACTCACTGGCTTGTTTCAGAGATATTTCCTGGGTATCAGCTATGCTCTGGGCACTACGGACTCATCAAGGAACGAAGCAGACAGAGCTGGTGGTTTTCTGGGGCTGCTAGCCCCCGACTCACCTAAAAGTCCACAGGCAAATACACTGAATGATGTGTAACAGCTGGTCCAATCCCTTCAATGTTATCTGTCCCATAATTTTGTTGAGAGTATCAAACAATATACAGTATGTGAAATGCTTAGTGCAATGCCTGAAATGTAAAAAAACCCTCAATATTATTGTTATTGCACAGTTCGTTCTTTGATTATATGTATGTGTGCGTGAATAAATTCATGTGTTTGATAAGACATTCTATAGATAAGTAATTTTTTTAATATCCAGGTTTATACACCTGCAGCTAGGAATAATGTGGGTTAAAATCACTTTCTGAAGAAATTGGTGAAATCTGTGAAAATTTGGTCATGAGTCGTCTTCCCAGTTTTTGCCACGCTGTGTATCATACATATGCTTTCCATTTTATTATTTTTTAATGGAAAAACCCCTCTTCTTTCTTTAAATATGTATGTGAACATACAATATACAAATAAATACTTATTATTATGTCTTTTTATATATATATCATGTATTTCATAAGTAATGTGTCACTGGCTTTAATGGAGAAGCAGTGTTTTTCTGACACCTACTAAGACAGAGGCATTACTGTTTTCTAAGGGGTTTAACACCTGAGTTCAGTTCATTCCAAGGTTCTGGGAAATACTGATGGGTTTATACTTGCACTTCAGGCAGAAGTGCTCCTTTCACTGTTTCAGATTCTGGCCGAGCTTATTTTTGAAGACCGTTTGAGTAGATTTCATAATCACTCTTAATTGCAACTTGAACGTGAACTCTGTAAAGGTGGGATCTTTGATCTGACTCACTGCTGCCTCAGTACGTGTGGAACTAATGAACTGATTCAGGGATCTGCGCTCTCGCGTCACGCCACACTCTGGGGTGCAGTGGGAGTCGTGACAGAACGCCTCCCTGCTGTGGTCTGTGGCTCGTGTGCATTCTGTGGGAGAAACGGCAGAATTGGGAACTCTGCGTCACTTCTGGAAATTTCATTAAAAAGTGAAGAATCGCGTCGGTTGGCGGTGGTTTGGTCCTCAGGATATTTGGCTTTGATACTAGGCCATGTCCTCATTCACATCTTCCCCTTGCTTCTGGAAGTTTCCCTGTAGATTATTTTTGAGTCATGAGGTTTTCAACATTTGCAGAGGGTACTGCTGATGCCATCACAATATAATTAGACATGTGGAAATGGGTAAAACCCAGCTAGTGTATATTTGGTTTTAGTTAGAGCTGCAACTTATATAAGCAGCAATAACTCAGTCCCAAATGCTAAATGTGGCCTAGAATTAGAAAGGCCCACTTTTATAATTGATGGTTAAAATTATTGTAACATGCTTAATGGGCTTACTTTAGTTTTTCTTATCTTCAAGAATGTGTAGGCAGCCTGTTTTATGCCTTTCAAAGGAAGGTTCACAAAATTGTCCCTTAAAAAAATAAGAATAAGGTCACTCTATAAAGCATGATCGTTTCATGTTCCACTTCGCTAAATGACATAGTCTGTAAGTTTTTGAAGCGCCGTCTGCATTCTATAATTAGAGTAGTATATTTTTCTTCCAAACGTTTGACAAATTAAGGGTCCCAAGGTCTCAAGCATAACTTCACAGCCTGTGCGTGGTGCCGGGAGCTTCTGTACATAGATATCCATTCAAGATGAGGATAGGCCCTCAGCAGGAAAAACCAGAGTAAAAGAAAAAAAAAAAAGAACATGCCTTGGGGTAAAAATATGTGAGTTAAAGTCGTGGCTCAGCCACTTGATAGGTTGGGGAATTCTCTGCACTTCTATGGGCCTCTGTTTCCCATCTGAGAAAGTGGGGAGATAGGACAGGGGCTGAAAGAGGGGAGCGTTTGGTTCAACAGATATTTTCCTGAGTCTCCATCACCTGTCAAGTCCTCCCTGAGGGGATGTGAGACATAAAAAAATAGGGTGAACCCCTGCCTCTAGGGAGTTTGTAGTCTGTTCTGCAAGACAGGAAAACAGAGAAAATTGCATTACAATAGAGAGAGAGAGAGAGAATGTCAAAATAAATGCAAGCAAGGGACCAAACTATACTCATTCCTTCGTTCATTCAGCCAATACTGACTCAGTACTTCTTATGTGCCCAAATCTAAAGACGATGGATTTGCACCATGAAACAAAGCAAAACCGGTCCCTCCTTTCAGGGAGGCGAGCCATTGCATGCCTGCCTTGAGTGTGGTACCAGGACGAGGAAGAGGAACAAAGTGGGGATAGAAGCTAGAGGATGATTCCGGGTGGGAGGCCCAGCCTATTTTAGGCATGCTGCTGGAGAAAGCGTTTCTTGCAATGAGATGATGCCTCAACCAAACCCTGCAGGCAGGTGGAAGGGTGACCAGCAAGCCCTGAGATAGTTGTGTGCTAGCAAGGCATGAGCACGGGGCACAGATACTTAGGGCCTTATAGGGCATGGCAAGGATTTCTGATCTTACTGTGTGTATTGGGGATGACTAAGTGATTTGGGGCAACGAATGACATGATCTGACTTTTGTGTTTTAAAGAGAGTACTCTGGCTGCTGTATGAGGCATGGGCTCCCACAGAGGGAGGAGGCAAGAATGCCAGACAGACAGCAAGGTACCCCAATGTTTAAAGGAGAGGATCTTTTTACACCAGGCTGTGGCGCAGTGGCTACGGAGGGGCAGTCCGAAGCTAGGAGAATGCTGAGCCATCCCTTGCCCATTGGAAACTGGGGCACGGAAGAAAGTGTAATTCACCTCCAATGGTTACAGCAAAGCAGTGTCCTCGGAGGAGAGGGAGAGCTCAGTTGATACCAAGGGACTGAGAGGACGAGGAGGAGGAGGAAGGCTGAGGAACTAGAGGGGAGTCTGGTAACCAGGATTGTGGTTTCCCAAGCAGCACAGGGTTCGGAAACAGGAGGTGGAGAAACAGAACAGTACGTGAAGGGAAAACATTTGCAGGAGGAGCTGGCCAAAGGGGCTTCACTTTTCAGTACTGACAATACATACAGCTGGGATGGAACAGCTAATGGATACAAAGGTAGAGAGTCAAGGTCAATGCAGGCACATCACGTTTTCAGATGATGCCAAGGAAGGGAGAAGCAATCTCTTGGGGAATACTAGTTGAAAATGACTTACTTAAAATTTTCCCTAGTATATATCAATCCTTCAGTGTGACAGTCCCCCTCCTAGAAATTTATTATCTTAAATAGTTAAGGACATGTACAGATACTGAACTACAAACAGATAGAATGCAACACTAATAATAATTTTTAGAGTCCAAGTGTCCAGTAGTGTATGCTGGTAATATAGTGTGTCCCCACAGTGGAATATTATATATGCATTTACAAGGATGTTGCATAAGAATAGTTAATAATATGGGAAGTATCCCTGATACACTATTAAGTGAACAAAGCAAGTTAAAAATAACAGTTCTATATTATGCCCTTTATGTATGAAGGTCTCCACTATCTGAGATTTCCTTATTTGAATCCAGTGATTGAGGAGAAAGTACAAGTTATTATAATATAAAAGTATTGATTAATAGACTACTTTAAATTAATAAAAAGTAATCTGTGCTTACATACCCTCCCTGCTCAACACCAATATCCAGCTCAGTAGGGTCCTAGTGGACAGAAAGTTGATTTGGGGATGTTATAAATATCCTCAAAGATCAGTGAAGGGACCCCACCTGTTGGTTAGTCATTGTAAACGATAAAACAGAACAAGATTTCCAGACATTCTGCCTTTCATGACGGATGTGGGTTTTGATGGAGACGTTAATAAAGGTTGCTCCTGGACCTGATTTGGAGACAGGCTTCCCCTCGTTCCAGTGTCAAAGACACACCTGGAGTAGGGACAGGTCCTCAGGTGAGGGCAGAGCTAGACGGACATAAAGCCAATGGCATCGTTGCCTTGCAATAAGGGTGAGGACTGGGGGTCCCACTGTGGGTGCAGTGAGTTGTAAGCAAGCCTGCTTCCTATCTGGGGGAGATGTTACTTCCTCCCTCAAAGCTGCCAGCAGTAAACAGCATCTAGAAAAGTGACCTCGGGGAAGGGCAGTCGGGACCTTGCATTCTTGACATGCATAGCAAAAATAGGCAGGAATGTTCAAGGCCAATGGCAACCACCTATCGCCGCCCCCCCCACTCCCCGCCCACACATGCACGCCAGGCCCACAGCTCTCTCCAGTGGAAACACAGCCATCATTGTCTGAGAGCCATGCTACCCCTCACATTGTTTTAGAAAAAGGCAAAGGGCTGCTTAAGAAATCAGAATACTGGCGTAAGAGTTTTGAATGCCTTTGGCTGCAAGTAAGGGAATATCCACTTTTCAGGATCTGAAAGGAGTGTTTCATTCTCACATAAACCAGAGTTCTGGCAGAAGGTGATTTTCTTGTGATGTTTTAGTAGTTCAGTGGTATCAGGCTCCAGGTGAGTCTTCCTGCAGTTCTCTAAAACTCCCCCCCTCCCGGTTACAAGACGGGCCTCACTCTTCTGAATGGGATGATCTTATCCCCAAATTTCCAAAGCAAGGGGGAGCAGTGCAGAGCATTTCTTTTGGGGTGGGGGTGGACACAGACACCTCACTTGCTCAGGGGCCTCCAGGGGATGTTGTTGTTGATAGCTTGTTGGTCGGAGCTGGCCCCGTGACCGCCTGGGTCCCATGCCCACTCCTCCATTGGCATCTACTTCCTTCTTTCCTGGAGGACCTCTGCCAGGTATTTAAATAAATTCGAGGCTCTGCGAGTGAGGAAAGTGGGAGCTGTTGGCTTCAGGGGCACTTCACCCCGGTTACCGTCTGGCATTCAGACCAGGGTACTGGACAAGGAGGCCGCGCTGGAACCCCGTCATCACGAAGCAAGTGGTGCTCGGTAGATGCTTTCCCGGGAGGAACAGTGAGCCTGGACTGGTGACGGGGGTGGAGCCTGCCAATTAATTTGGCAAAGAACTCCCCATCAGTGAACTTTAAATAAAGAGCACAAAAGAGGGCCCGTGGGAATTATTTTGTAATCGGACTCAAGCCCTGCGCATTCCCGAGTCACTGAAGAACAGAGCGACAAGAAGCTCTTCCCGGCGAGCGCTGCCAGCCGGCCGAAGCCGGAGGGGCGTGGAGAGAAGCTGTCCCTATGCCTGGAACCTGTCACAAAAATGCCAGAGCAGCACAATGAGTGCCCTGCTTCTCAGTGGGTGACGCAGCCCGGGATGCAGCACGGTCTGCTTGCTCGAAGGTTCTTTTCCTCCTGTTGTTAATATTCACCATGTTGACAGTAATTTGCAGGTTTTTAATTTCTGCATATGTTCCTATGGGAATAATTCTTTCTTTTGCTTTTCGGCTTTCCCGAGACCTTGTTCAAGAAACACCTGAGGTAGGCAAAAATGCACGAAAAAATTTTAACTCTGGTGCATCAATCAGAAAACATCTTTGGAAAGTGCTCCTGGCTTTTGCACATAAAGTACCACACCTACTGGTGTGAGCATGCAACATTAGGACATTTGTTGTTCTAAATCAGATTCGTAATCACAGACTGTTTTCCATGGAGAATTACTTTACACTATTAGGTCTGTAATATATGTTTTAAAGGTTTAAAAATAACTTCTTCTTTTTTTTAACTTGACAAACAGCACATTTATCACACACGGATTCTATTGTTGTAATTTTATTAGTGGTCCAAGTGTCCCTAGAACCGTGAATGTGTTTTTATAGGGACAGCTGTGTGTGTATTTGTTCCTAGGAAATCTTAAAGGCCCATCAAGGATGGACCCTAAAGGCAACTGGTTCAAGTATTAACCCAAATAACAATGTAGTTTCAACCAGACCCTTATTATAGATCTGCTGGTTCAGAGTACGGCTCTGAAGTCTGACTCTGGGGTTCCAGTTCTTGTCCTGTCATCCGACCTTGGGACAGTGACTTCATTATTTCTCTGAGCCTCAGCTTCCTTGTTTACCGATTGCGTTAACAACAGATACAAGAGTAATGGTGACAGTGACAATAATGCTAACAATGGGATGACACTACAGCTAATAGTTACAGAGGGAGAAGCACTGTCCTAAGCACTTCTCATGCATTTACTGATTTGCTGCTGCTGATGTGGATCATTACAGGGGGTTGTGAGGTCAAGATGTACTGTGATGTCCCTAAGACAGTACTCTCTACGTTGTAAACACGTAGTAGCCAAAATAATATTAACTGAATGAAAGAACTGGGAAAATAAGTCAAGATGGAACAGACCAATTACGTGTCCAGACTTTGCCAAGAAGCCCCAGGCTGTCCTAATTATTGAATTTCAGAGACAGTGCCTGGGTGAAGGGTTTCCAAAGCCTGTCCTGCCCGACAGAGTCACCAAACCCGTGAACAACAAAGGATCCTTTGTCTTTCAAACTAGAGCCTTTAAGATGCCCACACATTTGCGTGTAGATCTGGGTATTTCTGACTAGATGCTCAAGAGTTTAATTAAATAATTGCACGGCAGACTTTTCCAGAACATTTTCAGAAGACGGACCACCTGCTGCCACTTCAGATCGGTTCCTCCCTTGGTTGGCATGTTTCCTTTTCCAGCTCTGGTCCCCAACAGCGAAGGACCCCAGCACTCACCACGTCAGAGGCTCCCATGGGCTATCTGTGCCTCCTGGTTGTAGAAGTTGTTAACCCCCCTCCCTTGCTGACTTTTTCATAATGAACGCAGACAACTGGCCACCACCATTCACTCGCTCAGGCATCCATCTCCAAGAGCGGCCAGGGAGGTCTGTGAAGAAAGGGAACCAGATCAGAGAGACTCTTAAACTCTTCAGCAGTTTCTCGTGCGTTCTGGAGAGAAAGCTTGTTCCCTCTAGCCCGCAAGACCTGGCACGATCCCCACCTCGCCTGGCTCTGTCCTCATTGCATCCTGCTCTCGGTCTGTCTGCTTCAGCCACACTGGTCTCCCTGCCTCTCACCAAATGAGCCAGACTCGCCCAGCTTCACTCTGCCCGGCATGCCTTTCTCCAGCGTTTCCACATTCGCCCTGTGGAGTGACTCCTCCTTCTCCAGTGCGTGAACAGTGCCACGCACACACAGGTGCTAGCAGTGCATTAAGTCACGTGAGTAACGCAGCCACTCTGTGCAGGTTGTTCTCTTGGCAAGAGCATGCTTAGGTGTATCATTAAACCCAAGGACAGCTGACGAGAGTGTGGGGGTCTCTTGGAAGAAAGGCAGTGAGCCATGGCTCCCATGGACAGTGGGGCATTCCGGTTTCAATGGCTACGGGAGCCGGGCAGGTTAACACTGTTTGAAGTCAACCTAACTTAAAAGGAAGGACAATGGGTGAGGTCTGTGACCAGACAGGATTGTCACGCCCCACGGAAAAGAAGGCAAATGGAACTAAAAAAAATATATAAACAAAAACGGCAGGCTTTGCCACTGATTCACTGGCTGGTTTCTGATCCTTACTCAGCCCAATGCTCTTCTATGCACTTTCATTCAACATTCACAGCAGCCCCGTGTAGGAGTTACCGTGACGACATCCTTTCTACGTGTGGCACTTGGGGCTCATCGAGCAGGGCCAGACAGTAAATATCGGGGGCTCAGTTGGCTATATGGTCTCTGTTTCGACTTACAAGTACTCGGCCCACCGAGTGACTCAAAAGCAGCCACAACTATGACACAAGCAACCGGGTGTGGCTGTGTGCCAGTAAAATTTTGCTACAAACACAGGCAGCAGGCTGGATTTAGCTGGCTATAGTTTGCCAGCCTCTCTTAGAGAGGGTCTTTTGCTTGCCATTTATTATAAGTAGTTGTTAGGTGGCAGCTTGGTTTTGAACTCAGGTCTTTGTGATTCCCGAATGCTAGGTTTTAACACTTAGTTTCTGGACGGCCTCACCTTCCCGCTGGCCCATCTGATAGGTCGGGGCCACCACTATTTTTAATAACTATGATGAACACGTATCGACTGCTTACCCCACACCAGGCGATGTCCAAGGGACCCGTGTGTACGCAGGGTGGGCAAAAGTAGGTTTGCAGCTGTTCATATGGAAGTAATGAATAAATAATGATAATACAAGAATAAACTGTGTTTTACATACTCACAACTAAACCTAGTTTTGCCCCACCCTGTGGGCAATGATTTAATCTTCATGGTGTTGAAGGCAGAAGCCATCACTCACTATCTGAAATAAAAGGCTGAATTTCTCGTTTGCTAAGAAGGGGGAAGAGTTTTGAGTAAGCCTCCCTCTGAACAAGCAGAGAGAGAGAGCTGACCTTCCTAGGATTTTGAGAAGTGTGGAGTGCAAGGGTTGGTGGGCTTCCAGAAGCTGGGGTTTGAGAGAGGGCTTGCTTTTCATTCTGGAGGCCTGCTTAGTTGCCCGAGGCTGCTGTGGTTACAGGGGTGGTGCTTGGTGAGTTTTCATAGGTGGGTCAGGATAGGTATCAGCCCATTCTGGTGATGATTTGTTCTGGCCATGGACGAGGGTCAGAGTACCATCCACATTTTTCTAAGAATTTGGATACTATAGCAGTGTTTTAATGCTTACGACACTCCTATAGAGGAGAAGCTCCTTTTGCCTCTGATGTTTCAGGAAGTAGAAGCCTGTACAGAATAACATGACGTGTCCTGGATCTTAAGGCTGGTAAATGCAGAGCGAGAATTTTAAACCTGAAGGTGGGGTCCATACCAACAGCGATCTTCTCTGCCTCCCACATCACGTGTTCACTCTCGGTGAGCATCACACTTCGATCACCGACAGGCATTCATGTGAATTCCTCGTTCGAATCCATACATTCTATTCATTTTACTCATCATTTGTTCGCAACTCCGTTTTCTCTCTCTTTTAGGTAACAAATGGGCACTTAAAAAAGAACATCCACACGGTCAAGTCTCTTGATGTGAAATGCAGTGCCATTCAAGGTCATTGTTCTTAATGTTTAGCTTCTCACCGAGAAGTCGGGCTTGCTTTGGCTGAAAGGTTAATAAGCAGAAACCTTGACTTCACACCACACCAGGACAGATAAGTGACTACATGGAAGACAATGCAAAATTATAGCCTAGTGTAACCCCTCCTGGGTTTGTTCTTGACTCCTGGACCAACCTGGCAAAAGGTTAAATGGAAAGTGAAGGGAAACACAAGTTTATTTCTTTGCAAATTCATGTGCCACCTTCAACAACTGACAATGCAACGGTCCTGGATAAGCTTTACAGCAAAACTAAGAGAATTACATAACTAAAGAGTTACAACTGTCTCCAGCTCGACTACAGACTGACTCAGGGGGCAGAAGATGTGGCCTTCGTCCTATTTCCACCAGTAACTTAGTTGCGAAATCCTGGGAAATGGGTCCATCCTATCCGCCCACATCAGCGCCCTAGGGCTGCTGTAACCAGGTGCCACAAACTGGGTGTCCTGAAACTGCAGAAAGTTTGTCTCAAGTTCTGGAGACAAGACGTCTGGGATGGAGGCGTTGGCAGGACCACCTTCTTTCTGAAGACCCCAGGGGGCAGTGCCTCCTGGCCTCCCCTAGCTTCTGGTGTTCCCCGGCAATCTTTAGCATTCCTTGGCGTGTAGATGCGTCGCTCCAGTCTCCACCCCGTCATCACATCGCCTTACCCACCGTGCGTCTCCGTTTCCAAATCTCTTCTCCTCTCCTTACAAAGCTACCAGTCGTATGGGACCAAGAGCCCACTCTTCTTACTTGGACTCACCTTACTAATCACATCCACAGTGACCTTATTTCCAAATAAGTTCACATTCTGAGGTACCGGGGGTTAGGACTTCCACCTATACCCTGGCGGGGATGCAATTTAACCATCATGCCAGGATTTCATGTTCTTATTTGATTTATGATGATAAGATTGCCTTCTTCATAGGGATGCTGAGGGAAGATAATGAGATTCAAGTCCTTTGAGGGGAAACTACTCTGTAATTCTTAAACATATCACTGCCAGACTAAGCCAAAAGATGAGGGCGTATTCACGGGCAGCCTTTCTGGAGACCAGAATTCTTTCATTCTAGACTCAGCCAACCTCCTTTTTATAGGAGCAGAGCTCCCCAAGGCATTTTTTTCCTGCCAAAATAATAAATAACTTCAGAACAAGTGAGATGCACATGGAAGGATGATAATTTCTTCCCTGGATGCGATTCTGCAGTAAGTTTCGGAAATCGCTTCCTTTACGCATAGACTGGACTTTTCTGACGAGAAACCCAGTTTCTGCCCACAGATGTGAAGGGGTATTTCTTCTGTTTGTTCTGTCAGAAAAGGGAGCTGTCACCAGTGCAGCCATTCCATATTTGGCTTTGTCACCAAACTTGGGGAAAAGAATGTCAGTTCAGACAGTAATGTTGTGGAGGGTGCAGGAAGTCCTCCCAGGCCTCTTGAGAAGTAAAGCTCGCATGAAATGGAAAAGACACGATCCCATAATCTTGTTCTGGGTTTTGTTTGCTCATTCACTCGTTTATTCAACAAAGAGCCCATGAGATGCCAGGCGGGGGTGCAGAGATACACCAGGTGCGATCCCTACAATCAGAGAACCCGCAGATGAGGGGAGAAAACATGGAAAGAAATAGCCACGCTATGTTGAGTTCCCCTGGAGGGATATTTGCAAAATGCCGTGGATACAACTGATGCTGTGGCCACAAAATTCCATGGATACAACTGGTGCTGTGGCTACAAAATGCCGTGGATACAACTGATGCTGTGGCCACAAAATGCTGTGGACACAACTGATGCTGTGGCCACAAAATGCTGTGGACACAACTGATGCTGTGGCCACAAAATGCCGTGGATACAACTGTTGAAAGACATCGGGGAAGGTTTCCTTGAGGCAGGAACAACAGAAGTAAGGACGATAATGGGGCAGAGGCTGGGGGTGGAGAGTCCTATTATTTCCTCTGTGAGGCTGGAGCGCAGACTATGCGGTAGGTGCGGGAAGTGGGACAAGGAGAGGGCGGCGGGGGCCGCGTCATGAATGTTTTCTTTGTATGCCACACCAGAGAATTTGAACTCCATTGTTCCAGAGTAACAATTTGTTTTTCCTTTCCTTATAACTATTTTTTTCTTAACTTAAATTAGCATCAGGTTGTTACATAAAACTTAAAGTGTTATATAAAACTTAAAAAGTGTAGGAAAGTGTAAACATGAAAATTAAAATCACCTTTCATCTCAGCATCTAGAGATAGCTTTTTGTGTTTTATGTAGATCCTTCCATCTTTTCTTATAATTAAATACATTTAGCATAAGGTATTTACCTTAATTTTAGTTTATTATCATGTTAAGATACATGTAATGTTTTCTTTTTTTTCACTTAAATTGTCCTGTGGACATCGTCCTAAAGGAAACTTTTCCAGACAGTGCTATGATACGTCTACACTTTTAAAAGATGCTAACTCCGGGAGCAAGGAGGGGTCCACAGTCCAGGGTGGTAATGTTGGGCGAACTTACAGCCCAAACTTGGATTCCAACC
Source organism: Trachops cirrhosus (assembly GCA_028533065.1). Taxonomy (NCBI): domain Eukaryota; kingdom Metazoa; phylum Chordata; class Mammalia; order Chiroptera; family Phyllostomidae; genus Trachops; species Trachops cirrhosus. The sequence continues at coordinate 87,695,707 of CM052547.1, forward strand.
ATTCCTAGCTGTTGAATTCATTCAGTCTTGATACCTTTCCACTCATCGTGGGATTCACAGAAATACAGCAAATGGCTTCTTTTTTTAATAAAGGGGAATTTTAAGAAAAAAAAGAAAATGTTGATGAGGAAAAATAGCAGGTTTTAAGCCATGCATTGATTTTCTAAAAATAAGCATTTCTCTTTATTTCAACTTGGAGTCTGAGCATGCTGAACATGCAAGGCTTCAATCCTAAGATTTCCATAAACTGCATCATTACAAGACACATAAACTTGGTTGTCGATATTACTGCCATCTCATGTAATCTTTCTGGGGAACAAATCTTAGATCCAAATGACACCATAGTTGACATCAGAGTTTTTAAAATGTATCCTTAAACTTTAAGACAATGAAAATATCATTAGAATGGATCAAAGTAGGTCTAATGAGCATGAAATAAAGTAACAGACAGGAATGTGGGTTTGTACAGTGTCTCCCGGGTTTGTCTACCTCTGAAGATGATTTAATGTTTTACTGTGAAAAATCGGGAGTTTGTTGCAATTTGAACAATATTTAATAACATCCACAAATTCCACTAAACCGGAGTTCACAAACAGTTGAGACAAACACAATGATTTTGCCTTGTCACAAATTAGAGGTTGTCGACAATACCTTTTAATTCACCCTTCATCTACAGTGACATTTTATATCTTCAAGGATAGAGAAAAGTAACTTAAGTATCTAGAGGGGAAAATTAAGTTATCTCTAAGGAAACAAAAGGCAGGCTAGCGCTAACCCTCCCTTCTGCCCCGTCGCAGAAAGCTAATTTTCAGGGAAACGTAAACTCATGACTTACATAGAGATATCAAAGTGAACTTGGTGATTTTATTTTACTCATGGGAGAGGTCCGGACTGCTGTTTTAATTGGCTCGAAGGTAAAAAGTCGAAACAGCACAAATTATCTGGGATAGAGGCACTTTGCGATGAGCGGCAAGCAAAGACAAAAACTGTTTTTCCCGCAGGGCAGGAGTGACGACAGTTGGAACCTCTACCAGATAAAACGTACTTTCTGTGCCCATCAGTGATCTGTTTTGTCTGAGTACACGGGACTTCACCAGGACGTGAGGTGTCAGATGAGCTGAGATTTAAAAATGCTGCCACTCGGGGTTTTGTTTTTTGTGTGTGTGTGCGTGTGTCTTGGACATTATGAATTCAAGATTTCTGGCAGTCTGTGCTTCATAATTCCCATCCAACGAGGAATAAAACTATATGGTGTGTTTATTGTTGCTTATGCTAGACTGTTGGAGAGATTCTGCATGCTGGAGGTCTTTGGTGTTGGAATTTCCTGGAGACTGTCATCTGCTCTGAACTTTCTGAGCGTTGTTCCCCGCCCCCGCCCCCCGCCACCGCCCCCCGCCACACGCTTGTGAGGTCAGGAGCACAGCGCTGTCGGGACACCACTGCTGTCTTTGCGTCCGGTGGCCCGAGGCCCGGAGGGTCCACCCCGTAGGCACCGGGAGTCTCTCGAGAAGCAGTTCCGACCCCAGACGAGTCAGCAAACACTGAGTCGGAACACTTCAGTGGCTCCAAGTGTTGCACATTTATCCCACCAAAACCCAGGTCAGCGCACCCTAGATTCATCTTCCTCTTAGCCAGGGTTGGCCATGACCGTGTTAACACCGTGTGACAGAAGGGAAGTGTGGCAAGCAGGAAGTTAGTGGGGGAGGAAGCAGCATTTTAGCTCGACTGGGCGTGAACACCTCTTACAAAATTTATAAAAATCTAAAAATACGTGTCTGTGTGAATATATTGTTAGCAATCCTCCTCCATGTCCAAATGCATCCCCAGCGTCTTATGCGAGCGTGGATTATAACAGACACTTAACAAAGCTCTGTTTCAGGATTAAATAAATGCTTGATGAAGCAACAAGAAAGAGGGGATAGATTTATGTGAGATTTTTTAAATGCCCCTACAGGGTGGTTGTACATGGAAAAAATACTATTCAGAAGGGTTTCAAAAAATTAGTATTCAATTTATTAACCATTACAGTTATACAAAAATACTAGCTGTTTCTTATGCTTTAAATGGCACTCACAAATCTATTATTATTCTATTATTCTATTTTTAAATTCAGCAGATGTTAGCAATCACTTCTAAGGGATCTTTGACCAAAAAAAGAGGTTCCTTTAAAAGCTTAAACAACTCAAATATTTTAAACATCTTTGATAAATTTAATGTATTTCTTTTATTTAAGTACTTCAAGAGACTAAACTAATAAAAACAACTTTCCTGAAGTTACCAATTTTTTTTATTTACTAATGTTTAAACTTATAAAATTTTGAAGTTTTTCATTTTCTTAAAATGTTTCAAATGCATAAGATAAAGTGTGTACAATGTATTGATAATAGAAAAATATTAGTACTATCGTTTTGTTACTCAAAATTTTTATACTTAACTTTAATGTTTAAGACATGTGGTCACATTTAAGGAATATAGCTATCATTTCAATTAAATGTATTTATTCATGACCATAGGTTTCAGCCACAAGATTTTCAGTGACCGTCCTGCTGGGACACAGTGAGGTCTGTTTCAGGTTCCCTACGATGTCTCCATAACTCCAAGACATGGTCACTGAGCCTACACCCCCAAGTTCATGCTGTACACATATGGATTTGCTAATCCATATGTCTCTTCACAGATTCTGTAACTCTCACCCACGTTGATACTTGATTTCATACTGATTTGCTCCCTCCTCCTGCCCTCACGAAGCACATTACATTGGTCCTTACTACATCGGACTTATGAATTTGATGGAATTTTAAAGACATAGAAATATAATCTCTATCCAAGGATAGAGACTTGCCATTTTGATGACCTCATTTTAAAACTGTATTCTCAAATTTATACAACTGGTAGAGGTGCTTACAATGACACCCAGTTGAATTTTGCAGACTTCATCCGATTTGCATTTAAATTCAGTCATTCTACTGGAAGGAAAGTTAAGTACTTTTCCTAAAAATGAAACTTCCTGGTATTCATAAACATATATCAAAGAATTTCAGAGAAGGAAAATGACAGTATAAAAAATGGGCAGTGATCAAGAGAAATGTGATTTAATAGTAGGCTGTCATTAAATGTGATAGCAAGAATAAATACACACACATTTCAAAAACAGTTCTTGAATGAGAAGGTGCAGAAAACAGTAACTAATAAATTTATGGGTTAAATATCTCAGTTCATATAGGTTCTATGTAATAGATACTAAAAGAGGTAGGGCGAGGCTCGTGTAAGACAGAATGCTAAATTCCCCATCACAGATATTTATATACATATAGAACCTAATACAGATGTCAGAAATAATCATTGAAAGGGAAAGGGGGATGTAAAACCATCACCATCTTTATCGGTATAATCCCCTATCCTCATAACCAAAGAAGCTTGGAAAGGGGGTAGGGTCTAGGGGAAATAAAAAATCGCTTCGTTTTCTATGTTCTACAAAAAGTTAGACTTTAACATTTTTTTGGACATAAACATGAAAAATCGATTCAAATGCATTCATAGAACTATGAAATTACCTGCTGGGGGAATAAAAATAAGACGGTGTGGTTGGCTGACCCCCCAGAGAGATCATCAAAACAGCGGCGGATCAAAGCCAAGCCCATGGTCCACCACAGGAAGGCAGGACAGAGCGTCCGGCCTGGGCATCTCCAAAGGGAAAAGCCAACAGCAGGCTCTCCGTGTCCTGATTTAAGGCACCACTGTCAATGCGGGGACCTCCCTGGGGTTTGTTTGGCAAAGTTGTGACAGACTAGTTGAGATCGGGGGGATATGGAGAGGTGAACACTTTGAAGTGAATCTGTAAAAATAAACAATAATTTGATGAGTGCACTTGAGCAATCTGTTGTTTCGTAGGAAGAAGAGACTATTGTTCCCCGCACTGAAGAGAACGAGGTGAATAGTCTGTTGTTCAGATAGAGGGGTGTTCTCAGCAAGTTCCTGCAACCAACAAGCAAGTTACTGGCACTTTGTTTTTCTGGGCAAGAATTTCTCGGCGTAGCAGAGCGGTGTTAATGTAGGCGGTACGGTGCACGGATTACGTGGTAACAGTTGTCAGCAATGTTTTTTTTCAAGAGCAGAATTATGAAAACTTAAATAGAAGACATAGCTTTTATATAAAAGGGGGGAAAGATAAATCATAAAATGATCATAACATCAGAAAACAAAAATGAAGAGGGCAGGAAGAAGACGAAACATTCTAAGATATGTTAAAAATGAAAATGGGTTACACTATCCAGTGAACACATGCACTTAATTATATAATAATGGAAGATGAACATGCTTTACAATGATGCCTGCAGATTAAGAGTGGGCAGTGTCGTCTCAGACCATCGCAGAGACATTAATAGGGAGCATTATACTAATGCAAGACATTAGAATTCAAAGCAAAAAATTATTAATGTTGTAAAGGAATTTCATCATTTTAGGGTTCTATTTGTTTAACATCTCAGGACCCACGTAATATCAAATAACAGCCTGCAGGCATTGTCTGTGCAGATTTCATCTCTTTCTTCCTTCCTCCCTCCCTAACTCTCTCCCTCCCTCCCTCCTTTCCTTCCTCCCCTCCCTCCCTTCCTTCCTCCCTCCCTCCCTCCCTTCCTGTCTCCCTCCCTGCCTTCCTCCCTCCTTTCCTCCTTTCCTTCCTCCCTCCCTCCTTCCTTCCTCCCTTCCTTCCTCCCCTCCCTTCCTCCCTCCCTCCCAGCGATGTTGAGCACCATGCCAGGCCCTGCGGCTTGTGGTGGCCAAGTCACAAAGGTCCCTGCTGGAGTTCAGTCTAAACGGGGGTGGGGAAGAGACACGCAACATGCTAACACATTATTGAACAACATCATTTCCATTTGTGATAAGCGTTTTGAAAAAGAAAACAGAACAGTTTTATGAGGGCCAGTGACCTGGCTGGGAGGTTCAGTGGGCAAGCAAGCTTCTCCCAGGAAGGAGCACAAGCGGAGACCCACTTGACTGACTCGACACGTGGGAGGCAGTTGTGAAAAGCCGAAGGAGGTGTGCGCAAAGGGGAGGAGCTAGCAAACGCCGAACCGCAGAGGAGGGAGCGAGGGGGTGGGACGCACTTCAGGGCCCGCGAGAAGGTGGGGGCTGTGCAGGGGCAAGAGGTAGGCGACATCAGAGGTGGATGAGGATCCCGGCCCTGGTCTGACCTTGAGGCCAAAGACCGGGCGTAGGTTTTACCCCACATGCGAATGAAACGTGATCCTGTCCACGTCACTTCAGAGGACTACACGTTATGTTCCCTTGAGCTAAAATACTAATGCAGTGTCCTACATTGTCCTTGCCTCTCTCGTTTATAGTTGTATGTTCACAGTTATTTAAATAGACTGATGTGAGAGTTAAATTTTGAAGCTTACAAGGGAAATCAAAGAAATATTTAAAATATATTAGTTTACTTTTTATTCTCCCCTCAGACTTTCAACAAAACAGACTATTTTTATTGCATTGGCTCCTTAGAAAGTCTCTGGAGTTATTTGATTTCATTTTTTTAAAATTTGATTTCAGAAAGCCCCCACGTACTTATACACTTTAAGAATTCTGATGTTGTCAGTGACTGACAGTGACTTTAGATATGTCTTAGAAAGGTATACAGTGATGCTCTTACTGCATATTTTAGGCATAACAATTGAGCACTATTGCTTGTAATGGGATAACATGGAAATGGTTTTAAGTTCCATCAGTGGAGAAAGGAGAAATAAAATGTGTTATTGTCATATGGTAGAGTATGAGTCAGCAGTGTAATGGATTAGGTCTGTGTGTATCAGCCTGTCCGGGTCTCCACAAAAAGAGGAGGCAGGAAATAGAAACAGCACCCTCCCCCCACCCCCGAGGTTTATTGAGATATAATTGACGCATGACATTGTGTAAGCTTAAGGTATACAAGGATTGATTCGATACATCGATACCTGACCAAATGGTTACCATGGCAGTCTGGTGGCGTGAGATTGCAGGGACTTGAGAAAACTTGGAGAGCCCAGGGATACGGTCATGACCTTGGTCATGGAGTTGATTTCGTAGGCGTATCTGTGTGTCTGAACTTAGGAAATTTTACATTTCGTTATGTGCACTTTGTTGGATGTCAGCTATACCTCAGCAAGGCTAGCTAAATGATTGCGGTTGGTCGTGGACTTGAAAAGGGAGGCTGGTGGTAATGTCCCTTCCTAACCAGTGCGTGAAATGGTTGTGCGCGTTAAAATGAATGGTGTCGTAGATTCCCAAAACTGCAGTGGTAACTGCCTTTGTTCTGAGATCCTGGTGGCTGAGCTTTATGCTATCTCCAGCTAAAAACCTTCTCACTGAGGTCATAGGAACTACTAGATGGGGATGACATGGGAAGACTATGACCTTATTTTCTGCCATGTTCAGATTCGGGTGTTTGTTAGAGGCTGCTAGGTGTCCCCCAGTGGCTTTCTAACTGGTCACTTCAGCCCCCTGGGTTCCGTCTGACCGGTCCCCAGCCTGTGTCACAGACTCCCGCCTTCGCCTGGCTCCTGGCTGCCTTCCATGACGCCTGTGCTTTCCCGCCTCCCCACCCGTCTGCGAGGCCAAGGTCGTGGGACTCGGCTCTGGCCAATGAGGTTAAAGCGAAGTCAATGTGTGAATGAGGCTAACGTGGTCCCCAGTCTAAGAAAGGTGTCCCTAACATTACAAACAGATCTTCCTGTCATCTCTTATTGTACATGTGTCTGTTTTTTCTTGCCTCATAATTCATCAACATGGAAACTATGTTTTCAGCATAAAAACACTCCCGATGCAACTTAATTGTGAGTTGAGTGAAGTTGCAGTGTTCCCTCTTTGAATGGCGACGCTGCCGACCGCCCCCACCCCATTCTGCAGTGGACTCTGTCTGTGTCTTTGGACAAGTCATTTAGTCTTTCTGCATCCGGTCCCTCTGCTGCGAAAGTGGATGATAGTACAGGGCTTGGAGGCACCTCAAGGATTCATTAACGCTGGCAGAATGCTTGGGACGTAACACTTGCCCTCCATGCATTTCGCCCCGAGACTACACCGGACCGCACCCGGAAGGCTGGCCCCATTTAGCTCTGTTTCCCAGATCAGGTGACAAGGCAGGAGAAATTAATGACCTGCCTGAGTCACTCAGTCAACCTGGGGACCAGCCCTGAGGAGACCTCCGGAATATTGACTTCTAATCTCGTTGTGACAACCAGCGTGCACACACCCGCTCTGCTTTGACAAAGGGCTCCGCGGATGGCCAAGGCCTTTGCCATCTGGTTACTTCCCTCTGGTCTCTTTCTCCTGTGCCGGCCAAGATTTTTCTGGGTTGCTTTGCACTGACCTCCGGAGAGGAGGGCTCTTCTCTCATCAGAGAAGAAAGTCCAGTTTCTGGGAGAGACTAATGAGCCTGGGGTTGTAAAATTCACATTCCAGTCAAGTTCACCAGAGGTTTGTGCTTGCCTTTGTGTCTTTGGTTATAAAAGTTAAGACACGAGGTCCACCCGTGCAGAAAGAAATAATGTGTCTATTTTTTTTAATTGCATCAGGATTTGTTTTTTTTTTTTAAGAGCACAGGACAAAATGAACATCCCCAACACTCCTGCCAACAGCTAACAACTGCTGCTAATATTTAGCTTTAGAGATATTCAACCTGGGTTTTAAAAATATTTATAAAAACCCTCCTTTAAAAAAAACCTGCACCATACCGCACAGATCATTTATAACACACTGATCAGTATAGAAGGAACCCTTTTATTCTCTCTGACCTCATTGCCCACTACCCTCTCCTGATTCTTTAAATTCCAGTCACCCTGACCTTTCTGTTCCAAATGTAACATATGCTGTCTTACCTGGGACATGCATGTTGCTCCCCACCCCTCCCCCATGCAACACTGCCTCTCCCTAATCTCTTCACCTGCCCCACCTTCCAAAGGGGTCAGATCCTCTCCCCTGGTCCTGACATCATGTAACTTTTTTTTGTGCGCAATCTCACACTTCTCTCTGAGTATTTTATTAAGGTCCTGCACCTCCCGGAGGGACGGCCTGAGGGCAGAGTCCGATCAGTCTCTTTCTGTCTGCTCCTTTGACCCCTCCCTGCCTCGCGCAAGCCTGGCTCAAATAGTATCTGTTGAACGAACAAATAAGAAGTGACATCGTTTACATCTGTTCTAATGGTTTTTAACAGAATGGGAAGCGTGACTCTTCCAGTTGACTCAATTTCGGCAGAAGCCTCAAAAGCCCAGGGCGGAGAAACCTTTAGAAAACGCTGTGAAGCAAGGTGCAGGCCCATCTGGGCAGAGTGCAAAAAAGGGTCATTCACACCCATTTTGTCCACATCTGCTGATCATGCAACTTCAGTCTCAGTAAGAGATTGTGACTCAAGGGATTGAAGAAGATGGCTCTTGGGCCCAGAGGTGTTCTGAGCCGGAGGAGCTACCCCTTACCCTACAGCAGGGGAGTGACGTTGAACAGAATCATTCAGAAGACATGCATCCCTACAAGTGTGGGGACCCGGACTGGTGCCTGACCCACTCCTTAATAGTTTAAAGGTGGTGGCCTGAGGTTGACCAGTTGGTTGTCTTGACTCGTGGAGGTCCCCTGGAATGAGCTGGCCGTTTGTTGATGGGGTGACACTGAGGGAGTTTTGCCTCTGGACAAACACTCAGAGGGAGCAGGCAGGGGCTGTCTCATTGAAGATCTGCCAAGAGGCCCCCCGGGAAGGGGGAGGGGAACCCAGGACAACCCTGGAGCCCTGGGATCCCCGGGGTGTTCTGCGCAGTGAAGAGCAGCCAGACGGAGAACAGGATTGTAGGGGGAGCTCTGGGCAGGTGGATGTCTCCTGAATCCACAAAAGCTGCTTGAGCAAAGAGCGGGCATGCATATACCTGCTCCCTCGGAGCACGCGCATTTCCAGGCAACACCCGGAGCAGGCGGAACTTCCCCGGCTCTAGCCTCTCCTTTCCCTCCAAACTCCAGTCCTGGAGGGTCCAGAGCCTGGAGCTGTTGCACAGAAGAGATGGCAGAGCGGAAACTTGCAAAGAAGCCGTCCCCATCCCTCACTGCCCCCCCCGCGGCTGAATGGGGGCCTAGGTAAACTGCACATAGTTAATATTCCATTTACATGGCTGTTGAATTAACATGGACTCTTTATTACCTACTAGTTGCCAAAAAAGACAGGAGTTTTATGGAGATTTCACTCAGATTTAGAGAACGAACTTTTTTTAAAAAAATATATTTTATTGATTATGCTATTACAGTTGTCCCATTTCCCCCCTTCACTCCCCTCCACCCTGCACACCCTCTCCCACCCACATTCCCCCCTTTAGTTC
>CM052547.1:87705132-87736131 GCA_028533065.1 Trachops cirrhosus
TGCTGTCATTTTACCGTACATGTTTTTTATCTTCTTTTTCTTAGGTATGTCCCTTTAACATTTCATACAATAAGGGCTTGGTGATGATGAACTCCTTGAACTTGACCTTATCTCAGAAGCACTTGATCTACCCTTCCATTCTAAATGAAAGCTTTGCTGGATAGAGCAGTCTGGAATGTAGGTCCTTGCCTTTCATGACTTGGAATACTTCTTTCCAGCCCCTTCTTGCCTGCAAGGTCTCTTTTGAGAAATCAGCTGACAGTCTGATGGGAACTCCTTTGTAGGTTACTGTCTCCTTATCTCTTGCTGCTTCTAGGATTCTCTCCTTCATTTTTACCTTGGCTAATATAATTGAGAAAGAACTTTTTAATAAGCAAAGCTTAATGGGGCAGGATTGTGCCCCGTGGATCTGAGCTCTTTTGGATATTTGGTTACCTGTATGTACATGCTTCCATGTAAAAAACATATGTTTAGATGTATGTATTGTGTTAAGATATATGTGTTGCATTAAGGTATATGTATCGTATTAAGATAAATATACACATCATCATAAACAATACTGCAGGGAATATTCTTGTAACTAATATCTGTGCCTTTGGATACATTGCCAGAGTGGGACTCGTTGAGGACCAAAGATAAGCAATTATCAAAGTTTTAAATGTTTTAATAGATTTCATCACTTATGCTTCGAAACAATTATATCAATCGATATAAATTTGCAAGCTTCATTTCTCTCAGAGATTTTTGGGTAAAGGTTTTTAGAGGTGCATTTTTATATGGTCTCATCATTTCCAGTCCAGTTCCTTCTAATTTATTTTTTTATTCATCAGACAGAATTAATATGTTAAAATATAAATCAGATGTTTCTGCGTAATTTCCTGCTTTTGAATAGAATGCAGTCCTCTCGCTGTGGCCTGCCAGGACCTGGATTACATTGTCCCCATTCTACCTCCAGGACTGTTCGCCAACCTCTCCCTCTGCTGGGCTTAGGGCACACGGACCTTCCCTCAGCCCCTTGAACTTGGCTAGTGAGGGGTCCTGGCTTTCCAGTGTTCTTGCCTGCAGCTGGAATGCACTCGCCCTGAGGGTTCACAGAGCTTCTCACCTTTTCCATCTCGGCTCAGCTTCCCCTCCGCACAGAAGCCTTCCCTGACTGGGGCGGCTGGTTACTTCCTGCATAGCACCTCACCCACTTCCTTCGCACCACCATCTGTATCTGTTTAAATTGCTTATTTGCTCGTTTATGTTTCCTGTCTCCTGCTGGGATCTGAGCTCCACGGGGACAATCACCGCCCATAGCAGATGCACAGTCATATCTGTTGAAGTAGGAAGGAAGCAAGGGGGCCGTGATTAACCAAAGCAGCCCTAAGCCCAGGTCCTCCCCCCACCCCGCCTGGCTTTGGAGCCGTCTCCCAAGCCATCCTTCTTCAGCTGGGTAAGGACGGGTGGAGGGGGACCTGGCCACACAGCAGACAACCACTCTCCTTAGTGACGGCTCATCGTTTTCATTAGTGCTGTCTCACCCTGCCGGAGGAAAGGCTGCATATGTTTCGGTGACTCTCCCGCTGAGAGCCGTGGGCCACAGGGCCAAGGCTCAAGCTATTTTTGGCAAAGGTATTGGCCAAGTGCCATTGCGGCCGCAGCCTGGGTACTTTGTGCTACTTGGTGAAAATACAGCCTCCTTTGGTGAAGCTGGGGAGCCCATCACCTGCTCCGGAAAAGGTAGAAGCTTCTGGATTTTTGCACACGATTTTCTCTCCTGAAGAGCTAAATAATAACAGCAACAACAATAACAATAATAGTAACAATTGGCTAAACGAAATGCAGAAGGAAGGGCACGAGTCTTTCACATTCCAAGCCAGAGTGGATTTCCGCTTCGACTGCGTCAGAGGCGGCAGCCTTTGAGTTAATGTCGGGCCCTGCAACGCTCTGAGTCCAACATTCTATTCAGTGCAGGACGTGGTTCTGTTTCATATCAACAAGATGACACATAAGAGTACGACTCTCTGTTCTCCATTGTGAACTCACACGGATTTCATTTCAACTCACGAGTTTTCATAGGGGCAGGACTGTGGCCCAAATGTTTGTTTCCTTCAACACCGATGCGTTGAAGGTCTGATGCTGATGGGATGGCATTTGGAGGTGGGGCCTCTGGAAGGTGATTAGGTCAGATGGGGTCACAAAGGTGGGGTCCTCATGATGAGATTAGTGCCCTTCCGACAAGAGGAAGGGAGACCAGAGGGCCCCCTCCCCCCAGAGTGAGCGGTGGCTGTCTGCAAGTGAGGAAGAGGAAGCTTCTGGCACCTTGACATTGGACATCTCAGCAAGAAATTAATCTTCTTCTCAGTAAGAAATTGCTCTCTGTGGGACCCTGCTCCAGCAGCCCGAGCTGACTGAGCCAGGTGCCGTCAGGGTCAGCACGAGGGCGAGGCACTTTGGGGGCACAGTGTAAAGAAGTACTCACCGTCATGGGCATGTGGATGGAGGCTCGGCCCTGACGCAGCCCTGAGACCGGAAGGGGCCTCCCAGCACTCTGCACCCGAGTGCCTCGAGTGTCTCACCCAAATCCCAGCCCTGGGGAGTGTGCTCTGTCACCCAAATCAGATGGGGCCAAATAAACAAGACAAAAAGCCAATAGACTGTGTCACTGGGAAGTACAAAAGGTCGTTCTGGATTGGGGAGGGCTGTATGTCTAGCTCTGTCTCCAGTCCCACGTTCTCCTTTCTTGGCTTTGTTCTCAGCTAGGCTCTCGTTTTGGAAACAAGGTGGCCAGGGGCAGCTGCGTATCTCGGTGTTTTCATCTATTTATCCCAGGGAAGATTTTGATTGGGTCTTCTAGATCACGTGTCCATCCCTGTGCAATCCCTGTGTCTGAGGGTGGCATGTGCTGATTGGCTGGACTTGATCAGGTGTCTAGCCCTGTGGTGGACAAGGTAATGGCCCATCCACACTCACTCGCCCACAATCACTCAGAGTTGGAAGAGCAGTAAATCCCAAATGGCAGAGGCTGGACCAGTTGGCTGAGGTCATTTTCTCCTCTGTTAGCCTACAGTTTTATGGGAGAACGACACAGAAAATTTTGGAATTTTCTCAGGCAATCTGGACCTTAGAGGCAAGTCCGGATAGAGTTTAATCGAGAGGCTTGAGACTTTAAACCCCAGTACTACGGTGCCTTCGACAGGACTCCTTTGGTTGCAATGGACAGAATACTTCAGTCTGAGCTGGTTTAAGCAAAAAAGGAAATTTTTTTGACATGTGCCATTACATAGTCCCAGACACTGGGGAGGTAGAAAGCGCTAAGTGACCTGCCCAGTGCCAGTTCTCTGTTGTTCTTTCAGAGATACAGCCATGCCGGAGTGAGGACTGCGTTCCCCATTCACCCTTGAAGATAGGCGTGGCCATGTGACAAAATGGTAATGGACCTCAAGAGGAAGAGGGGTTTGAAGCCACTGGATGCCGCTGTCACGTGGACGCACTTTCTCTCCTCGCTCTGCTCCCTCTCCCCTTCCTGAGAAATGGCGGTGACTGGACCCGCCAGCTTCAGGCTGCGCTTCCTCTCTCCCCGGGACAGTCTGCCTCGCTGGATTGTTTCGTGAGAGACAAATAAGCTCATATCCCACCGAAGTCGTTGCACTTTGGGGTCCAGTTGTTATACCAGCTTCACATGTGCTTCCATAACACAATAGGTTCGTGGGGTGCAGAATAAGGGGGTTCGAACGGTGTCCTCGGGCTGTGGTTCGCTTCTCTTTATCTCCTGTTCCTGCCTCTCCGCTGTGGCCTCCACTCTCGTAGCTCCTGGGATCCAGGGAGACTGCATCTCAGCCATGCCCGGAGTGAATCATTGCCCGAGAAACCAGCAAAGGCAATGCAATGAAGTCTTCCTCACACAGCGTAGGTCGTGTGTCTGGACCAGTAGGTGGTACATCGGGAGGAAGGTGACATGCTAGGCTGCACCCCCCGCCCCCACCCATCCTGGGAGCAGTGGATAACCAAGTGCAAGTGGTGACCGCTGCTGAAGGGGAGGGGGGGGTGTTTGGGTGTTGAGAAAGCAAACAAACAGAAATGGATACTGACATACGTCCTAAATCGTGAAGGTTAAACGGGGATTGAAGTAAGGATTTTTGTGCTGTCTCACGGTTCTGTTGTGACTGCATGTCTGCTGGGCAGTGTGTATGTAGTGGTGGGGTTGTGTGCTGTGCAGCTCTGTGAATTATTCCTCTCCCCTCCCGCTTGTGTTTTGGGAAAGCATCGGCGGCCGTCCACCCCGTGAGTTGCACGGCACAGTCTGTGCATTTCGCACGCCTATCGGTTTGATCTCCCCGCAAAACAAATAAAACCACATACTGAATTCAGTTTTGCAATTGAAAAAGTCTCTTGTCCCTTCGTATCTAGTTAGATTCCAATTTCCTCGCTCCTAGCTTAATTATTTATGGATGTTGATTAAACTCAACATGAACTACCAAGGGCCAGATTTCACAGTCTCAGTTTTTGCCAGGAACTATCTGTGTCGCCCCGCGCCATGCACCTCAGGCTCCTCATGGCAAGCCCCCCTCACTGTGTCTCTGTGATGCTGGGGCTTAGTCCACCAGGGGTGGGTGCACAGCTGCCTCCCATGGACAGACCGGTCTGCTTCATGGCAACCATGGACAGTATTTTTTTTTAAGTTCTGAGCCTTCAAAAAGAATTCTCTAGATGATTTTTCTCATCATCCCACCCTCTCTTGGTGAGAGATTTAAACTTAAAACATCATGTACATCGAATGCCAACCCGATGACTGAGCCGCTGGTTTATGATGCAGCCGAAAGAGTGTCCCTAACAGGGTACTTGCTTTTTGCTCGTCCTGATTTAGTCTCAATTCTCCTGTGACACATTCTTGGGTCTTTCTCTTCTTTAACGGATACCCATGAAACCCAAGGTGGCCAAACATCGTGTTCCCGGTGAGAAAAGAGTCACTCTTAGAGTGGAAAGGCCTTCGAGGGTCAGCAGGTGAAACAGTCCACTAAATAAATGAATTTCCATCTTAATAGCTCCGAGCAAAGGTCGCCCAGCCTTGGTTTGGTCACCTCCAGGTAACACGAACTGTCATATTTCGGATGCTGTGTTTGCCTTTGTGGCTAGTGCCACGATTGGAAAGCTCTTCCTCTGAAACCGGCGAGTCACCTCCCTCCCCCGTGCGGCCTGCTTTTCAGAAGGGGTACAGGACGGTGCTGCCTCCTGTCAGTCCTAGCCCTGGCGGGCTGGGGCAGCCCTTTTCCTTCTTCTGAGTTTCGGTGACTGTGAAATACGGGTGACGGTACCTATCTCACTATTCCTTTAACAGAATTAGCACGCTGTCCAGCACCTGGTGCCCCATAAATGTTACCAGTTATCACCAACCCAGGGAAGGTAGTGCAGGCGGGTGAGTGCAAAGTCTGGTCCCCCTTTAATTTATTCTGCAGACCGTGTCCCGTAATGGTTATGAGGATGAGCTCTATTGCCAGGCTCTGGAGGCATAAATATGGATATGGTATTTATTTACACTTGGGAGGGACCTACCTCAAAAGGTACAGGGGAACTTGAAGGCGCCTGGTACTAAGGATTTAGGGAGCACCTGCTCTGGGCCAGCCTTTGGGGTACACGTGAAAACCAGGCTTAGTCCCTGGAAACTTATGTTCTGGTGGGAAAGATAGGTTCAAACAATGAAAATGTGGCAAATGGTATCACCGAGGATTGGGTGCAGGATGCCAGGAAACCCGAGGGAGCGTGCAGTTTAAGCCAAGGCAATATCCCTGCCCTCATATGCCAAGGTCAAGGCAAACCATGGCAACACCACCTCCCCAGATAAACACACCACAGATGTAAAAATCAGACCTTCTCAGGGAAGAGACCGTACTGAAGGCAGAGGTGGGGTAGGCGGCGGCTGGGAAAAAGTGAAATTTCCTCTCTTTCTAAAACAAGCCACCAGCGCAAGCAGAGAGGGGGGCACCACACCGGCCGGCTGTCTGCGAGGTGCAGGGGCGCCAGGGGAGTACGCTGGAGGTCCAATCGTTTGGGGAGGTGGGCCGGGCCAGGTGGGTGGGGGGCCCTGGGTGAGCACATTCAAGTGTGTTGGCCGGTGGGTGGCCACTCCTAGTGCAAGGACCTGCTCGGCTCCTCCTCTTCGACCCCCCTCCCTCCTCCTCCTCCTCCTCCTGGGCCTGGGAGGAGGCAGGGCTGGATCCCTGGGCTGCCGCCGCTCCTCCTCCTGGCAGGCTGGCTGATGAGTCAGCTGACGCCGGCGCTCCAGCCTCGCCTCGGCGCTGCGCTCTCTGCGCTCCCCCAAAGTGTCTGCAAGCCGCCCACTTCCAGGGTTGGGGGGACAGGCAAAGTGATGCGCGCCTTCTAAAGCCTTGCAGAGCCGCAGCGGAAGCAGCTACACCTCTTCAACTTTCTCCCCGCCCCCACGCCTTCTCTTGACCCTGCCCTCCACCCTCCCCAAAACCACTTAGGGTGCGTGCGCTCGGGTGAGGGGGTCACCGGCTGACCGGGATGGCTTCCAATTTTAATGACATAGTGAAGCAAGGGTACGTGAGGATCCGGAGCAGACGCCTAGGGGTGAGTACGAATCCTCTTTTTCTCTGTTCGCCGGTTCAATTGTCTTCCTCCTTAGCCAGCATCTCCGGAGGGAGGAAGGAGATCTCGGGCCGCGTGCTGGTGAATGGGAATTGCGCGGCGGCCCTCTCCACCGGAATCCACACCTCCGGGGGCTGCCCCTGTGAGGCCAGGTCTAGGTATGTCACGGATCTATCTTTATCTCTCGGATGACTTGGCTTTCTGATGGTGGCCGCGTGTTTGGCTCCGGTAGCCGCCAGAGCCCATCTACTCGAAATAAATATTTCTCGGTAGCCATGGGAGTTAGAGCTGAGAACCCGGGCGGGCGCGGAGCCTGCCGGATGCCCCCGGTGCCCGTCTTCCCACTCGCCGCCAACTTAACTTTTCCAGGGGATGGATCAGCTGGCTGAGAAAGAGGGCAGACACCCTCGGTGTGAACAAGGTCAGCGACCCTCCGCCCCCAGGGAGGTTTCTGCCCCCGAAAGGTCTCTCTGGACTCCAGGTCCTGGACAGTGACCCGCCTCTGCCCCAGGTATTGGGAGAGGCGGCGTGGGTAGCCCCTGGCAAGGCCAACCGGGGGTAGACGCTCACATCTCAATTTCCCCCTGTCCTTAGTCTGGGCGGTGGGTTTCTGCTGCTGGAATGCACACGGGAACCCACTGAGAGATTGTTTAGGGAGGGACAGAGTCCCTGGCACCGGCAAGTGGCTCCCTAAATATGTGCCAAAGGAAAGAATGAATGAATGTGAGGGTGCCCGTGGGGGACAGATGATGGCACAGGGGTGGCTTCTGTCAAAACTCCCCCTCTTTCCCCCTTTCCTCGTCACCAATGGCATTTCAGACAGCACGCATTCTGCTGCTCTCCCGGCTTGAGGTACTGCGAAGGGATTCTTGAGGGAGGGGGAGGGTCCTGGAATGATTTCTTTTTTTAAAAAATATTCCAAACTACCTCATTTCTCTTTGCCTTGTGTCAAGTGTCGTTGCTGTCTTTGTTTACTGCATGCGTTTGGCTGGAGGTGGGGGAGGAAAGTTACTTTAGTCATGTCTGAAATGACCATGAACGTCAGCGGTGATGTGGAGTAGCCCCACGGGGGGAGGGGCACATATTTAGGGGGTGGAGGAGGGGGTGGGGGTGGAGGTGGGGGTGGGGGGGATGGTGCTGTCTTTCTCTACGGATCTGTCCTGGCACCTTTGTCTCATTTGGTCTTAGGACTTTCTTTGTGTGCCAGGTAATTGTACTGAAAATTGAATAGAAATTTTACCGTGGTAAACAGCTAAGGAGGAAAACCTGGTGATGAGAAACATCTGTAATTATTAAAAACTCCTGCCTGGTTTGTTTTGATCCGCCCCTCCTTTTCTCTCTCTCTCTCTCTCTCTCTCTTTTCTTTCTTTCTCTCTTTTCTTTCTTTCTCTCTTTTCTTCCTTCCTTCCTTCCTTCCTTCCTTCCTTCCTTCCTTCCTTCCTTCCTCCCTCCCTCCCTCCCTCCCTCCCTCCCTCCCTCCCTCCTGCTGGTTACCATATTTTAGCAACTATGTTCTCTGTTATTGTGACTATATAATTACATAATTAGGGAGAAATGTAGCAGAACTAATCCATCCATATCAGCCCTGTCTAAGTTTCCTTGATTTCAGTTTTTGCTTTGCAAATGTTCTTATCACCAGGATCAACTATGCTGGGGGTACTGGACTGAAAGACTGTCATGCAGAGGACAAGAATTGATAGGACCTTTATTTTTGATAACCTTATGGGCAAACCAGGGTGTTACAATAGTAAAAGCAGCATTAAAAAAAAACACCACTCTAATTTTAGACTTACTCCATCCTGTCAATTGAGGAAATCGTTAAGAGGCATCCGCTCTGTGTGAGGGAGCATTCCAATAGGGGGAGGACATGCATTATTAATGTACAAAATGTGAATTATTCATAAGGATCGGAGTTTATGCCAAATTGTGACACATGGTGATGTATTTGAAAGACTAGTTACCATAACTTTCTAGCTTATGGTAATTGAGATTATTTTTCCATTCTACTACAGCTGACACAATATAGTCCTATGCGTGTGCCAATGTTTATGGACAGATCTTTGAGGCAGAAGGAAAGGAAAGATAGTTTGCATTCATTTTATATTTTACCGTGTTTTGGATGCCAGCGAGCGGTACGCTTTCTCAGGATTTGTTCATTTTGTCTGTGTTCACACTCAGACTGATCTTAGAGTATCTGCTGGGTGAGGGTTACTGCTCGTGGAGAGAAAAAGGTCAAAAATATAATAAAAGAAATCGGGTCTTCTTTGCTGACGTTGGTTTCATCATCAGTTAATTTTTTAAAAGTGTTCTCACGATACAATTTGTTTGCCCGCACCAAGGAGGCCGATTGTACCGTTGCCGGAAAACAGTACAAACTGGAGTTTTGCATGGATACTGCCAGGGAAGGGAAAAACTGCTTCAGGGTCGGGGCGGGGACCCTCCGTCCAAAGTGAGACGTGGGGATGGCGCTCCTCCAGGCTGCAGGTGGCCTGGGACTGCGCGCCGCAGGTATAAGTCCCAGAGAGGTAGGGCACAGTGTCTGGCGCCAGGTAAGTGCTCCTCGAACTAGGCATTGAGTTACAGAGCAAATGGGTGACTTTGCAATTCATAAGCCTCTTTAGGAGCTGATATGACACAATGGTTTTATTAATGGAATCCAGACAAGTGTCTGTGCCTTAGAACCATGTTTGGGAGGGTTTATAATTAAACAAGAAAACAACATTTTGTGGCAAGCAGCTGTTGTGCTGAGAAACGCTCCCTCGGATTTGGAAAAAGAGACGAGTATGAATTCTGTTGCTGTGACTTGTTAGCTCCATGACCCTTGACCTTCCTTGGCCTCAGTTTTCAAATCTGTACAATGAACACTAGTTGTGTTGGGAGCGTTAAGTCAGATCATACCTGTGAAAATGCAATGAAAGCATACAGCAGCGATTCTGACTATCATTTCTTTAGTGTAATCAGAGAGGAGTTAGAGTCAGTGGAAGGATAGAGGGATTATTGATTCCTTTATTTTTATATTTTGAAGTGTTTAATATTTATGCAGCTGGAGACATTCTCATTGGATGAAGCTTTTACAAATCCATTTAAGTGATTTTGTTGTAACGAGAGAGGAAACATTCAAAGACCATCCCCATTCAGATGGGCTCACCTTTAGGTGAGCTCCTGAACACTTTTCGTGATTCAGTAATCATACGTATTGGCTTTTTTCTTCAAATTCACAAAAGCTTAATGACATTCAACTCCTATAACTCAGAATTCTCAGTGTCTTCACATCTTCATTCTCCAGCTTCCTCCTCACTGGTTCGTGGAAGTCTCAGGCTGTGCCCCGGTACAGGGTTCGTTCAGCAATGTCCATGGTACTGTCTGGGGGGGCGGTGGGGTGGGAAGGGGAGCGGCTGTCTACAATTACTTGGCTAATCCACAAACGGACCTAAAAATGTATCCCGAGACGGTGGAGAGCCAGGCAGTTTGTGCACCATTAACCTGACCGGGCTTGTGGCTTAGATGGCGCATTTTAACTGTCCTCACGTGGCTTCTTCCTTTGCGACAGAGAGAATGTCCCAATCAATAATTGCTATGGCTTGTCCACAACCCAAACCTCAGAGCTGAAGCTCAGACGTTTTATCTGCGTGCAGCCCGTCCCCTCGATGGCTGGCCTGCGAGTGATGTCTCCATGCCCTCGTCTGCCGAGGACCAGGACCGGTCTCCTGTCTGGCCCATCGTCCCCTGGGTGTCTAACCGACGCCTCACATTCCACGCTTCCTAACCCTTGATTGTTTATCCAGCATCCACCAGCGTCTGCGTCTCAGCCACTAGAGGTCCCAACATTTTAGTTGCTCTGATAAAAATCAAGCCAGCCAGCCAGCCAGCCAAGCTCCCTGCCATTTCTCTCTCCTCCCCTGTTCTCTCACTCCCAAACCATCCATCAGGAGATTTTGTGGGTTCTGTCTCTGAAATACACGTAGAATCTGACTCTCTCTCCTACATTCCCTGTTACCGCCCTGGGCCAAGCGCTGTCACCCCTCTGTCATAGTGCAACAACCAAGCTCCGTCACCCCTCTCTGTCATAGTGCAATGACCTCCTGACCTGTCTCCCCGGTTGCTGTCACCACCCGTGTCTTCCCATGCAATTCTGAGTAAGAGAGTCACAGGGGGCTCCGAGGTCCTGTGCTAACTCCGGTCCTTTTCTACTGCTGTTCCTTGGGCTTGGAATGGTGTCCCCCAGCTGTCTCCTCCTGGCTCCCTCCTTCACTCCTTCAGACTCTCCTCAAATGCCACCTTCTCGGTGACGCCTTCCAGACATCCTATTTTTACTTCTCCCCCCTCCCCTTATATCCCTTTCTCTTTTTTCCTTTCTAGACTTACCACCCGCCACGTATCTGTATGTTTTATTTGTTGATTGCCTGTATCCCCCAAATAGCCCGTGAGGCTCCACAAAGGCTGGGGATTCTCTATCTTTTATTTATACCAGAGCTGACCCCACAAGCACAGAGCAGGCGCATGGTGAAGAGGAAGGAATGCACGCAACCATCACCATGGACTAGTTTCAAAGCATATTCTTCGACATGAGACTGTGTTAAAATCTCAATTCAGCAAGTGGTCATGTGACTTTGGATGAGTTATTTAACATATTGGTAAACCTCCGTCTTCAGTAAAAATAGGGAGACTCAGAATACCCACCTCATAGATAACATCTGTAGAAGGGCTTATCACAGCACTTGATACAGTGGAAACCCAGTTAACGTTTATCGCTGCTCTCACTCTGAACCAGAGGAGCAGGGCGTGTAGGTGGCGCCTGTTTCCGAGGCTCCTCCTGCGCTAGCTCCCATCCTCAAAGAACTTGCTGGGAACACAAACTTACTATACACGAAACAATGAAAGGACAAGCACAGATATGGCTTCTCGTGGGTGCTAGATGCCGGGATATTTGCCGTGGGAAGATTTCTCGTGATCCCTGTAGTAAATGGCGAAGGCATCAAGACCAGGAAACAACCATCTCCATTGGCTTTGCTCTGAGTGAGCTCATCCAACTAGGAGGTTATTTCTTTTCACTTGCCCGGGGGTGGGTGGGGGGCGGGGAGGGAGGCAGTTCTCTCTGGGTGGCAGAGAACAGATTTGAAGAATCGGTCCGTGAATGGCCAGATATTAGGAAGATGCATTTCCTCACCCTTTGTTTCACCTGCCAAAGAGGCTTTACGATTTCATTTAGGGTTTTTGGGTTTAGAGGTGATCAGGAGTCTGCATTTTTTAGGATACCACGGGAAAGTTACAGTGATCACATCACAGACAGATCATAGAAATAGAATAATGTTATCGTATACTATCAGTACGTGAGTATATGTACACACTCACGCACACACACGCAACCATTCAGGAAGATATATCAACTGTGGATTTTCTTCCTTAAGAGAAACAGACTCCGGGGGTAACTTCACCAGTCATGAGATTCACGGTCCGACAGACGGAGTAGAGAGGCCCAGGTCGAGACTCTGCAGCCTTTTGGCCCAATTTGCATCCGCTTCGCTGGTGTTGTCGTGAGAAGTGCTGTCCAGCTGGTATTCCAGTCTTCTTCGTCCCGTGGTCCGTGTGGATGGCGTGATTAGTTACGCACAAAGTCAGCCTTTAATCATCACCCCCAAAACCGATTCAAGCAAAGAATTGCCAATTTAGGGACTGTGTGTGTAGACATAAACCAAATTACTGATGTGATGATTTTCCCCACAACTGCCCATGCGTTTTTTTGCTGTATTCATTAGATGACTAGAAATGTTTATCCTCAAGCAGTTTGGCAAGTTTTGTTGGGGAGTCATTATCTTTGGTATTTTAAGAATTGAGTTCTCATTTTGGATATATTTGCTTTCATTTTAATCATTCATCACGTATTTATTGAGTGTCTGCTAGTGTGAAGCTTGTGATAAATCGCCCTAAATAAGACAGGCATAGCCAACATCCTCAAGGAATTAACAGTCTGATTTTGGACTTGTTAACTGGAAATGAATATATTTGCTACAGTTTAGGGTGAACCGGTCTTGGTAATAGGTCACATCGTCGCATGAAATGTATCTGCAGGTCTCTCCCTGTTCCGTGTTTGCAGAATGAGGAAAGGCAAATTTGATTTTCCTCTTACTCTAGGACGTTGATTCCAGCTGGGTGGAAATAAGCCTTTGGAGATTCTAAGCCAGGAAGAGCTTCTGATGCCTCCCCTCTGCCAGCCCCTGTTTCTGAGAATTTCAAAATGCAATTGTGAGTTTAGAAGTGCCACAGACATGCGTGAATGTCGAAGTTAAAAGAGCTGCTTTCTACAATGCCCATGGCTACATTTTGGATGAGTATCCGGAAGCTGAATTTTGCAGAGCGGGGCGGGAATGTTTTTCTTTTACTAGTGTTCTCAGCCTCTGTGCACACCCTGGATCCCAGAGAACATAAATGTGAGCTGTGAGTTTTATGTTCCTGCGTGGAGTCCCTTAAATGGACTCCAGGGAGAGGACGCAGGTGATTTTCCTCAGGCGACACTTCATAGTTTTTATCAGCTTCTTACAGAGATCTGGACTTCCCTGCTGAGGCCCTCTCACTGCCCACGCTCTACATCGTCCAAAAGGCTAGGGACCACTGTCTCATTTTTAAAAATTAGGTTTAAAAAATTTTAGATAATAATGCAGTTGTAAGAAGTAATATAAAGAGATATTTCATGTCCTTTACCAGTGTCCTGCAGTGGGGACATCTCTCCCACCTACGTAGCTCGTCATCCCAGCCAGGAGGCTGACTTCGCTCCGGGTAGACACAGAATGCCCCCTCGCCACCGTGTCCTTCCTCATGCCATCTTAGAGTGGCTCCTCCTGCCTTCATTCCCACAGCCCTAACTCCCCAACGACCGGTACGCTGTTTTTCATTTCCACAGTTCTGTCATTTCAAGAATATTGTGTAAACAGAACCATACAGTATGTAACCTTTGGGGCTTCGTGTTTTGTCCCCGCTCTGGAACTGTCGTGGTTCCAGCTGTCCATTCCTTTTTCATTGCTACGTAGTATTCCATGGTGTGGACATACCATAATTTGTTGAGCCATTCATCTGTTGGAAGTCATTTGGGGTGGCTTCCAGTTTGGGGCTCTTATGAGTAAAGCTGATATAGACATTGTGTACAGGTGCCTGTGTGAATATAAGTGTTCACGACTCGGTAGGAGGCCACCTGCAAGAAGGTGATAGGGGCTGGGGTCCGACCGCAGAGTCAGCAGAGCAGCATGCTGTCCCCCCACCAGCAGAACCACAAGGCTAAGAATGCTCTCAACCTCGGGAAGATGCAGTCAGGTTAAGGGGAAGTCCTTCAGACCGTGCTTGAGCAGTTGCTCTTAAGGCAGTCGTTTTGGTGACCTTTGCTCATTATAATAGTAAAAAACACACCCCTGGGTGGAGACCTAAAGTACTAATGAGATGTGCATAGTGGCCCCGCTACACTTGTGCCAGCTGGTGCCAGTCCGCCCAAGGACGGACCCGGACCATGAGCCAGGGAACAGGACTCACCCGGTGCCCTGTAAGCGCAGCCCTGCAAAGGCTCGGGAGCCGAAGCTCGTTGGGTGCACCCTCCCTCAATGAACAAGCTGTGATCTCTGCCCGCCAAAGCTTTAGAATCCTTTTCTGTTCCAACTGTCATCTCCACGATTTCTCTCTGTGGTTTCAACACGACCTTCCCTTTGGTCAGTAAGACCTCTGGGTAAATGCCCAGGAGAGCAGTTGGTGGATTACATTGGTAGTTGCTTGTTTGGTTTTTTAACAAACCACCGCACTGTTTTTCACAGTGGAAACCGTTTATCACATTCACACCTGCAGCGTGTGAGTGGTTTGGTTTCTCTGCATCCTTGCCAGAATTTGATGTCACCAGTTTTTGGTGTTGTCGCTGTTTTTTTTTTTAGACATTCCGATGTGTTTGTATTGATACCTCCTCATGGTGTCATCTGCATGCCCCTCATGGGTAGTGACGTTGAGCGTCTTTCACGGGCTTATTTGCCACCCGTATTTACATTTTGGTCAAATGCCTATTCATGTTTTCTGCCCATTTTCGATTGGATTGCTTGTTTTTTAACTGTTGAATTTTGAGAGTTTTTTTAAAAATGTATATTCTGCATATTAATCCTTTTCAGACATATGTGTCCTAAGAAAAAATATCCCATGTATTCAATGCCATCCTCTTAAGGGACTTCCATCCAATATCACGATAGGTGTTTATGTCACTTCCCAGCCCCCAAACCCCAAACTTATCTCCAATTTGCCTAAACCTTTATGTTATCTTCCCTTCATTCATATATACAATGAATGCTTCAGTGGTTAATAGAAAGAGACATTAGCCCGTCTTATGGATGGACTCACTGAGATAAATTAAAACACTGCTTTCAATTTACAGCTTTTCCTTAACATAAGTTTCACTGTTTAGGAAAGCAATTAAATTCTTAAAATGCATTTAATTATCTTAATGCCACACATTAACTCAATACAAGAAATTTATTTAGAACACCTTTAAGAAATCATATCTAGAAAAATTGACTCTTCATATGAACAATTTCTTCTGGTCGCCAGGTTTTTATCTGCCGACATGCAGATATTTTGGCTCGTTTGCAAAAGAACCACATTTGAGCCTGGGTTATAATTCACCACCAGTGGCCCCGAATCTGGACGTTCTGAAACTGGTCTGGTCTGCAACATTTTAATTCAGATGCAAAGTGTGGTGTGAAGCGAGATCTGAAAAGCATGTTTCTCTGGAGACTTTGCCACTGGGGAGGGCTTCATCCCTTGGCTCTCTTTTCTCTGTGATTTTCTCCTGGCTGGTGGCTCCCTTGTATCCAGACTTGAGCTTTTTACTTCTGGCTTCAAAGTGACCTGTCCTGGCCGCCCCATCTAAGGTCTTCTCCTTACATCCCTCTGGAACACCATTCTAATATCACAGGGTACGTAGGACCTTTTAAATTAATCTTCTTATTTTTGCACCAGATATTTTTCTTCCTAGTCTTGTTTTTTTTTGGTTCTGTTTTCTCCCACCAGGATGCTAAGTGCTGTGACACTGAAGACCTTGGCTAGCTTGTTCACTGCGTATCCCAGCTTTCAGCTCCTAGTTAAGTGCTCCGTATTTGCTGATTGAATGAATGAATGCTTTTACTGCAGGGCAGAATAACAGAAGGGGGTGGTCCAGTGCAAGAAGACAGATAGAAAACTGTGCTCGTGTCCAGCTGATTTTGTTGTAAATTCTATTCCAGACTGGTAGAATGTTCTAGAATTTCTCATTGGTACGTATCCTGCAAATTCAGTATCGGGGAATACAACAATTAATGCTGGAGGTTTTGATTGACCTCCTTAAAATTAAATTTTATTTGATGCCTTTGGGAATAGGTAAAATGTACGCTTGGTACAAAATTTGAAGGTTCACGGTTTATACATTGAACGATAAGATTTTGGTTCATCTTTGTCCACAGGGATCACCTAGTTTCATTCCCCTGAAGCAACCACTGTGAATGATGTCTTCCAGAAATTAGCCTATGAACCAGAAGTTTTGTGTGTGAGTGCCCTGTGTATGAGTGTGCGTGTGCATGATGTAAAATTACATACTCTTCTGTCCCATGGTTTTCTTATTTAGCAACCTACCTACCATGCTTTCCAATGATAAGATGGGATTCAGTGCGTGGATAGAACTGATGTCATGTAATTAATCGCTTATTTATTCATTCTCTCGTCTTTCCTTCCTTTTTTATTATTAAATATGTGCATGAACTATTTTTATACCCATTTTACGGGTCTCAAAACTGAGTCACTAACTTTTTTGTCCAAGTCACACAGCTGGTATGCAGCAGAACCTGAATTTAAATTCAAGCTGCCTCTCTTTTGCGGAACATCTGGGTCATTCTTTTCTGTTCCCTCTGCTGACCACTTGCCGGCTCACTCGGCTGGTTCCTGCTGAATAAATCCCCAGAAGTGGGATCAGCGCCCACCGTGCACTCACGTGCAAAGAGGGTGTTCCCCACCCAGGACCTCTGAGAACACCTGCGTCCTCTCGTCTTGGAAACGGGAGCTTTGAGAGCTTGTCAAGGTCTTGCTAACCTAATAAACGAGAAACGGACCCTTTGTATATAGATCTTCTCACGTGTGAGACTGAGTTCTTGGCTATTTTATAATTAGAATCTTTTCAGTTTGTAGTCTTCTCATTATTCTTTTTTTGAGAATGATATTTACTCAACTTAAAAAGTAGTTATTAAGGATTCAGAAACTCCTAAAAGGTTATTTACTTTCTTAAAAAAACACTTTGCTCAGAAATGCTATATAGAAATCTTTGGTCTAGAAGATATGATAAATCCTATGCTAACTGTGACTAATTTTTTTCCTAAAAATAAAATTATAATATTGAAAATTTGATCAACATATATTAGGTAAAAGAAAAAGATATGTGTATTTGACACAAATAAATACATACTGACTAATGCAGCTCAAACAATATTTTTATTAGCTTGGCCGGCCTTGTAAGATGCTGCAAGTCGGTGAAGCTGGGAGAGGAAAATGTTAATCTTTTAACTGCTGGCTAGATGCAATTCCTGAATATCCCACTTAGGGTACTCCTGGATATTAAGAACCGCGAGGTCTTACTCAGTTCGGAGTCTTGAGCCTCTCTTTTCCTTACTCTGTAAGCTTCAGCCACTCTAGCTCCTTTCTGGAGCCGCATTTTCTCCATCCACTTTTCATTCACATCCTTTGCACTCGATTCTTCCCTTGGTCCGTAACGCTCTCCCTTGGCTGGCTCTAGGCTCAGTCACCAGCTCCAAGGTCACCCCCCCAGACTTTGACCACCCTGGTACAGGTGGCTGCCCTCAGGTATTCTCTGTCCAGTCACCCTTTTTGTTTCGTTTAAACTCATTCCTCACAACTGTAATGGTTCTTTAAATTCCTTCATTCTTTATTTTTTTTCTACTTGCCTCCGATCATCGAGAGGGTAATATCCTTTTCCGTTTTTGTTGTTGTTTTTCACAGCTGAATTCTCTTCAGTGGCTAGAATCGTGCCTGGGCACATAGTAGGGACTCAATAAACATTTAAGTAAATGACTGAAACCTCGAGATAACATGTTGCATATGAAATTATGAATCAGGCACTAACCCTAGCGTACATATCATGTGTGTGCATATTCGAAAATCCCAAGAAACGTCAAGAGTTTGGTGGAAATCCTTTGTGTGATTTTTGTTTGTCGCCCTCTGCATTGTCCCCACTGCAGTCCTTGGGCTGGGCCAAACACGTGGGCGAGAGAAACCTGGCTGGAATGAGAAGGGCCTGATTGTTCCCCGGGCCTGCTGCTGGCCATCTGCTGTGACCAGAGCGTGTCCCTGAACCCCTCACACCTCAGCTTCCGTGGTGGCAGAGTGGAGCTGGAAATGTCTGACCTCCCTCCTCACCACCTGGCTGCCTCCAAGCCCGACGTGTGACTGTGGATGTGAGAAGCTTGCCAAGCGCACAAAATAGTCTCTTTAGTCCCAGGTCGGTCTCCTCTGCACCCCACCATTGGCCTCTGGAGTGGCAAATGGCAGAGAAAACTTTGGATTCCGCTCTGATGTGGTGACTTGTGTCAGACCTCAAACAAGAACAGATGGCTTTTTAGATTCATTACTTTGGATTTCAAAAGGCAGAACTGAGTTTCTAGGGGAAAAAAGAAACCAAACAACAAAAAAAGGCCCACGCGGCCTACAACAAAACACGGCGACACACGCAGACATGCACACACACACAGATACCCCAGTTCTTTTTAACACGTTCTTTGCATTGCATGCACGTGGTGAAGAAATTTACAAATCTGAAAATCAAACAAAAAAAAGGATGCAATGAAGAGGAAACTTCCCTCCTACCTCAGACTCGACTTACTTCCCAGGCATAGCCATTCTAGCAGATTCTTGTGTGTTTGTGTAGAGATGTTTATGCCTAAGTATACATAAAAGTGTGTGTGTGTGTGTGTGTGTGTATGAGAGGCAGACTGGCCTTTTGGGGTGTTCTCCTGCCTCTGTTTCTCGGCTCAGTCCCCCACTTCCAAATCTATTCTGTTTGGAGAAAATTGATCATCTAAAAAACTCAAACCCAACCCTACCCTCCCTCTTCTTTAACACTCCCTAGTGCCTTCCCCTCACACATAAATATTCTGCAGTGTCTTCAAGAAACTCTGTGATCTAGACCCGACCACGTCTCACGCTACCCAAATCATCGTTGGAACCAATGAACCAGTGGGAACCACTGTTGGTACCCACTGACCAGTGCTCCAGCCAAGCACACTCCCTCCAGTTCCTCTGTTGGCCCAGCTCTTCCCTTTGTCACTGGCTTTCCACATGCCTTTTCACCGATGAGAGAAGTCTTCCTCTTCCTTCTGCTTCATTCGCATCCAGCAAATCCCAGCTGGGTTGTCGCTGTCTCGGAGATGCTTCGTCAACACCAATCCCTTGTAAAGGTGGGAGAAGCTACATGCCACATGTAGACCATTGCATTTAAATTAATTAAATTGAAATAGAATACAAACGATTCAACTCTTCAGTTACACGGGCCGTATTTCCAGCATTCCATAGCCACATTTCGTTAGTAGCTGCCATTTTGGGCAGCATCAATATAGACTGTTTCAAGCATCGGAGAGAATTCTGTTGGACAGTACTGCCCTGTATTTCTTTGTAACACTCATGGCTGTTTTAAATGATATGTTTTGAGAGTAAAGTTTTGATGCTTGTACCCTTACTCGTTTCTGAGCTCCACCAGGCCTCAGGTGGTTCTTGTCTTGCTTCATGCTCTTCCCATGTAGTGGGAGATCAGTAACTCTTCGTTGAATGAATGAATGAATTCCTCCCAGCTCTTACCTTTATTGTTGTACCTCACTGATCAGTAGACCTTCTGGGAAAGGAGGGCTGAACAGTCCATGCTCTTACGCGAGTCCCCATCAGTATTCCACTAGACACCTGAGCAGGACCCTAATTTTGTCCCCATCATCATCTGAGATTATTTAACCTTTCCTGCGGGCTTGACCTTGTAGCATCCATTGCCTCACTGTGCAAAGGTTGACTGGAATTGGACTAGACCTGTGTGGTGGGCATTGGAGCCGCCCAGGAGTCTCCTCCCCACAGTTCCAGGCCTGCAGCATCCCTCCCTCCCCCCAGCCCGAGTGCCAGGGGTGGGGTAGATAGATGACGCCTTGCATCTGAGCCCACTGCAAGAGCCCGAGATCACATGAGCCCGAGGAAAGCTACCTGGCTAAAGCCTAGCTCCAACCCTGTATGGGGCAACTCTGCAGGCATCCGAGGTCCTGCATGGGGGTAGGGGAGCCTCAGAGGACAATAGTGAGAGTGCCTTACAGTGGACCTGCCCCCGGCACTCCACCCTAGATGTTGCGACCCACATTTCCCCACTAAACTCACTGAATGCAAGCCTCCTCCTTAGAATCCACTCCCTGGGAAGTGCACCTCGCAACAACCTGATTGTAATTGCAAATCTGTGGCCTTTGCCTTTTGCAGAAAGAGATTTTTTGGCTTGATTGTCAGCCCTGGTTTCCCCTGTATTTTATTCAGTGTCCTCAAAACTAAAATGGTTCTTTAGTTTAATTTTCATAAAGTGGAAGTTTTATGAAATGGCGGCTTATTTCATTTACTATGTTGTCAAAATGCCACCGTCTCTTCAATAGATCCATCTGGTGACAGAATTAA
The DNA here is from genome assembly GCA_028533065.1 of Trachops cirrhosus. Taxonomy (NCBI): domain Eukaryota; kingdom Metazoa; phylum Chordata; class Mammalia; order Chiroptera; family Phyllostomidae; genus Trachops; species Trachops cirrhosus. The sequence continues at coordinate 87,725,416 of CM052547.1, forward strand.
GGAAATACCTCAACTGGTTCATGATGTTGAATTTATAGTTGGTGAATTATTAGTATCAACCATGTATTTCTCCAAGTAAACAGTCGGCAAGATTTATGTGCATGTTACTTTAGCTGTTTTTGCTTGAAAACCTGATGACAAGTTCCTTCCCCCGAGTACCTGTTCACACCAACCATGGCAGGATTATGGGATAGCTTGTTACAGCCAGAGGGAGAAGCTAGATGCTGTGGGTTTGATTCCACTCTAATCCTGAGCAGGGCGTCGGGCCAGCAAGTACCCCACTCACCGAGAGGAGACAATTTGTTTTTTCCCAGAACTGTTGATTTCAGTGGGCGGCTGGGAATTTCTGGGGAATACTTGTAAAAACAAATGGAGTTACAGAAGGCCTAGTGATTGGTAGATGTTTTGAGATGAATGATTATAGATTTAGAAAGAAGTACATTTCCCAGGGCTGCTGGACTGCCTTTTAATGAGATTGACAGTTTTATATGTGGGACTGAAAAAGTTCTTTATCATACAGAAATAAATTTCCAAAGTCCAAACCATTGGAGAGAGATGGACACAGGATAAAGTGGACAGAGTGTGTTGGAAGGAGATTGGACGTTTTACTGGTTTTTAACTTTGAAGCTTATTTTTCAGAGATAGGTGAAGTTGAATATGTCAAAGATGAAAAAGTCCTTCTGTTAGACTGATTCTAATATTAATTCATATGATGGGTCAGCTTCCGCAGGTTAAGGTCACTCATTCCAGGGAATTTGTAATTGTGATTTGAGATGGGCATTAGGCATACTGAATTAGAAATTGGCCACTTTTCATTTTATCTTTTAAAGATGCCAGTTGAGCAAAGAATGGGTATATAAGTGGGAGAAATGACTAACAAGGAGAATATAAAGGTTATTAAAAACATTTCTTACTATCCTTTGACCTAGAAAGGCATGTAAGTGAGGATTATATTGCACGTAAAGGGTAACATATAAAAAGAATAATATCCATTCAAGTTTTGAAAGCAGAAAAAAGAGAAAATAGTGTCAGAATCAATTAGAGATTTGATATAGTTCATCTGATCCCTGTATTTTGCTGATAGGGAAACTGAGGCCAAGAGAGACGTCATGACCCCTACAAGGCTCTCGCACCCTAGACGTTACATTTTAAGTTGTGATGCGGACAGCCTGGTGACCAAGAGCATAAGCCACTGTGAGAGGTGGCAGACAGCCCTTCCTATGCTGTTGGCACTCTAGATTTTGGACAGGTCACTTAACCTCTCCTAATTTGTTTTCTCAGTGAGGTGGGTGTCAATAATTCCAGATCCGGTGTCATAGGGATGGTGCGAAAATTAAATAAAATAATTGGCGGTGCATTTCGTAGCCTCTCGGTGACTTCTGCATCTGCGCTGGTTGTTCGCTGGGATTCTTAAGCCAAGAAGCCATCAGAAACAAAGGGACCCTGTGAGCAAACACCCCAAACCAAGGTGTGGGGGAGCAGCCTCGTGGGTGGCCCAGGCTAGGCAGTCGCTTTAAAGAGTCTTGCATTTGAAGAACATACCGCATCGCATTCTTTGACTGTTCCCAAACTCATAATTACGGTGTTGGTGAAGGGCAGCTTTGAAAGGGAGGAGTGGAGGTTGAGAGGTGTTACAGTCCGTTGTGAGGTGCAAAATCAGCCCCTGATGGACGGGAAGCCTTCGGATCTGCTGGATCTGCTCCCGCCTGCGTCGCTTCACTGCTCTATCTTCTCAGGACGGCCCTGGTGTATTGTGAAGTGTGAAGAAAGCAAATGATACAAAGAGGACGGATTTTGGCAGAAACGTGTGCATGTCTGTGTTTCTGAATGGGCACAGAACCGTGCAAAAAAGGAAGGTTGCCGGTAGTGACTATTATAAAATAATTGCTTTCTTCTAAGAAGTGGGATTGGTGGAGGTGGGGTGAGGTGTGGGCTCATTTGCATTTTTTAGGCTTTCCTATGTATCTATTTATCTGTTTTATAATAAGCATTCATACATTTTGTAAAACAAAAACAAAAATTATGACCCTAATTGGCGAGAGAGAAAGAACAGCAGTTGGGAGGTAAAAATTGAAAATCCATTCTCTGTAGGATAAGGGTTATGTTCATACATCATGTCATCCTGGAAAACACAGTTCAATTATGTCACCAATCTTTTCTCCTACGTGTCTGTTGGGACTTAGGAGAGCAACAGGCCACGTGCCTCCATATGTAAACTATTCATCCATTTATTGCTTCATCTTTGTAGCAGAGATAGCTTCGCACATGGCATGTGCATCTTAGCAAAATTACGATGCTTTCTCAAAAACATTGTATTAGAACTATATACATTCTCCTTGAATGACCACTAGTTTTTTTTATTGCTGTTCAAGTACAGTTTTCTGCCTTTTACCCCCACCCCAGCCCACCCCCCATTCGTCCCCACCTCCCTCCCATTTCCACTCCCCCCTAGTTTTTGTCCATGTGTCCTTTATACTTGTTCCTGCAAACCCTTCCCCTTTTCCCCTGAAATTCCCTCCCCTCTCCCCTCTGGTTATTAACGTTGTTTTAATTAAGAACATCGAGAGCTCAGGGTGTTAGCAGCACGTCTCTCCCCGTCGTAAATTAGAGGATGGAATGGTCTTTTTACATATCATGTTAAGTTTATCAAGGAAGCAGCAGCAGCTCCAGCTTGTCGAGAGAGAAAGATGGGTTGTGGATTTATATGCTCAGATAGTTAAATGTGGAAGTTTCCGTAATGAGAGGCAGTGGTCAGACTGAGCAAATGGCAGAGGGGGGTTGGGTCGAATTTTCAAAGCAAATCAAGCAGTTTTTTTGTCTGTGTCCCTGTGCAAGTGCTGGTATTTGCCCTGATGGAGCAAAAATCGCATTGAATGTTTCAGGGTCATGGTCCTCGTGAACTGTATAAACTGCACAATCAACCTTTTTTTGTGTAGGATAATTCTATAAAGTGGGAACGGAGTGGTCATACCTCTTGAAGCTGGTTTATAAAGGTTTGTCTGCAAAAGCTAGCATTTTGACAGGTTCCAGCTCTTCAGCTACGTGAGGGTTTTTCCGTGGAAGAGGAAAGCCATCTGTTGACTGCGTCAGTGCGGTTGGCTATGATGCGGAGGTGGAAATATAGAAGGATTGACGGCAATTATCTGGGCTCTGTGAATCAGTATACCGAGTCTGGGTGAATCATAGTAGGGCATGTAATAGCTGGTGCCGTGAGGCAAAGCACTATATACTTCCAGAGGGGGATTAGTTACGACTAGTGACCCCATGTCATGGATAAAGAAAGTGAAAACCAAAGCAGCGACATGACTTGTCCAAGGCCACATGTTCAAGTGAGATGAACCTCGGGCACATCCCATTCATTCTTCATTGAACTCTTGGGGCAACATTTAGTCATTGGTTACTCCCTTCGGGGGGAGGGTAAGGATTCTTATAGGCCATCTCAGTTTTCTAAGTCATATGTTATTAGTGTCATTTAAAGTTTCAGGAGCCTCAACAATTTAGGCTAAGCAGTTAGGAGATGTCCAGAATCACAGAAGTGGAGAAGGACAGAGGGGAATTTGCACTCCTGTTGGTGCCAACGCCCACGCTAGTTGTATGCACACCGACACTGATGCCCACAGACCCAGAAGTCTCTGCGGTGCACGGACCAGAACATGTGTTGGATCTGGCGCCACACACAGACTGCTTCTAGGGGCGGTCTGCTTCTGCCGCAGTTACTGTAGTCCTTTGGAGCCAACATCAGTGGAATGATGGCCAAGTGGGAGTAACCACTTCCGCTGTCTCTTTGGCCAATTTAAAAGGACCAACTACATTAGTAAAATTAAGGCACAGGGAGATTGAGTAATTCACAAACAAGACACCCATGTCTGTTTCTATGGTTAGCCACGTCACCTGACTAAATGGCCGTAGAGCATAATAGTTAAGTCTGGGTTTGAATTCCGACTCACTCCCCTATGATGGGCCACCATTGCCCTTATTTTATAGATGAGAGAGTTGGGGCTTAGAGAAGATGCGTAATCTACCCGAGACTGTGCTGCTGCAAACTGGAGGAGCTACGGGTTCAGAGCTTTGCTCTGCTCTGTCTCTGTGATACTCATGCAGGTCCGTGTTTCCAGTCCGTGTAATTCTACTGTTGGTAACAGGACTAACTGAACACCTTGAATTACAACGGTAGGGTGGCCTCTTTTGCGGTTATTGTAAGCTACTTTATCAGATCCCCCCAAAATACCTTGAATTCCTGCTGTAGGGTTGCCTTTCAGAAAATACACTCATAGTGTAAAGCTAGGTTCAAGAAATAGAATCTTTAGAACGACTTGAGTAATGGAGATTATCTCATTTAATATAGTAAACTAAATTTGAACACTGGACCCAGAAAATAGCGAAGACCATATTAATGCTAATAATGTTTATTTTAGTATATCTCTTTCCATTTTTCCCCTACCTATCTAAAACTTCACATGCTTTCTACTATGTATTTACTATGTCACATCTCCTGTTTAAAATGTATTGTGTTGGAGAGGTTGTGGAGAAAAAGGAACCCTAGTGCACTGTTGGTGGGTTTGCAGACTGATACAACCATTATAGAAAACAGTATGGAATTTTCTAAGAAAATTAAAAATGGATCTGCCTTTTGACCCAGTAATTCCACTGCTAGGATTATATCCTAAGAACCCTGAAGCACCAATCCAAAAGAACCTATGCACCACAATGTTCATAGCAGCACAATTTACAATAGCTAAGTGCTGGAAGCAACCTAGGTGCCCATCAGTAAATGAGTGGATCAAAAAACTATGGTACATTTACACAATGGAATACTGTACAGCAGAGAGAAAGAAGGAGCTCCTGCCCTTTGCCACAGCATGGAAGGAACTGGAAAGCATTATGCTAAGTGAAATAAGCCAGGCAGTGAAAGACAAATACCATATGAACTCACCTTTAACAGGAACCTAAACAACAAAACAAACAAGCAAAATGTAACCAAAGACACTGAAATAGAGAACAGGCTGACAGTGACCAGAGGGGAGAGGGGAGGGAATGTCAGGGGAAAAGGGGAAGGGTTTGCAGGAACAAGTATAGAGGACACACGGACAAAAACAGGGGGTGGGTGGAAATGGGAGGGAGATGGGGAGGGCTGGGGGGCGGTGGGCTGGGATGGGAGTCAAAGACAGAAAACTGTACTTGAACAACAATTAAAAAAAATAAAATGTTTTGTGCTATATTGTAAACATTTTCTCAAATGACTACAGAATTTTTAAAACCGTAATTTTCTTGAAGTCTGTGATACTCCACCGAGTAGGCACATAATTTACTTGACAGTTAAAACAATTAAGTCATTTTTAATTTCAAATAACACTCTGGCTTATAACTTTGACAGTGTTTTGGATTGATCCCTAACACTGGATGTGATTATTATGCTAGAGAGTTTCAATATTTTTATGAGCCTTGATATGCACCTTGAATTAACTTCCCCGAGGGCCATGACAATTTACAGCATTGTCGGTGAGGTCTGCGGGACAAAAACCAGTGTTTCAGATGAGAAGCTGGCCAGGTGCCACCGAGGAAGCCGAGTTCTATTTGTTTTGCAGCCCAGAGTTTGGCTTCAGATCCCAAACTAATGATAAAGCAAAGTTATACCTCCAGTCTTTGGTGTATTTCAGCACTTAGCACAAAGATATATACAGTATTTTGTGACTTCTATGATTTAGACCCCCTGTAAATTCTTGAAATCATTTAGGAATTTCATTACAACCAGAGAAAATTAAATATGCTCTTTGCAGTGGTGAGCGGGGCTGTCTTCAGCACGTTAATCAGTGCCGCCAGTGACTCCAGTGAGCATGCGGCTTCATTTGCTCCGAAAGGGGAAGAGGACACGTGGTATCTGTTTCTGAATTTTGAGCAAATTTTAGTTCCTTGGGTAATGCTCTGAATGCAGTTGACTTGCAATGTGCTTACTAAGAGTGGAGAACTTTGAATTTGGTTTTGTGGCTTATATCCTTGACTAATTATACTCACTCTGTTGATAAAGCCAGCTGTACCTACCTCGAAGCTGGGCAAGTTAATAAAGAGGGTGTGTTCCCCTTTAAGTAACTTCTGTCCTCTGGCTCTTAGTGGTGCGTGCAGAGCGCTGTCCGAGCCCATTAGCCGTCGGGACCTGTGTGATAATCACTGTCCCTGAGACCAACTATTCCTGTAGTTCCAGCTACTTCACGCACTTCCATTCGTTTGTGGGTCTGTGCATCCCGTGCACTCATTGTTCAGCGCCTTTTTTATCGAGTGCTGGCTCCTAACAGATAACTGATGAATCAAAATGAGCCAGCAAATGTATTCGTGAGAAGTGCAGTCAATCAGTAATTTTGTATCCCTGTGATGTTTTTATGCTATCCGATTTAAAAATTTTTATAGATATTCATGTGGCTCAAAATTCAATAAATACTAGTCAAATAGGGTGCACAGCAAAAACTCTCATTTCTCTTCCCATAGCCATCTAATATTATTCAAATAGACACTCAGTGTTACAGTTATTTATGTATTTTTCCGCTCTGTTTCAGGCATGTACCAACATTACACATGTATGTATACAGGTGTTTACACATGTGTTATGTGTGTGCCCCATTTTCCCCACATATACTTTTTTTTGCATTTAAAAAACTTTTCATTTACAGTCGACTTTGGACATTATTTTGTATCCATTTCAGGTGTGTGGCATAGGGGTGAGACAGCCACGTACTTTACAGACTCTTTGTCCCCAATTTCCAGTGCCCACCTGGCACTGTCATAGTCATTGCACCTGCATATACGTTTATGTAATGACCGAAAGACGGGTGTGGAGCCATGTGGACACGTGAGGAGTATTCCAGGCAGAATGAAAGGGCTATAAAAGGGCAAAAGTCCAAGGCTGTGTGTGTTGGTAGTGTGCAAGGACCAAGGCTGTGTGCATGGGGAGTGTGCAAGGCCCAGCAAGGAGGCCAGGGGACCTGCCGTGGAGTGCACAGTGGGAGAGAGGAACAGCATTCGGTGGGGCCACTAGTCCTCACTGACCCCCCTGTGCGTGCATGTAGTGTTTTGTCTGACGTCTCTGGCTATTAATCATGCTACTATTATTAGTCCGAACTCAGTATACTGATTCACAGAGTCCAGATAATTGCTCTGGATCCTTCTGTATTTCCATCTCCACATCACAACCAACCGCACTGACATGGTCAACAATGACTTTCCTCTTCCACAGAAAAACCCTCACGTAGCTAAAGGGCTGGAACCTGTCAGGATGCTAGCTTTTGCAGTCAAACCTTTATAAGCCAGCTTCAAGAGGTATGACCTCTCCCTCCCTGCTTTATGTAATTGTCCTACACAAAACAATTTGATTGTACAATTTATGCAGTTCACTAGGACCATAACCCTGAAACATTGAATGTGATTTTGCTTGCAAAGGGACACAGAAAAGTGGCAGCGCGCAAGTGACCAAGGTCAGTTGTAATCCCAAATGAGCTTGATTTGCTCGGAAAATGTGGCCCAACTCTCCCCTTCCATTGGCTCAGTCTGACCCCTGTCTCTTAGGACAATGCCTGCCACACTGAGTCAGTAGTCAGCCGTGTTCATTGTTACCGATGCGGTGAGCGATGTTACGGAGGCTCATTCTACATGTATGTTCAACACCTACTATGTGCTACCACTGGGGAAACAAAGGCAATTTGAGTTCTCGTTCCTGTGTTCATTGTGCTGATCGGGAGACAGATGAACACTCGTGGGTTTACTGTTTGTGCCCCGGTCGGGGACAGTGCAGCGCCGGAGAAGTCACACGGACCTTGCCGGGGTCCAAACCCCAATTTCTATGAAATTCGTCACGTGCAGTTTACTTAATCTCTCTGTAAAAAACAGATGTTAACTTTTTAAAAATAATTCATCCCAGTGCTCAGGAAACACATGCTTGGCACGAAAGGCGCTATAAAATCATTCACTGGTCTCACTAACGCGTGTTGAGTGTTTGCGCTGTGCCAGGAGCGGGGGTGGCATGGATGGCAGGCAGAGTGTGAGTAAGACCGCCGAAGACCCCCTGCCTTCAGCGAGCTCCTGAGGGGCTGGGGCAGGGGGTCCGTCGCAAGTGAATGAAAGTGCTAGGCTGAGCTGAGGGTTCCAGGGAGAGGTACGTAGACTCCAGAGCCACTCTGTCCAACAGAAACACATTGTGAGCTGCACCTATGAGCCATGTAAGCAATTGGAAATTTTGTGGAAGGCACATTAAAAAATAAAACGAAATAGGTGAAATTAACAGTAATCTATCTGATTTAATCCAATATATCCAACTTTTTATCATTTTAATATACGATACAAAAATTATTAATAAGACATTTCACATTCTTTTTCTACTGAGTCTTCAAAAATGTGGCCTTTTGTTTATGACAGCACATTTCACTTTAGTCACATTTCAGGGACTTGAAAGCTACTCGTGGACAATGGGCATCGCAGGTCCAGAGTGACCAGGTGTCTGCTTTCCCTCGAGTGGTCAGGGAAGGTGAGGCCTTGTGACCAGAAGGCCCAGCCATGCAGAATTATGGGAAGCCTTTCTGTGTGAAAGACAGAGCTGGGCAAAGAGCGTAGGACAGAATGGGCTTCCTGTGGTGACCCAGGACAAAGCGACAAGGCCGGTGGGTCCAGATCCCGGAGAACCCAGAGGGAGTCATGTGAGGTTGGACACCTACATGGGGCCAGATCTTGTAGGAGCTCAGAGTACATGACGGGGACGGCGGGCGAATTCTAAGTGTGTCGAGACTCAGTGCGAGGGAAGAATAAGTGGGAAGTGATGAGGGCAGAGTGTCAGGAGGCAGGAATGGGAGCAGAAAGCCATGGGAGCTACATCCAGTCCAGCTTTGGAAGGTCAAGGGTGGCCTGGAGAAGTGTGCCGTAAAGAGGACTTACCCGGGCAAAGTCGGGTGGAGCTGGGATTGGAAAACACGGAGGGTGTTTCATATCCATATTCGTCACACCTCTCTGATTACAAAATTCATTTAATTAAGAAAAAGCCGCTGCTAACACCTTTATATTTCATTATCCATTACACATGTGCTCTACTATGAATCCATGTATTACAGTATTGTATTTTAGTAAACCTGTTTTCTTATTGATTCCAGCTGCACACAGAAGTAAATACAAGTTTGAATATATGTTTTCCCTTTACTTCACTGCATCTTATTTTGGAAATGACTGTCGTAGGCAGAGGGAATTACCTGGGCAGAGGTCGGAAGGTAAACAAACCTTGACTCCTGTGGGGAGAGGCAGTGGCTCCACACGCCTGGAGGCGAGTGTAAGTAGGCAGGTGGGTGGGGCGGCGGTCCAGAGCTCTTTCCGGAGCTAGATCCTAAGAACTTGTAGGCTGTGGGAAGGATTTTGATCTATTTCTGCAAGTGATGGGAAGCCGTTGGTAGGTTTGAAGCTAGAGAGGGCATCGAGCATTTTGGAAAGCTCTTTGCTGTCAGCGTTTCATCCTATTTGTCTTCAACATGTACAAAGCAGGTACAGATGACGGGATTTAAAGCTAGGTGCTTACAGAAACGTTTATGATTGGCTAGCAGGTTCTTCTTGCCCTCCTCTCTACTTTCTCTTATTAAATTCTGTAAGTTGAAAACTCCTGCTGGTGAAGACTGTAGCTTTGATCACAGAGAGAAATTGCGTTCCAGGACACAATGCACAGGAGCTCACCCTGACCCCTACTTCCACGCTGCAGAAGGAAAATTCCACCAGGGCTTGATCCAGTAAAAACCATCCAGTTTTACCGAGACAGAAGTATCCACCGGAAGCTTTTGGACAAGAGTGCAGACACTCTTTGTAAAGTAACCAATGTACATTTTCTTTTATTGCATTTTTTGTTCATTTGCACAAAATTTCCTAGAAACAATGCTGCTATTAAAAACCGTGTTATTTCTTTTTCTTTGTTGTAGATTCTTTTCTCTCTTTCTTGGTTAATTAGGCTGGCTGGCTGTGGAAGGGGCTGTTTCTCTTCCCACAAATGCTCAATAATTAAGTCACATTTTATACTTAATCTTAAAATATATGTACATGAACTAACCTAACATTTTTGAAACAGCCCTTTAAGAGTTTGGACTTGTTTAATTTAGAGCTTCTTATTAGAATTAAAGAAAAAATAAGCCCTTTCATGTTAATTTCTAGTCGTGGTTAAGAGAGGTGTTTTACTGCTGATTGCTTTAAACCACAGCCAGAAATGTAGACTGAGAAAATTACTTTATAGTGATGGCTAATTGGAAAAGCAGACAATAAACATTGTTGGAACATTGAGAGAAATAGAATGTGGGCTTTCTTCCCTTTGGAAAATAATGATTTTATTTTTTAAATTACATTTTATTGATTATGCTATTACTGTTGTCCCAATTTTTCCCCCTTTGCCCTCCCCCACTCAGCACCTCCCCCCCCTCAGGCAGTTCCCCCACATTGTTCAAGTCCACGGGTCACGTGTAGGCTGTTTGGCTGCTCCATTTCCTATGCTGCACTTTACATCCCCATGGCTATTCTGTAACTACCTCTTTGTACTTCTTCATCCCCCACCTCTTCCTCCATTCCCCCACACCCCCGTCTCCATCTGACCACCATCAAAGTGTTCTTGGCATTCAGGATTCTGTCTCTGTTTTTCTTGTTTGCTTGGTTTGTTTTTTAGATTCAGTTGTGTTGATAGATATGTATTTGTTGCCATTTTTTTGTTCACAGTTT
>CM052547.1:87744042-87759311 GCA_028533065.1 Trachops cirrhosus
CCCCTTCCTCCCTCTTCCCCATCTCCCTTCCTTCCCTTCCCTCTACCCCACTTCCTTCTTCTATTTGCCACGGCAGATCCATGTCTTTCCAGTGTGGTTAGAGCCTGTTTCTAATTATAGGGATGCATTTATTTTAGTTTATAGGGAACTAGAGTCATCTTGAGGTTCTGTGGGTTTAGAACAAAAACCCACTGATGTTTTAAAACACTGACCTGACAGATACTCACCGAAGGCTTTCTCCGTGGTGCGGTAAACGGCGTTTTGTGGAATGCGCTCTTAAAGAAAAATGTGGTTTCATAATTGTTTCTTCTAAAAGAATGACTCTCAATATAATTTGCATGTTTGTACTCTGCGTATCTCGGATTTTGTTTTGAAATCTTGTATAAAGATGTTAAGGCTTGTCTGGAAGTGTCAGACCCATTCCGAGGCACTTTGGTGTCCAAGGGCAAAAAATATGGAATTCTGGAAATGTCATGAGTTCTGAGTATGAATTTCTCCCCTTAATTTATTCACTCAGTCATTCAAAAATAAAGAAGTGAGACTCTAATGCTCTCCTAGATCTTGAGGATTCAAGGTGATTAAGGTAAAATATGATTTTTTTTTTACATTTTGAGGAGGAAGGGAAAATAAATATGCAGACAAATAAATGAGCAAGCTCATTTCAGGTATTGATTTTGAGTTCATGTGTGGGAGTTGCAGGTATATTAGGTTTGGTAGGTGGGGCGGTGTCTCTAAGGAGGTGACGTCATTGGCAGATTGTGAGTGCACTGATGGCTGCAGTGACCTCCATGAGCTTGACCCTGAAACTTGATTGTCTGCCCCTGCCCTGACTCCGGCCTTGACCATGTGAGCTGACTATTATTAGCACACTTGACATACACAGAGGCTTATGAAAGCATTTACGGACTTCTGATTCTAGGACTAGGGAATAGACATACCCTCCCCCTGTTCATTCTGCTACGTACAGCTGAAATCCCTGGACATTGTGTGTAAGTTATGTAGGGCCAGGCATATATATTGATACAAATCAAACCCTGAAAACTCTGACAGGTGGAGAGAAGCAGACTGACTTGGGACCTGAGGATGGAGGAACAACACGGGGTGACTTTCCTGGGTTTTCGTTTGGCCCCATTTATCCCAGACTTGGAGCTAAAGAAGCCAGCAACCCGGAAATGCCAATGGGTGCCAACGAAAGTCCCGAGAAAATCCCTTTTCCTGACCAACAGGCCGGGAAGTGAGGCAGCCTAGCAATGCATAAAATGACCGCTCTACATCAGCAAAACCCCACCCGTGCTGTGGCTGCCAGGGAAGGCTGAGTAAGGAGCCTAGACTTCCACACTTGTGAGGCTCTGCAGTGAGTAAAATAGTTTCCCCTACCCCCTTAGGTGCTGAGCCTTGGCATTGCAAATCCCACTGACAGAAGACAGCCTAGCAGGAGAAAAGGTGTACACATTTCATTGATAGTTTTACATTCACGGGGATGTCACAGAAAAGATGTGACGATCCAAACACTGGTGAGGTGCACGGTTGTATACACCATTTCAACAAAGGATGAAAAATTGGGGTGAGGAGACCAGACAAAGGAAAGGGGGTTTGAGCTCCTGGGGGTGGTACGTTATGGGGAAGTGACCAGGAAACGGACCGAAGATCAGGGTTGCTTAGTACGGCTTGTTGCCCGGACTCATCTTCGCTCCACTCTGGTCTTCCTGGTCTGAGAGAAGGAAGCGCCTTTATGGATATCAGTCCGTGTCACACTGTTAAAGGGAAATAGATGCCTTGCATTTAGGCAGAAAGGGGAGGGAAGAGAGCTCTTTCCGTGCTTGCTGTTTCTCAGTTGCCTTCAGCTCAAAGTCATCCTTGTGCCAGAGCAGCATATTTGGGGCATGGTGTATTCTGATCCCTTTCAAGTGCGCCAGGGTGTCGCTCCCCCATCAAGGCAGTGTCCATGAAGTGCAAGCAGGGAGCCAGGACTTTCATCCCCGCCAGCTGGTCATCAGCCCCCCCAACACGGTGTCGGAGAGCCCACGGGGGGAGCCTGGACCTGCACCCTCGCCCAGCCGTGATGCGGGGCCAACCCCTTTGCCGGCTGGGGTGCTGGTGCTGTCAGAGGAGGTCGAGTGGAGAGTAGGATTTTCACCCTCACCTGGTGTGGTAAGGAGACCACGCCCACTCTGAAGTAATAAAGGGCCCCCACGGGTATTAACAATCTTTCCGCTTCTTCTCTCTGACTTCTACTTGCCCTGGGAGAATATGCCCCATGTTGCAGAGCTGAGTCACCCAGGCAAACTCAAGACGAACTCAAGATGACTGGGACTCTACTGCTCAGGGATGAGTGAGCCCAGCCGTGATGGAGAAGCCAGGTCAGATCTACAGAGCTGCCTCATTATCGGTCACAGTCGAGGGACGTGATCACCGGTTGCTGTGTGAAGTTGCCTAGCTCCAGGGTGACGTTATGCAACCACAGCTAACTGATAGAGAAGGTTCACCCGGGACGTGAAGGATGGAAAGGAGGCTGCCCTGTGAACAGCAGCGGGGACAGGCTTCTGGCAAGCTCTTCCATCCTCATCAGAGGGGCATGTAGTATTTTAGAGGCTGCTGTGTCGAGAGCAAAGCAGGCACGGATGGGAGAAGAGGCCTGACTAGTAGGCAGGGGTCACATTACACAGAGCCCGGCTATGGAACTGGGACTGAGTCTTGGTGATTTTGGTTTGGGGATCACTCAAAGACCACTTCGGGAGTCCCTTTGGAAACCACAGTGAGATCATTTCTTTTTTAATTGCACCAAAGACTTACTGAGTGCCTACGACCCAATGACGGAGTTCTGCAAGTATGCCCACAGTCATTATCTCCACATGCCAGGCATTGTGCCAGGGGCTGGGGAACTACTCGTCTGTCTCTGTACACGAGAAAGTGAATCTGGGGACTGCCTTGCACACTGCCCTTTCTTCAGTGCTTGGAGCAGGACCTAGTACGCACTAGGTATTCAGTAAATATTTGTAAAATGAATGAGCGAATGAAGGAATCAAAAGGTGCGCTGTCCTTCGTCACATGCAGACCACCACCTGGTTGGATGGTGTGAGCCGCCAACCACCACGAGTGCTTCGCGAGGAATGTAAATTCTTTAAATGCACTGATTCACCCCATTTGCACGACAGCTGCCGGGGAAGGCAGTATTACTATTCACTTTCAAAGTCTGACAAAATCTTGCACAGTTGGCCCTTGGATGTCACGTCTTTGGACTGTCCGGGCCCACCTGGAAGCAGATGTTTTCCAATAAATGCCACAGAGGTGTTTTCCTAATGATTTTCTTTTGATGGTATTTTCTTTTCTCTAGCTTACTTTATTGTGAGACTACAGTATATAATACATACAACATGCAGAATAGTGTTAATCGACTCTTTATGTTACCAGGAAGCTTCTGGTCAGCCGTAGGGTGTTAGTTAAGTTTTTGGGGGAATGAAAAGTTATACACGGATTTTCGACTGTGTGAGGGCAGGGGCGTGGTTCGGCGTCCCTAACCCCTGCATTGTTCAAGGGTCAGGTGCATAGACAGGCTCATCTCCGCATAATTGCATAACCATCATGTTTAACATAATGTTTATATAAACTGGGTGTTTAACAGGCGTGGCAAGCTCATCGTACTGCGCATCGTCCCTCCAAGTCCTGGCCCTCCCCCAGACATTTCCAGTTCATGGAAACCGCTTCCTTTCCCTTTCTGGAGCTAAAAATCTCTCAGTCATCCTGGAGTCTTTCCTTGCTTTCTTCCCTGCACCCAATCCCATCAACAAAGCTATTGGCTCTGCCGTCCAAATATGTCCGGATTCTGCCCAGGTCTCATGCCCTCCCCCACTTCCACCCCGGCCCAAATCACCATCCCCCTGACCCGTTTCTCTGCCTTCAGATCCCTACAGTCTGCAGAGTATAAATTGGCTCATGCAGGGTGGAGCAAAAGTAGGTTTAGGAACCACTGTTCATGTGGAAAATAATACAATGCTTAATGTATAATAATACGAGAATAAACCGTTTCACATATAACTGTAGACTTATTTTTGTCCAACCCTGTATTACGTCTATTCAAAACTGTTCATCTCACGTCCCATGTCATTCGGAGAAAAAGCCAAAGTGTTTACAAAAGGACCCAGAAGGCCCAGTCTGACGCCCTCTGTCCACCGTCCCTGAGTCTCCGGCCTGTGCCCGCCTCCTTATTCCTTGTCCTGCATGCCAGGCAGATGGCTGTGTTGAGGCCCAGTTTCTGTTTCTTTTGCCCGTTGCCCTCTTCCCCTGTCTGTCCATGCCGTTTGTCCCTCATCTCTTCGTCTCTTTTAGGGCTTTGCTGAGAATCCACTCTCTCTCTGAGAACTTTCCTGATTACCCCCCATTTAATGTCAAAATACCTACCGCTGGAGTTCCTATCCACTTTCCTGGGTTTATTTTTGTTCATGGTACCTACCAGCGTAAGACCTGTGATCTGTGCACCTTAAGACACACACACACACACGCACATACTCATATGTGCATTTCCTGTGTGCACATATTAAAGTTTGATTTTCTCCTGTGAATCTGCCCAGCTAGAAGAGATGAGAAGGTTGAAGTGTATTCTTTTTTTTAGCCCCCGCAGGAGCAAGAAGAGTTCTTGACAGATACCGATGCCATGAGAATGTTGCACAATAACGTATTCTAATAAACCATGCATGTTTGTGTGTTTGCAAGGGAGGAGTATACAGATGAGGAACGCAGCAGAATAAGGCGAAGACGGTGGGGAGGGACGAGTTCTTGCAGGTTCTGGAATGTCTTCTCGTGGCTTCGGCTTTTAGCCTGAAGGCAGAAGGCAGCCCCAGAAATGTCTTTTAAACAGTGGATTGATGCGGTCAGACTTTGAAGATCACCCCACATGTCCTGCAGGACATGGAGGGAAATGCGGCCAGCATGAAAGCGGGGGAACCCTGCCTGCAATTTGGGAGATGATGACTGAGGTTCCGTGGCAGTCCCCAGGAAAGATGAAAAGATGCTTCGGGCTTAATTAGATGATAAAAAAACACAGGGTTCAGTGATTGTTGCATTGTGTTGGAAGATGATCTTCAACATCACGTAAAATCGTGACATAAAGATATAAAATGAACTCGTTAAAGATTCTGCTTCACTCGTTCATTCACTGTGAGAACCAAGCGGAATAGTACGACCAGTTCAAAGGGTGATCTGCAGCGGGTGCACCGTGTGCAAACCGTGCCAGCCGCGGCCGGAGCAGCTGCCCCCGAGGTGGGGGAGGGAGGTCGAGGGAGCCCCCACCGAAAGGGACAGGACTTCCGTCTTTACGGACGGGAAGCGTCGTGCGTTTTTATGAGTTGGCACTCTGGAGTGGAGAATATCTCCGACAAACCCAAGGAAGATCCCTTGGACGTGTGTTATAGTGTGCAGAGCTGCCCATCAAAGCACAGATATTTTTCCCTGTGAGCGTGGGAGGGCGGGGGGTGTGTGGGTGTGAGTGAGGGCGGGGATGGAAGGATCGAATATACCGGAGCTCACAATCTTTGTCTGAGCAACGGAGCCATGTCTACTGAGTGCGCGTCTGTGATGGAGCAGAAACATTAAAAAGCAGGATAGCCTGCTTTTTATACTCAATAATTTACTAGTAGCATTTTCTGTGGTATAAATATTCTTTAACAATATCATTTTTAATGATGGCAATTTCCAGTTTACAGGTATGCCATAATTAATTAAACCACTCCCCTGAAACATTTCGAGTTTCCAGTTTCCATGCCGAAGAGTCCTATTCCCACATGTTTGCATAGTTCCTTAATTATTTCCTCGGGGGGGAATTCCCAGAATTAATATTTCCAGGTCTAAGGGTAGACATAATTCTGCCCCTAGAAAGGCTGTCCTCATTTACTTCACCATTAGCAAAAGCCTGACTTGGCCAATTTATTGCCTGTGGGGGCTTTTACGGATTTTTAATCTTCTTTATAAAATTTTTATTTTATGATGCATTATCCCGTTTTTTTCTTTCTGGTATTATTTTTCTGCAGTGAATTTAAAATGTTACCTTTGCTACCTAGTGTGAAACTGTCTTCAAATTAGCATCTCTTGCCTTGCAAATGAAAGGCATTCGATGTAAATGATAGGCATGGAATCGTGTTGTTTGCTCATTAAAATGATTTTTTCCCCTCTGTGAAATATAGATTCCAAACCAGCTCGTTATTTCGGTAAGTGGAGTTGGTAGCAGCCTACAAGTTACGATTCAAGGGTGCCCAGGGACCCCTGATTTTGTATTCTTCATCTGTCACCATCTGCAATCCCATCATGACAGAGTCACCCCAAGAGCCAGAAAGTTATAACCATCTCGGTCCCAGAGATCAACCAGGTCAAATTCTTAAGCTGGGAGAGAAGAGGCGTGCGGACGATGGCAGATGGAGGGGGAATTGTCTTCTGGGCTTATTTCTATCTCCTGTTTCTCCTTGGTTAAGGTCTCCTCCCCTTTTACTTCCAGATTGCATTATTCTGTGCCATTTTCTGTGGCTGTTGGTCTCAAAATAGCAAGGGAAGAACCCCAAGACTCTGGGCAGGCAGCTGGCGCCTCTGGCCAGCATCAGTGGCCGAGGTGGGGCTGTGTGTTCCTAGGGAAGTCAATGGTCAGCCCCAGGCAGCGGGCTGCCTGCGCCAGCAGAGAGGCGTGAGCCAGATTTCACCGCGGTCCTAACTAGTAGGGACAAGAGGCTGACAGTTCGAGGGGCAAGAGAGGCCAAGCGAAGCTGAGAAGTTGCAGGCGATGCTTCCAGTGTGGTTAGAAATACTTGAGCACATTTGGGTTTCTAGACTTTCGTGAAGGATGCTGAATTCTTTGTCACTTAAGGACAGAGAGTGTGGAATTCTTTTAAATGCAAACACTTCTTGCAGACTGCTAAACCATGGCGTCTGGCGTCCTGGACTAGGGTCTTAACACTCCACTTTGAGAAATCCTTCATTAAAGACCATCTCTGTAGGCGAGCGCTCGGTGCCAGCAAACGGAAAATCGCAAATGCAGCCCTGTCTCAGTCGGCTGAAGCATCATCCGGACACCAAAATGCCGTGATCCCCGTTCAGGGCACCTACCTAGGTCGTGGGATCCATCTCCGGTCGGGGCACATACGGGAGGCAACGATTGGTGTTTCTCTCTCTTTCTGTCTCCATTCCTCCGAGGATTAAAAAAAAATCACAAATGCAAATGTCACACTTGAAGTAGCTCTGCTGTAAAGTTGTTGTCCAGATGACAGAGCGTATGGTTACAACTAAATGTCTCTTTTTAGAGTATGTGAAGAATGCAAATAAACTTCCTACAGGCAGCTCCATCCTCAGCACACATGTGTGCATCCCTAGGAGTCCAGCTCTTACGGGGAAATCCTGGGGCGATGGGTGAGAGCTTGTTCTCCAGAGCCAGGCAACCCGAGGCTGGAGCCCTGGCTCATTTCTGCTGGCTTCCTGTCCTTGAGGCAGACTTAGTGAATAACCGCACTGTGGCTGTGTTTCCTCCTTGTAAAACAGAGGAGGGGTGGGGGAGGGGAATAATAGCCCCTGCCCCTTAGGGTTGTTGGAAGGGGTAGCTGAGACAATGCACCTAGCAGGCTGAGCCTTCAGGCCCATGCTAGGCGCTGATATTAACATCGTGGATGAGAAGGAGATTCGATTTGTTTAGGAGAGTAGGTGAAAACAAGGTTAGGGCAGAGAAATGAGGCTGTCCTGGCATGCCGTGGCTGAGGATATATCTTGAGGGCATAATGCTCAGAAAAGAAGAGAAAGTCGGTGTGGTTACAGAAAGGGGGTGAAGGCCACGGGGAAAACAGCCCTGATGGCCCCTTTCTTCCAAGCGCACAGCGACTTGGTAGAATAAGGAAGCTATAAAAAGCTAATTATAGCCAAGGGCAGAGATGGGATGCTAAATCTCCGCCTGTGAGCGGCTTAGGGAGGTGCCTGCGTTGGTGGTAGAGAAGGCATTCCTAACCGTGGGCGGGGCGACCAGAAAAACGGTGGAGGGCTACAAAGGCATCAGGCCAGCACTGGAATGTAATTTGATTGAAGTGGAATTTTGACTTGTGGGGAGATGTGGGACATGCAGGGATTTCCCCCAGGGGCACATTCCTTCCTCTTCCCCCCCTCCCCAGGAGGGACATGCCAAACAGAGTGTTATGTTCATCAGAAGGTGACTGCAGTTTGAACAGTTGAGAAATATGACTGTAGACCGCGGGGTGGCAAATCCTGGTGCGCGGCCCTTATCTGGCCCACTGCCTGGTTTTTGAATAAAGCTTTATTGGAGGATAGCCACACCATTCCCACACACATGTATCCTGTAGCTGCTTTCATGAGTTTGGGAGTTGCTACGAAGACCTACGCCATCAGAGACTAAGGTATTTGTTCTCTGGCTCCTTACGGAAAAAGTTTGCTCACTCTTACCAGAGATCAAAAGACCTAAATGGTCACATCTTAGTTAGCTTTCCTCTTTTCTTGAGCTTACATAGAGGCAGTATATAGTTTTCTTTTAACAGGAATTTTGTAATCAAAATTTGCTTTCTGTTTTCTTCATAACTGCCCCTGTGCCCTCCGGAAGTTTAATTTGCGACTTTGTTGTTCAAGACATTGGAATAGACTGCTGATACAATTAGGACCTCTAAACAAATTCTTAATTGTTTCCGCTGCTTTTCGGAACTGGAAATCTTGGTGAATTGACCAGAATATTCTTTGTTAGGAAAAGATGTTAGTAAAAAAGTCAGGCATTTGAAACCAGAGCTAAGTAATGATGAAGGATATCAAGTTTTAAAGAAAGGAAAGACAGTGAAAAAATAGTCAAATCACTTAAGGGGTGGTGACAATTTAAGGTTGAAAGTGAGGTGTAATAAAACCACCACTGGTGACAAAAGGCACACCGAAGACCATTTTCATGTAACTCCTAAATCTGGTGGGTGTCCGTCCAGGTTGTCACAGGTCTCTGATGAGCTTATCTATTCTAGCTCCCACAATGGCTGGTGTGGATTGGCTCACCCGAATCTGGGGCTTTGAAGATATTCATAAATCCTCATGTTCTTGAAATGTGCAATCTCAGATTAGTGGGCATTCATCTTTAGCAGTGTTTCTTACCTTGCATGCCAGGGGACATTTGGTAATGTCTGGAGACAGTTCTGATTGTCAGCTGAAGTCGGGGGAGCTTGCTACTGGGATTTCTGGGGTGGAGGGCTGGCCATGTTGCTACCAAATGTCCTACAGGACAGTCCAGCACTGCAAAAAATTATCTTGCCTACAAGGTCAATAGTGCAAGACTGAGAAACCCTGATGCGTAGGAGGAGGTGAGATTTCTCAATGTGAGAATTATTCTGTCATCAAATTATCTCTAACAGTATATTTATCATTGGACTGCCTATTCTTTATGGCCATTGAAATTCCTCTTTCCTATTGTGGCTAGGATAGAAGTTTCCTCCTTAAATTAAAAAAATTTCGTTAAAAAAACCTGTGCAAAGTTGTTAATAAAAAATAGTGTAGATGTATACAGATATGTTGTTTAAAATATGAAGGAGATGGTTGAATGGATGAGTTTTAAGAAAAGTACTGTCCTAAGCTGCTAAGTGAATGTCATTATTGCAACGTGTCTTCCTTTTCACCTTTTAACAACGTCCGTGTTGATCCAGCCGGTCTCCACACCTCAGAGTCCTGAGTCCCCCTGTGTCATTTTCTCTAAACAACACTGAGTTCTGGTAAGTTTTTAACCCTTTGGTGCTACATGGCTTTTCTTGTGTTCTCAGGACAGAAAGTGCATGGCGGTGGAAATGGGGAGTTTACTCTCCTGAGCAGATGAGAGTTTCGCCTTCTGTGTGTCTCTCAAACTCAAGACAGCCGCCCACACTGCCACGGAGGCCACTGATTGGAAAGCACGCCCCCAGAGGCCCTCATTCTGGAGCACTGGCTGGGGGCCTCTTTGTGGGCAGTCCCAGTGGGAAGCACTGTATTGTCTGAAAGTCCTTATGCATATTTATGGGTTGGCTTGCAAATTGCAAATGAGAATAGTTGGGGAATGAGTTCAAGAGCAAATTTGTCTGGCTGCACCCCAAGAGGCCCTGATTCAGTAGACCTTGGCTAATCTCTAGGAATATGCACGTTTAACAATCACTGGGCGTGATGTTGGGCCAACTGTGAGAGCCGACCAGCTTGTTCTCCTCTATTCCGTGTCGACTTCCTAGCCAATAGTTACAAGCAGCGTTGCATGTGAATTTGTATGGTATTTATGTTTGCAGTTATTTGATTATAACATTGCACCTTTCCCCCTACTACTGAATAAACACAAAAGAAAAACAAAAAAATGAGAAACAAAAATCCCCTAAGCTTTCTACAGGTCGACTAGATGGCAATCATAGACATGTGGAAATTGAGGAATCGTTAGCTTACGTTCAACAGCCTTTGGACATAAGCCAGATACATACTGGTTCAATTGTAAAGACAATGAACATCAACGGAAAGAGTGAGAAATGCTATCACTCAAGCTTGGGTCTGAAAGTTGAGGTATAATTAGCAAATTTTAACTGTCTAACTCGGTGACAATAATTTTCTTTAGTAGTGGCGTATTTCTTGCATACCTTTGGCATGCTCAATTTCGAACGCATTTTCTGGGGTGTATAAAAAAGAAAGTGGTTGCCAATAATAGAATGACAGTGAGAAACCTATTTTCTACACCTTTTATCTGAACAATCCGAGTGACAGTCATTCTCACTGTAATTACAGTAATCTGGTGGTTGTCAAGTTTTAAGGGAGCCTGGTGTCTCATCTGCTATTCAGACATAAGTGAGAAGTTGGTGAGATTTCTCTTTGCCAACCATAGTCCCAAGAACGTTCATTTTCATGGCCGACTCTCCATCCCAAAAGGGATGCTTGAACTCTTTCCAATGGTTCTTGTAAGTTGAGTTCATAAAGTTACTTAGCGTATGTGGTTACGTAGACTGCGGTCTGACTGTAGAAGCAGTAGGACGGTGAAGTGTGTGGATGGCTGTCATTAGATTAGGCTGTAAGTTTAAGATCTTGGGTAAATATCTTGACATTTTTTTCATTAAAAAATTTTAAGTGCTTTATTTTGAAGTAATTATAGATTCACATTCAGTTATTGAGTTATTGATTGAGTTATATGATTCACATTCAGTTATTCAGTTAAAGAAATATTGCACATAGATTCTGTACTTTTACCCAGTTTCCCTGGTGCTAACATCTTTGAAGTTACAATGCTGTATTATAACCAAGATATTGGCATCAATACTGTCAAAACATAGGCCAGTTCATCACCACAAGGATTCCCCGTGTTACCCTTTGTACACACCCTTCTGCCCACCCCCATCCCTACCTGACGACCACTAACTGCTTTCTATAGTTTTGTCATTTCAAGAATGCTATAAATGAAGTTATACAGTATGTAACCTTTTGGGTTTGTTTTTTTTCTGCCACTCAGCATAATTCTCTGAAGGCTCATTCGAACTGTTGTAGTGTTAATAGTTCATTCATTTACGTAGCTAAGTAATATGCGTGATAGGGATTTTTGCTTCACCATTTCCCCATTGAAGGACATGTGGGTTGTTTCCGGTTTTGTGCTGATACAAATGAAGCTGGTCTGAACATTCTTGTTCAAATTTATTTTGTGGGAAGTTTACGTTTCTCTGGGGTTGATTCCTAGAAGTGCAACTGCTGGGCCTATGTTGCTTGTTTAGATTTTTGAGGAAATTGCCGAACTGTTACAGAGTGGCTGTACCAGCTGACATGCCCACCAGCGAGTTTGCGGGGGCCAATTTCTGTGTGTCCCTGTCAGCCTTTGGTGCTGTTATTGTTGTTATTATTGTTTAGTTTAGCCAATCGGATTGGTGTGTGATGATATCTCGTTGTGGTTTTGAGTGACATTTCCCTGACAGCTGATGATGTCCAACATCTTTTCCACGAGCTACTCAGTCATCTGTGTCTCCTCTTCCCTGAAAAGTCTGCTTAAGTCTCTTTTGGTCCATTTGGTAATTGGATTGTTTCTTTGCTGTTGGGATTTGAGAGATCGCTGTATATTCTAGATACGAATCCTTTGTCAGGTAACGAGGTTTGCAAATATTTTCTCCTAGTCTGTAGCTGTCTTTTCATCCTCTTAACAGGTTTCCATGTAGCAAGTGTTGTAAGTCCCGATGACGTACGCAATTTGGCAAGTTGCCTTTTATGGACTGTGCCTGTGGCATGAAGTCTAAGAACTGTTTGTCCAGACCATAATCCCAAACATTTTCTCCGTTTGCCCCTGAAAGTTTTATAGTTTTGTTTTACATTTAAGCCCATTTGAGTTAATTATGTGTAAGATAGGTGTGTCTGGTGAAAGTGTTTGTTTTTCCCCCATGGATGTTCAGTCATTCCAGCATCATTTGTTTAAGAGCCTACTCCTTCTCCATTTAATGCCTTCTCCACTTTTGTCTCCATGGTATAGCCCTTGATAAATCAATGACCATGCGAAATGAAAGCCAGAAGAATGGATTTTCATTACTATGTTGTTGTACTGATACCTCCGGGTATTTCAGAGTCGACACGCAGAGGCTGTCTCTTCCTCAGGCTGCCAACGAAGTCTTTAGAAAGTATCAGACTCGGGGTTCCCAGATTTACTTGCATTTGAAAGCAGAGCATGTGCTGTGAATGCCTATATTATTTGAAATGATTTGAGGTTTTTATCTCTGGGACTTTTTGTCAAATATTCCTACTGACGGTGATATCAAAACATAAAGAAATTTGCCTTCAAATCCTTTTTTAAAAAAATTTCAGTAATTGTCAGAATGACATAATACACTCCTGTGGAGACAACTTTAGTTTTTTAAATTTTACTTCCCCAGGCACCATTACTTTTATGGCTTCTGAGTATTTCACAGGTGAAACCATCAAAAGGAAAACATTTACATGCAAATGTCATTACATCATATCTGAGGGAGTAGCGAAGCTGAACGCACTCTTCATGCTTTCTTTCAGATTTATCAGCGATGCTGGTTAGTATTCAAGAAAGCCTCCAGCAAAGGCCCAAAGAGACTGGAGAAATTTTCTGATGAACGAGCTGCATATTTTAGGTGTTATCATAAGGTAAGACTCCACTGCTCTAGCTTTCCAGAAATCTCTTCACAGGTAGGTAACCCAAGTTCCTTGAGTCTGGAAACCTGTCTAGATGATTTGAGCAAAGTACAAATCTTTCTTTTTCCAAGCACAAAACATCTCTAAAATAATATCTACTTGCTGATTGTTTAAAATAATTGGCTGCTAACATTCACGGCGGCATGGATGGACCTGGAAAGCATTATGCTAAGTGAAAGGCAAATACCATGTGAACTCACCTATAAGTGGTAGCTAATCAACAAAAAAATATGCCAGCAAACTATAACCAGAGACATTGCAATAAAGAACAAACTGACAGTAATGAGAGGGGAGAGGGGAGGGTGATAACAGGGGAAGTGTCATCAAGGAACGTGTATAAAGGACCCACAGACAAAGCCAAAGGGGGGATGGATGAAGCGCAGGGTGGGGGAGTGTGCTGGGGGGACAATGGAGACAACCGTACTTGAACAACAGTTAAAAATGCAAGTAATAATACTAATAACAATCGCCTAATGTACAGTCGTGTTAGTGGTTTCCTACTATTGGTTGTTGTTTTCCAGCCTCTGGTGTAAGAGCTTACCATGTAGTTTTGTACATTTCCAAGTTGCACAGTAGACCCTATTCCAACATCAAAGCCCCCTGAGGGTAAGGGTTGGACCTCATGGAACCTGGCACAGTGCCTGGTGCAGAATAGACCCTCATGCAGAGCTTGGGGAGAGGAGCCTGGGGTGGGGGCTGGGGGCAACCTGGAAAACGGGTGATTGGTGGAGGAGGTGGAAGTACCACTAGTTTATTTCTTTAAGTTTGATGATTAAATTTCATTCAGGTTTCCAGTTTCCTTAGCGGTCATGGTGGTAGTAGGAGTGAGACTTCCTCACTAAAAATAGTCATTGTGTGTTACCATCATCATTCAGGAGCAGAAAGTTCAGGTCAGTACAAGGTATACTTACTAACTGGATGCACAGTTTAGCCACGTCTTTCCCTCTGCGTGGCAATGTTTTCATGGTCTTCGTTATTGGGCAGTCCGTGTGTTTTCTACTTTCATGAAAATGTGGGAAAGGCCATGGGTAACGCCTCTTTTCCCCAAGTCTTTGGCTATTCCTGTATTGGGAAAATACTACCCTTTTGACTGTGGAGGGACCATGGTTATTGTTGTGATAGAATATTTTAATTGTTTTGGGTTTTCCATATTGAAGATTCTTACCTGCATTTGGTGAGAATTTACCAGGGGGCTACTTGCCATTTCTGTAAAACCAGTAGATCCAGGAGCACAGAAATTTGGCTAAGTGAGGGAAAGTGGATAATCTCTCCTTTCATGCAAATTCTCCAAAAGTGGTGAATTTGCAGCCTCTTATTAAGGACCCGTGTTGACACCTTGGTTTATCCAATAAATTACTATGGTGATTTTTTTTGTAGCAGCCTGAACAGACGCTTGTTCTGTCTGGTCCTTGTGCATGGCATTTCCTTGTTTGGGTCGAATCCCATGTACATCTGGAAATACCTGATTCTTCACTGTCCCCTTTACCTACCTTTCAGAAAGTAGAAAAACGAAGAAATAGGCTATGCTTTGCTTGCAGGCCTATACATACCTGAGAAGAGCACAAGCAAGGAATACTTTACAGAAACTCACAAACCCAGTCCCCCAGCAAATGGTGTTGGCTCTGGGTGCAATAGGCACAGAGACTCCGAACACTTCTCAAAACCTTTGTCGCTACTTCCGTGGCCCAGGCCCCCGGGCTGCCCGATTCTCGGCCCTCCAGACTCTGTCACAGCCTGTGTCCATCACATCGTCATGGTCCAGCTCACAGCCCTCCGCCGGGTCCTCGTAGTGGACTCCACACTCACGTGTTTTCACTCCCCGCAGCCTGTTTCACCTGATGTGCGTGGTTTCCCCAGCTCTCTCCACTCGGCTACAGGCACCCTGGGCTCCCGGCTGCCCCCTGGGGTCTGCCGAGCACATCCTCCCTAGGAACTTGTTTTTCTCTTTCCTTGGAATCCTGTCCCGACAAATTCTCGGGTAGCTCATTTCCTTCCTTTGCTCAAGTCATCGCTTAAGTTTTTCTCACAAAGTGAAGCCATTTCTTGACCCCATTATTTTAAATGGAACCTTTGGACACCTCCCGCGCCCCAACTCCCCTTATTTTTCTCTTTTACACTTAGGTATTCACTCGGTC
>CM052547.1:87759811-87775325 GCA_028533065.1 Trachops cirrhosus
CATTCAGGGGATGGGGAACTCGGCCAGGAGGCCTGGTGACACTGAGGACGGAACTGCGGTGTGTGACAATGCCCAGGATGAATTGGGACCTTTATCTTTCTCCCGCCCCCTTGGCTAATGAGCTTTATATCCTATTTAGAAGGTTCAGGATCCTATTCACATCCTGAACAGACACAGAATACTTCACTGGAGCCGAGAAACAGAACACCCATTTCTCTGCATAGTTTTATTGAATGAAAACTGCTTCTTTTCTCAAAGAGAGACTGAACATGCGTTTTCGTTTTCAAGGAGCAGGTTCCTATGATTCTGTTTTCCTACGCCCTACCCTGAGCCTCACACAGAAACCCTCCCCAGCCATATGCATTCCACCCTTGCGCATCTCCTCACGCTGCTTCTCCGTGTTGTTCTGGGATGTGGGCGCCCACACTTCCTTCGAGGCTGAGATGTGGCTGTGCCTCCTTTGTGAGTTTTCCCTGAGAACCCCCATCCTTGTCGGCCTTGACTTCGAAAGAGTTATAATAACAACAAAAATCCTCATGAAATGCTGATTGGTGTCGGATCCTTTGCTAAATATAAAGTACTGCTTCCCGTCACCCTGTGAAGTTTGCGTGATCTCATTACATTTGAAATACGAGGGCTCTGAAACTTGAAGAGGTCAAGGAACGTGCCCAAGGTCACGATTTGAGCGTACGAAGGAAGGGATGGAGACTTCCCGTCTCCCACACCTGTCCCCCACACCTGTCCCCCACACCTGTCTCCCACACCTGTCCCCCACACCTGTCCCCCACACCTGTCCCCCACACCTGTCCCACACCACCTGGAGCAGGGCTCCAGGAACCGCACCTGCGCCCAAATGGGGGATGGTTTCAGGTCACAGAGGCATGGCGTTAAATACTTGTGACTCTCACGGTGAGGTGACAGTCACGTTCTTTTCAATTACCTTTCTGCTCCCTTTGATCGAATCACAGAGAAGCATTTCTGTGGGTGCCGGCCTGTTTTAACACATCTTCTAACACTTTCTAATTGACCTGACTCCCTAAGACACGAACACACTTCCAGCTCAGATCTTTAACAAGAGGACCCAGGCGATTTAATAACATTTTGTTTGCATTACATCCATTTTAAGGCCTGATTTTACTTAATGTCAGCGCAAAGTGGCTTAGGATATGGAATCGATGATTCCATTTACAATACCTTTGTTTGAGGGGGAAAATGTTAGTTGATTAAATAAGTATTAAACGGGTAGGTAGCATAAAGATTTGACAAAGAAATGGAAATTGTAGTTGAATGACGGATGTCCCCAAAGGGCGAGCCCCTGCTTGTTCCTCACCCTGTGCTGGTCACAGCAAAGCTGTCACTCACACACACACACACACACAGCACTAGCCACATCAGACTGCCACCTTGTCTCAAGTTGAGATCAACCAAGCAGTGATGCCAGTGGCTAGAACTGAGTAGGATGGACTCTTGACCTTGACCAGGGCATGCTCCTTCGGGAAGCAGTAGTTCCCCCAACCCAGGAGCTGCCTTGTGCGTGTGACCTCTGTACCACTTAAGCCTAAGTCTTCTCCCTCACGCCCTTGTTTTCAGTGGTCAGAGGAGCAATTCGGAAAGGAAGGGAGTTGCTGGGAAGAGGGACGGGGGCCCTGGCTCAATGTCTGGAGACAGTTTTGGTACCCAGCGAGTAGAGACCGGAGATGCTGTTGAACACCCTGCCGTGCCTGGGACTGTCCCCCACAGTGGAGAACGATCTGACCCTATCAACACTGCGGTTGTTAATGCAGAAGGCAGCGAAACCCCTGTTCCATACTATAAGCTCCTAACTGACCCCTCCCAGATTTTCCTTCCAGATGGAGCCCCTGGCTTCCCTGTGTTTAAGCCTCTCAATCACTCCATTTTGTGTTTCTCTGTGTGCGTTTTATCGCCATAGGGTCTTTGGCATCACCATAGCCACGGGTGCAGGAGGGGTCCCTGCATCTGGTCACCTCACTTTCAGACAAAAGAATGTACATATTCTAACGTTTTTGCTCCTGATTTTGTGTCCTCTGATTGGTTTCTCTCAGACTCGGGGCTTCCTAATTTTCCTTTTCTCATCTAAGGCTGACACTCACCTCCCTTCCTAACTATATGTTTTCTTGCTTAATTGCCCCTTAACCAGTGCCACCGTGATACTATTCTTGAAGCTGCTCATGTAGGTAGATCTGTCTAACCAAGGAAATTGTAACCACCACAAAGAAAAAGCCACGCCTTTTAAAAATATTTTCAACTACAGTTTACATTTGGTATTGTTTTGTATTAGTTCCAGGTGTACAGCGTAGTGGTTAGACAGTCACATAATTTGCGAGGTGATACCCCCAGTCAGCCTAGTTCCCACCCGGCACCATACCTAGTTATGGCAGCATTATTGACTATATTCCCTGAGCTGTGCTTTACGGCTTCATGACTGTTCGGTAACTGCCAGTCTGTACAGCTCAACCCCTTCCCCGGGAAACAGCCTCGTCTTCACCCTTGTTTCCACCCATCCGAGCTGCTATTATGATTTGCCTTATGTTGGTCTGACAGTACTGTATGCCTTCAATTACAGTATGCAACTGCATATGGGAAATCCAGCATTGATTGCATAGCCACTTTGCAGGGGTGGGCAGGAGCGTGTCTTAAACATGCACGTGGAGTATCAGGTTCATCCTGCGTTCAGCAGGGCCCAGATATTCTGAACAGACGAATGTACGCACCCACGCACGGGCTTGCAGCACGTCTGCGGAGGGAGGCGGTACAGAACTGGCCGGCTTACCGACTTCATGAGTTCACTTATTAACACTGCCCAGCGTGAGATCATTTCTTTTGGATTTTTATAATTTCAGCCTATTAGTATTTTGCTAACAAAATGCATCGGTGTGAAATGGGATTGGCAAAGAGAGAAAGAGTTTCTACAATTGGGGACCATTGCATGCAGGCAGTGACTTTGAAATAGTGAAGATGTGTCCCCCTGAACACTCACGCTCAGCTGACGGCAGTCTGCGCACCGAGGCTGCCCCTCCTCCTCCCTCTCCCCGCCAGGCGGGAGGCCCTGGACGTTGTCCCACCTCAAGGCATTCAGTGTGCGGTATTTCTGTTGGGATGGTTCTCCTAGCTTTTTCTTCCAGACCATTCCCCTCCTGGGGGTGCCTCGATGAATCCTCCGTTTAAATAAGACTTGCGCACAGAAGCCCGGGTCAAGTGCCCAGTTCCGCCTTTTCTATCAGCTGCCTGCCATTTCACAATGCTTCTACGGGTATTTGCTGAGGACCCAATAGAGGCCACGCCCTGTTCTAGGCGCTGGTGGAAAAGCTGTGAGGAAGTCAGAGCGAAAGCTCTGTCTACAGGGACCTCACATTCCAGTGGGATGGTGGCAGTGTACATTAGGTGAAGATTTGCTTTGTGCACACCACGTATCATATCTAAAACTTTCAGGAAAGCTGGGGGACAGTGACTGTCACTTTATTTACTTTCCAAAAGAAATGCAGGCTTAGAGAAGTTAAATATCAGGTCACAAAGCTGGTAAGCGGTGGTCCAAGTCCCGCCTCTCGTTCCATGTTGCTGTGATACATCTGGGCATGAATGAGCGAATTTCTCATTATTTTTGGATCTCTTGATTTTCTTCTTGACCAATTGCACAATCTGTGGTTTGGGGGGACAGGCATACCATTCACGCAGTCGTGGTCCAGAAATTTGGAACTCTCAGTGCATTGATACAAACACAGTGTTCTTTTATCTGAATCCATCCTTCTCTTCAAAAAGGACGTAGGAGAAGGCAAACTTAAACTCATTATTTTACCTGGTCTGGGTTTCGGTCCCTGGTTCTGGTCAAGTAAGGCCATAAGGAAAGAGTACTGGTGCATTTGGGACCACTTTAGATGCTGGAAAAGTATCCAAGGAAAACGTTGGTGGGTAAAGAGGAAGAAAGGCATCCAGACCACTAAAAGTCAAAATGTGGATCCGCGGCTCTGTCACGGGTGAACCATCAGAACTTCGTAGCTCTGTGCTCTGTTCTCCGGCGATGAGACGCAGATGTTGCTGTACTGGGTTTCGTGAGACCATTAGCCCGTTGGATGTGTTTTCTTTCCACTTCCTTTCCTCTTTTCCCCCTACTTTCTTCTTATGAGTCTTGGGGAGTTCACCTATTGCATTATTTTGACAAAGGCGTGCAGTAACATTTTTAATGGATTTAAAGTGGCTTCTGAAACAGCGCCCAGATCTATTGGGAGGGAGTGGATGAAATAAAAGAACACCTGGATTGAGGTTAGAAGACTTGGGGAACAGCATTTGAGGTCCATTTTTTGTTCCTTGTCACCGTCCGGGATCATGCTGTCCCACCGAAGGACGCGAGCCTTCGATCAGCGTGGCCGACAGGCCTACCTGCTATTCTGTTCAGTGCAAACTAGTGGCCTTCTGGCCAGGTAGGGTTACCAGGGGCATTTTGGCCCCCACAGCTTAAGAAAAAATGAAATAAGTTCCCAACACTAAGGATTCCGGTTATTTCACATAAAAATCGGGTTCTCTGAATTCTCGTAAACAGTCAGAAGCTGTGGCCACATGGGCCCATGTGTCGTGTGTGAATCGATGCCTGACTGGGGCTGACCGGTGGCTTGGCCGGTAGCCACACCCCGTCCGCTCTACCCTGTAGCACGTGGGAGCCCCTTCATCCACTCACCTTTGTCTCAACCCTGGTTGGATTTGAGGCTGTGACCCCCGGTCCTTTCTGTAAGTGGCGAGTTGTGTGCATTGTGTGTGTGTGTGTTTGTGTGTGTGTGTCTGCGAGTGTGCGCGTCTTCCAGACCCTCAGGTGGAGGCGGGGCTGGGGTCTAGTGTCGGTGTACCTTAAGGAAGAATACTGAGGCTGCAGTGGTTTTGACTTCTTTTGTTTTTGATCACAATAGTGGTTTAGAGAATCAAACATCTTTAAAGGAAGCGTGTAGATTCATTACGTTTGTCAAAAGCAGACACTGGATAAAAGAGTGATCATCGAAGAGGGGGCCTTGCCAGCTAGCAGGCCCTGATACAGATGAAGAAATTCTCTGCCAGTTAAAAATAAAGCAGAATAGAAAGCGCCTGCATAAGTTGATAATAGATGAATAGCCAGATAGATCTACTAGCTCATAATCTAAACTATACTTATTACTGTGGATTGCAGTTGCAAACACGTTAAGAGCCACTGGATTGTCAAGTTTGGGGAGCACTGTGGCAGGGTTGGATACTAAGCGATCACCAACCACAGTTTCTGGGTAACAGGTGTCTCCATCCTTTCTAGAACCAAGGTTGGCATATAAGTAAGGAAGTCAATGATAACCTTGGTCGCAGGGAAAACGGAAGGCCACTTCTTCCTCTTAAAGAATCGATTGAGGTCACTTCCTCCTCTTTGCGGATTGTATTTGCATATTTGATGGAAAAAGGAGGTATGGAAAGCATCAGACCTTGCAGAGTTAGGTGTCCGGTTTGTGTGGCGGCGTCAGTGAGGCGGAGATAGCAGTGGGTGTTGAAGTACTGGAGGAAGCCCTCAGGAAAGAAAGAGTACTTGAACATAAGGCATTAGTTCTTAGCTTTTTGTTCTTCTTTGCGTTAGAATGGCCTCGTGAGGTGGTTCTTTATGTTAGCTCACTGGAAGAGCCGTCTGCTTTTTTTCTTTTTCTTCTCCCACAGCCCACATGAGTGAAATTCAAGCGAGGCGGGTTTTGACCGGTCACATACACCATGCTCTGTATGAGCTGAGAGCTGCTGTATGGCCGTGGCATTGGGCCAACTGTGGGAAACTAGACAGGGAGGAATCTTTCTATTTTTACTGCATTAATTGCATAGACTGGGCTAGATACAATAATTAACAGTGGTTTGGGTCCAAAATTTGCTTGGTTTCCACGTTGTGCTAAGCAGTTCTTCAGATGTGAGCAAATCTCAGGCACTGAGGCCAGTATTCCGTTTTTCAGAGGTGCTGAGATAGTGGGAGTGGCATTGTGTCTTAGAAGAATTAGGGTCTTTAAAATAAACTAACAAAAACCTCTTAGTGTACTGTTGATATATGTATATATCAAAATCAGCTTTAAAAAATATCCAAATATCCTCACATACAATTTTGCCCATGTTCTTTAAAAGTATTTAGAGTAATTAAATGTAATGGGTAAGTATATATCATGTGTGTATATACATGTAATATATTTAGCAATAAAAACACATGTATTTGCTCCTTGCCTAACTGCATGTGCCAGTCTCCCCTTATTCATGGAATTCAGTTCCGGTTCAGCAGCCTGGGTTGGAGGTGATCTTCTTTGTAATCCGTAACAGTAATGATGAACCCACAGGGCTTCCCGCGGGAGACCTCTCTTGCATTCCCAACGTTAATTCAGCACGGTCATGGTCATTAAAGAATTCTTACCTGCATTTGGTTCACCACACTGGGTGGGAGCTAGGGTGTCATCCAACCCATGGCTGTGGAAATGAGAGAACCCTTCGAGCCCTGTCTGTGAGGGAAGTTAGAACAGAGTTCGAGGGTCCTCGGGCCTCTGAGCGGGGTGGCGGAGCTGCTGACGGGTCTCCCATTCCTGGACTGAGGGGGAAAAAAAGCAGTCACACGGGCACCAGGGGTAAAGCCAAGTGCGGGGATCATGCTAAAAATCAAGAATTGGCCTTTTTAAAAACATGAATTTTCTACTTGGCTTGACCAAAAAAAAATTGGCATTGGGTTAGCCTTCACTTGCGGGGGTGCCCAACCCACGGCCTGTGGAATGCATGATGCTGAGAATGACTATCAATGCGGTCCAGCACAAAACCATAAAGTTACTTAAAACCTTTTCTCTTTTTGCTCATCACTTTTCGTTAGTGTGTGTGTATCTAACGTGTGGCCCAAGATAACTCTTCTTCCAGTGTGGCCCGGAGATGCCAAAAGGTTGGATGCCCCTTGGTTTCCGGCCCATATGAATAACCATTGACTGGAAACTGGAGCCTCCTGAACTTGTTTAGCAAATGGGCATGCGCATCCTCGTCTTGTCCGAGAGACGTGGGTCTCGTTTCCTGGGCAGTGTTCTGGGCTCTCCGGCACGCGGAGCTCCGGGGGCAGACTCTCAGCGGCTCTCTGTCTTTGCTTTTGCAGGATGTGTGAGACTGGCGAAGGGCTCTTTATCTTCCAGACGCGAGATGGGGAGGCCATCTACCAGAAAGTCCACTCTGCTGCCCTGGCCATCGCCGAGCAGCATGAGCGCTTGCTGCAGAGCGTGAAAAACTCCATGGTACGTCCGGCATTTCCTCCTTGGGACCCGGCGGGTGCCGCGCCAAGGCAGCCCGGGAATCCGTGTGCGGCAAGCCCCAGCCGGCGGTCTTTGAGCAGGTGCTTCATCCTTGTCCTCCACTGTGGGTTACTCGGATGAAATGCCATCTCGGGGCGGCGCGAAGGGGCCAACTGCTAACCCAGTGACCTCCTTGTCTACTTTGCGAGTCAGTTATTGTAGGTGTGCGCCTTAATCCGTTTGGGCTCCTCTAACCAGTACCGTAGACGAGGTGGCTTATACACCATGGAAACTTATTTCTCACGGGGAGGCTGGGGAGTCCAAGATCAAGGTGCTCGGAGGGTCTGTGTCTGGGTGGCCCACTTCCTGGTGGTCTTTTCTCTCCGTCTCACATGACTGAAGGGGTGAGGGATTGCTTTGAGGTTTCTTTTATAAGGGCACTGTGCCCTCAGGACCTAATCAGGTCCCAAGGGCCCCACCTTCTAATACCCTCCATGTGGAGGTGGAGATTTCCGTGTATGGATTTAGGGGAGACGTCATTGCCGAGTCCATTATAGGGAGTGTGTTACATTGATATCAATTTGGGTGTGCAAGGACCTCTGTAGACACAACTATGCAGGTTGTCTACCTGAAGACACACATTCATAGCAGTATCAGAAGTTGGGATTTCCTCTGCCAATGAGGGTCCAAGAAAACATGTAAGTGAGAGAAGAAGGGACACTGGAATGAAATGTCAGAGGCCTAAGAGCTGACAGCTGTTGACATGAGACTCTGGACTCCACGTAGAAGATCGCTTGATTTTTTTTCCCCAGAGAAGCCAAGGATTTGGGTCTGCATATAGTGTCTCCCAGCCTGTAACTCTTGGAAATGAATTCTAGTTAAAACCAACAGCAAAACCATCACAACTTGTGGGACCAAGAAAACGTGTCCTCAGACCCCGTCTTGCCCAGAGGCAGCATTTGCATCCCTGTTTGATAAACCTGCATCATCTCCCACACATCAGGACACCACAAACAGACTCACACGAGCAGCCACGGACACCCTCTCGGAACACTTACCCCGTCCATTGCATTGTGCATTGTGCGAGGAACTGTGAGTCGTACAGACAGTGGTGATTTCTGACTTTCTTCTTCAAGAGGAAGAAATCCACAAAATCGTGATGGAATGCAGAACAGTCAAACAGTGCAAGTCGTGCCTGAGGCTGCAAACCTGTGCAGAGCGCCGCTCATCTGGGAGGAAGCCTGCCAAACCGAGAGGAGCCGTGTCGCATGCTGGGGCGGGGGAGACTGAAAGTCGGCGATGTGAGCATGTGGGGTGGCTGGAGTTACAGACCGGGGAAGGCGTGCCGGTTATTAATGTGATCCGTCGCAAAGCAGCCCTAGATTATTCCCCAATGACTCGTGTGTGTCCTGCTCTGGGGTTTTAGAGCAGGAATCAGCAAAACTTTCTGCGAAGGGCCAGAGAGAAGAAACTGTAGGCTTTGTGGACGAAGATGGTCTCTTGCAACAACTCGGGTAAAGCAACCGTAGGTCAGACGGCACCAAATGAGTGTGGCCGTGTCCCCCAAAAACTTTTACTCAAATTTCATGCAATGTTCACAATTAGTGAAATATTTGCTTTATTTCCCTTCCCAATTATTTAAAAATGTTCTTTTTGAACTAATGCAAACTTGGTATGCATTTCCCCATATGCTTACCAATTCTGGATATTGCAATATAGATAGATAAATGGGTGGATGGACAGAGAGCTGGCTGTCTGGATGGATGGATGGATGGATATTAGCAAGCTAGCTGTGAAGTTGACTTCAAGTCACTTTGAATTTATGGGGCAACATGTAATTGCATTAAGGTTGTGTAGCTATGCATTAGATGCCTTCAAACATCTGAGATTTTTCGAAGGTTCCTTATTTGTCAAGCCATCAATTAGCATAAATTGTTGTGTGCTTAAAAGGCAGGTTCTGCACGCACATGTTTTCCATTTACAACCTTCTCATTACTTCCGCTAAAAATTAATCAGAATTATGAGTAATTTGTTCAGATCATCCCCTTGCAAATTTAACTGGAAAATAACGTTGTTTGCTCTTAATTTGCTGTATGCTAAATGAGTTCTATAAAATGAATGCCATTTTAAAGCAACAACAGCCCATTTTGGATGGAAATGAGTTAGCTTTAAAATGGATCCGAATCTCAAGGAAGTTAAACGGGGGATTGTGAAATGCTTCAAAGGAATGTACTTGAATCAATTTCTGAGCAGGGGAGAAAAGAGATAATGTGCTAACATTGATCAAATGACAGCAACGAAACAGGCCACCCTCCCTGGGTTACAGTGTTGAGAGTTCTGGTTACTGGAAATGGATCCACACAGACCTGGCTGTATTCTCAACTCGGAGTTGGCCCTAGGCCACAGTTGGCTTGCCTCTCTGATAGTCAAGGTCACAAATGGAGAAAGACGGTGGAGGCTGAACCTTTGGGCTTTGCCTCATTATTAGGAAGCTCTAACCCGCTGGGAGCTGACGTCATCTACAGCCAGAACCCTTCACTGCGGGACCCACGCCAATTTCAAGTTGCAGCCTTGAGTGAATTGGTTTGGGTCAGACTTGTGGCCGTGCATCCCAGAGGTCACAAAGAGGAGGCACGTGGGATGGATAATAATAACAGCAAGTATTATTATGGCGATCAGCTGAGTAACGGCCCCCCAGGGATGTCCACATGGTGATCTCGGAGCCCGTGACGGGGAGGTGTTCTATACAGACTCAATTCCTTGGCTTCTCTGGAAAAAAATCAAGAGTACTCCTACCTGGAGCCCACAGTCTCAGGTCAACAGTTGTAGGGTCTTAGGCTTTGGACATGGCCCTGTCATGGTCTGTGGATTAAAAGTAAGTCACAAGCCCTTACCACAGTCAGAGAAGGGGACCGCAGAGGGCATGGGCACCGGGACGAGAAGATCACGGGGCCATCTCACTGTCTCCACACCACGCAGTCTTCTGGGATCATATTTATTATTGATATTATCTTTTTGATACTTTTCCTACTTTATGGTGTTTTGCTAATATGACCATGTATTTATTGAGCTACTGCTATATGCTAGGCTATTTGGTAATAGCAGCCTCTACGATTTATCAAGCCTCCTACAATATGCCGGACACTGTCCTCGCTTTTTCCCTGGTCACCACAGTATCTCTGCGAGGTGGGCTCATTCGTTTATTCTCCTTCATTTGTCCATTCAAAACTGTTCACGGAGGACGTAAGATGCCCTGTCATGTGCTGTGGGATAGCTTGGTGATCGACAGGTGAGGCCCATGCTCCCTTGGGGCTTACAATTCAAGAAAGTATTATTCATGACTCTTGACCTGAAAAGAGTCCCTATACCTGTCGTATAGATGAGGAAACACACTCAGAGTGGCCGAGTCACTTGCCTGCAGCCATAGAGCTCGTGGCTGTTGGGAGGCAGGAACGCAGGGTCGTTGTCTCCGGTTCCTAAGCCTCTGCCTGTGGCCAGAATGCCTGGGCCCTGGGAGAGTTGTGTCCCCACTGAGAACTGTCAGTGGTTCCAAATTACCCAGAAGATCTTTCAGAAATATCAACTTAGAGTATATCTAAAAACAAACCACTGCTCCAGGAAATCCCATTTCTCTGGGTAGTTTTGGCACCAGAAAGCAAGCTCATGATTCTCCCCTACCTTCTTGCTTTTGAAACTCAGTGCATTACTGTTATTCACTTGGAAGGGGGTGCTAGATGAGGGTGGGGCGGGCCTGCACTAGGCGAGGCCTCCCTGTTGAATGAGGTGGACCAGCTGCCAGCGGCCTTGCTGGAGGAGCTGCCTGGAGACAGCAGGGACAGCTCCGGGCTCCCTGGGGCAGCCGCTATTTTTGCCACCTTGGAGATCAGTGTCTATGGCAAAGTCTAATTTTGGAACAAGGAGTGGCGGTGTGTGGGATAGTCCTCATTCCACGACAGGGCCTGTCATTTTTAGAATTTCTGCAGGGTGAGGGTGACATGGTGGAGAAGGATTGCAATTTAGCAGACTCTCTCTGGGGCTGTGGGAAGGTGGGGGCGTCTCCTGGGGGGGACATGTCAGCCCCATGGTGACGTCTCCCCATCCTCTGGCTGCACACAGGTTTGAGAGTGAAATCTGAACAGTTTTTCATTGTTTCCACTGGGCTGCCTTTTTTGTTGGTTGCTTTAATTGACAGCTTTTCTTCCAAACTTGGTTTTGCAAATCAAATTTGCTAATGAATTTGTAGAATTCAAGTGAAAGCCTTCCTCAGTTCTGGAAATCAAAGTAACTTATAGTCAGTCAGTCTCATTTAAAAATGCTACACATGCTATAATTTGCTACACAATTTTTTAAATATAGAGGGCATCAAAGAAATCAAAGCTTCAATTTTATTACTATTCAGACACTGAAATAGATGCTTGCATGCCGGATATATATGTGTGTGTGTATATTATGTATATATATGTATATATATTTATACACACACACATACATATTCCCTCTCCTCTTCCCACAAAAAATGTTTTTAACCTTCTGTGTATGGGCTCTGGTTAATTGGGATTTTTTCTTTCTTCTTTTTTATATTGCTTAAAGCACTTATCAGCTTTTTCCTTTTCCTGAGTTAAGCCCTTTTTATATCCTGGTGTATTAATTATCCAAAACCCCTTTAACAAATACCTATCTACTCCTTGCAAAATAACATGGTAGGTCTTATTGAGAATACAAAATAAAGTATAAACATCTTTTTGCATCTTTAAAAGGAGCTTAAATTTAGATAAGGAGGCATGATTCATACTCCTCAAATCATGCCACAATATAGTCCTGTAAATTCAATTCGTACCATCTCTTTGGAGGGCAACTTGTCCTTATTTATCAAAATTAAATTTATACACCTCTTGACCCGGCAACAGTCCGTCTGGGAATTTGCTCTGGAGATACTCGAGCAGAAGCGACAATGACGAGGACACAAATGACCCTGAAGATGACAAAGTTCCCATTCTTGGGGGGCTGATTTGTCCTAACAGACGTAACTAAAAAACAGCTGCAGTGTCCCTCAGCAGGGAATAAGTGGATAAATCACGGCACACGATGCCACAGGAGTCGTACGAGGCAGTTAAAGAGCATGATGAGTCACACTTGTCGTATCGAAGGTGCGTGAAGGACAGGAAGGAGCAAGAGGCAGGAGCAGGCAGAGCTGGCATGTGCTTTGCAAACACAACTTCCGGCCGATGCAGAGGTACCGTCGTGTTGCTTAGCTCTGCGGGGCGGGACGATGGCGTGAAGGTCTGGAAAGGGTCTTTTATGTTTCACTGTTTGTCTTTTTCTTCCATTTAATTTTTTTTTAAAAATCATGGCTATATAATTCTATTTATAGAAACAGAAACAGTAGTTGAACTTCTGGCACATGGCCAACTGAACTGATACCACCGATGGGGGAGGGGAGGGTTTTATGAATGCATAAAAATGCATGATAAGAGAGAATGATTTAAAAAATATATATGTCTTGGAGCCTAAAAGCTTAATCAGTCAAGTTTCAGGGGCTAGAAACGGGGTCTCCATTAAGGGGCAAGATCATCTTGTTGGAGAAGGTTCGCCTCAGGTGAGTTTTGGGGTGAATGAGAGTGAGCCATGTGCTGCTACTGACGGTGATGGTGTTTCATATTTACTGAGCACTTCCCATGTGCCGGGCATGCTTCTAAGCACTGGACCTGCATTAACTAAGCACTGGACCTGTATTAACTAAGCACTAGACTTGTATTAACTAAGTACTACACCCGTATTAACCAAGCACTAGATCTGCATTAACTAAGCACTAGACCCATATTAACTAAGCACTGGACCTGCATTAACTAAGCACTAGACTTGTATTAACTCAGCACTAGACCTGTGTATAACTAAGCACTAGACCCGTATTAACTAAGCACTAGACCTGCATTAACTAAGCACTAGACCCGTATTAACTAAGCACTGGACCTGCATTGACTCTGCACTGGATGTGTATTAACTAAGCACTAGACCCGTATTAACTAAGCACTAGACCTGCATTAACTAAGCACTAGACCCGTATTAACTAAGCACTGGACCTGCATTAACTAAGCACTAGACCTGCATTAACTAAGCACTAGACCCGTATTAACTAAGCACTGGACCTGCATTAACTAAGCACTGGACGTGTATTAACTAAGCACTGGACCTATATTAACTAAGCACTAGACCTGCATTAACTTTTAAGTGTCAATGTGACTCTATCGACATGGGCACAGCCATCCCACGTTTACAGGGAAAGCGTCTGAAGTGCAGACACCACGCTAGAAGTGAGGCAGCCGAGACTGAAATCCAGACCCCTGTTCACATTGTGGCCACCATGCTCTGCTTACTCGGCTAAAATTAAATTAATTGAATTAAGCCACCTAGCACTCCTCCTGCATTTCTGAGATACTGAAAGAGGCTAAGTGGAATTGACCTACATTTAGTGACAGACATTGCAGACAGATGGAACTGTTC
The DNA here is from genome assembly GCA_028533065.1 of Trachops cirrhosus. Classification (NCBI taxonomy): domain Eukaryota; kingdom Metazoa; phylum Chordata; class Mammalia; order Chiroptera; family Phyllostomidae; genus Trachops; species Trachops cirrhosus. Next base: position 87,773,563 of record CM052547.1, read on the forward strand.
ATTCAGACACGACTGATACACACACAACTGGGGCTTCTTAGATTTGCTGCGACTTTTGTTCCTGCCTCTTAGGGAAAAACGTGATTTTCTGAGCATGCCCCTTCCGTCTCTTATAACAACATAATAATTTGCAATGTGCAGTGGTGAGTTTTAATGATCTTTTCACCTGGTTATGAAATGCTGCCCCACCTTGTGCAATGTCCCCCCAGAGCTGCACGCTCTGTAATGTTGCCATGGTCAATGTCGAGCTGGTGGCCATGCCTCTACTACAGGAAACGGAAACACATTGAACGTTGCTAACGGGTTGTAGTCTTGTTTACAGACTCCAGATCTAGTGGTCATGTTTAAGGCGGTGTCTCCAGAAGCAGGAAATAAATGGAAAGCCTGATGGTGGCAGGACAGCAGGTCATGACATGAAGCAAAGGCGTTCACGGGAGAGCAGGGAGTGTCTGGCTGGCCAGGGAGCGTCTCACTGGCCAGGGAGTGTCTGGCTGGCCAGATGGGCGATGGTGGGCACTACGGTTTTTGCATTGCCAATCACGGCAGAGAGGAGAGAGATGGGAACGGTGACGAGGACCGAGAGATGCGTGGAATCAGTTCTGTGCCATTTTTAATCTCCTTTGAGAAGTCAGGAAATAAGCAATTTGCCCACCCCCACCGAGGGCTGGCACGTCTTTTCAGAAAAGGGCCAGATGGTGTGTCTTCTAGACTTCATGGCCGTGTACGGTTGCTGCTGCCGCTCCTTCCCTTCCTCCTCCTCCTCTTTTTTCTTTTTAACTTTAAAAATGTAAAAACCATTCTTTTGTCTGGGCCAGGCAGACACAGGCCACCAGCACTTGGCCTGGATTTTAGGCATTAGATACAAATGTGCTTGTTTCACCAGCCTCTCCTCCTCCGAGCCAGGAGATTCACTTTTTCTCGTAGGAGTTTGCCGGAGGCCAAGTATCCATTTCTAAAGGTGTGGTACATGAACAAGCTAGGGATTGGCTAGATAGTTTTGTGAGCTTGGTGAGAAAGAAAAGCGGAGCCAGAATGCCCACGGCTGTCCCCTTCCAGCGCCCAAATAAGGCCCCAGTCCAGGGCGAGTCAGCCCCTCGAGGTGTGGGAAGCAGGCCCTGGGGACCGGGGTCCCCGTGTGCAGGTGGCAAGAGGGTTTCCTTAGCAAGGGGGCGCCAGAGTTGCCGGAAGCAAAGGGAGCAATGGTTTTGTTTAGTGCCTGGGACTGGGAATTCAGATGGCTCTGAATAAACACATGCAAATCACTTTCATTCCCCGTGAAAATAACCGTTTGCGTGCATCTGGTGCTCCGTGAAACGGCGCACTTGGAAATGCGGCCCCAAATGGCTGCTCTCACGAACAGCCTGCTGCATTGAGGCCGCGGCCACGGTGGGGGCGTCTCCACTACCGTCTCTGCAGCCGTTCCCCCGTGGGCAGCAACCTTCCTCTCTTGACCCCCTCCCCACCCCCTCTCCCTCTGAAGTTTAAGAAGTAAGCCTGCCCTCTCTTTCTCTCTCTCTTTCCTCTCCTCCACAGTGCAGCACTGTTCTGTGGTATCTCGGTAACATTTTTTTTTTTTTTAAAGATTTTATTTATTTATCTTCAGAGGGGAAGGGAAGGAGAGAGGGAGAGAAATATCAATGTATGGTTGCTTCCTGTGCATTCCCTGCTGGGAACTGGCCTGCAACCCAGGCATGTGCCCTGACTGGGAATCGAACCGTGATCTCTTGGTTCACAGGCCCGCGCTTAACCCACTAAGCTACACC
>CM052547.1:87787773-87832193 GCA_028533065.1 Trachops cirrhosus
GCTGGCCTGCATTTGTGTTGTAGCTACTTTTCACCTCATTCAGCGCCTCCCCCTTCCCCCAGGTGCATTCCGACTCAGCGCGCACAAATTTGGTTCCCCACGCGTATTTGCTAATTCGCCCACTGTTCATTTTCCTGACTCTGCCTGGCTCTTATTTTATCTTCTTTCTCTTCTAAAACCGTCTCACGAGAGGCTCCCCGAGAGTCCCAGGGCCTTGGCAGCCCATGTCAGGGATTAAGTTGAAGGAGGAGATAAAGGAAATGGAATTAAAGAAATAATTATAATTTTAATGAAGTCAGGATTGCTGAAGCAAGTCTAAAGCTAATGAATGGGTAAAGAAACGTTGCTGAGTGTAGTTAACCACAAGTCAGAACCTCTTTTAGGACATTTTAAAAGAGAAACGTGTTCACGAAAGAGTGCGCGTTCTGTAATTAGGCGACCCTAACGGCCTTCTGTGCTGCCCGGCTGCTCCAGGTGCTTTACTTGTGTACTGACTGGACCCCCACCGCAGCTCTAGGAGGTAAGTATTATTGTTCCCATTTTACAGATGAGGACACTGAGCCTTCAGGAGTTTTGGTAAGTCTAAATAAGATGCCCAAGATCTCTCAGCTCTGTTAAGAGGCAAACTGGGGCACATTAAAAATTTTAACAGTTTAGCCTTGGCCAGTGTGGCTCAGCTGGTTGGGCATGGTCCCACAAACCAAAGGGTCGCCGGTTCCATTCCCGGTCAGGGCACAAGCCTGGGTTGTTTGCGGGTTTGGTCCCAGCCGGGGCTCCTACGGAAGGCATCCAACCAGTCAACGTTTGTTTCTCTGCCTCTCTTTCTCCCTCCCTTCCCCTCTCTCTGAAACAAAAACATTTAAAAAATACACATTGAAAAAATAATTAGGAGTTTATTTGAGCGTATATGGATTTGCTATGGTTAGAGGGCCTCGGGGACAGGAGCTATGGGAGAGGTCGTTATAGACAAGACGCAGACAGAAGCAAAGCAAGGACAGTGTTTTGAGAAGAGCGTAAGTGCTTTCCTTACTTGAGAAAGCCCATTGGCTGTAGCGATCGGTTGTTACTGCGTTTCATTTCCTTGCATTCTGGGGCCACTGGTGCGGGCTCAGGGTCTGGTTTGGTCTGGCTTGCTCACGTGGGCTAACACGGCCTTAGCACCACCCAGACTAATGGCTTCCTCGTTCAATCATTTTAACACTGTTCCAGGGCAGACTCTCATTTGAACCCAGGCATTCTGATTCCTGAGCCTGCCGTGCAAGACCCTAGGGGGCAGCAAACTGTCTTTTTTAAGAGCCACAATATGCTCTCTTGCTATTATATCGCTAAAGCAGCCGCAGGTAATACATAATAAATCCATGGGGATGGCTGTGTGCCAATAAAACTTTATTTTGCCAAAGCAAGTGGCAGGCTGGATCTGCCCACACTGTAGCCACCCATCCCTACTCTAGATGATAAGAGCCATAAAAACGATCTTTTGTTAGTTTTGGGGTTTGGGTAGAAGCCAGGAGAAATGTAAACACTTCAATCCCTGGCGTTAACTAAGGGGAAGCATGATTGGAAATGACTTTGTCCTTAACCTGAGCGGCGAACACACGAGTAGGAGAAAGTGGGTGGGGGGTGGGGTTGGATTTCAAAGCGGTGGCGGGTTTGTATGCAATCCAAACTACATGCTAAATACTTACGCCAACGTTGCAGATACACTGAAATCTGGGGGCTACACTGCAGACAGTCGTTTCTGTTTTAATTATGTGCTGCGGAAAAAAAAAAACGGACAATTTCTTTGGTGGGAGGTGGGGTGGGGCAGAGAGGAGTAAATTCCGTATTCCTGTTTGCACGCTCAAGCCGGCACCAAAAAGACCTCTGGCTGCGTTCGAGGCCGGAGGATGCAGCCGGTGTCAAACCGCTTCCTCCAGGGGGACAGCCTGGGTTTCTGAAGGTCACGGGGTTCCCACGGGTTCACTCGCTGCGGTCTCAGGGTGGGCGGGGCTGTGCGGTAGGTTTCCTGATCGCCACGTCAACGAGGCGGGCGCAGTGGCCCCGCCCTCACGACAGGGAAGGGAGCACACCTGTGTATAAAGGGACATTTTTTTTTTTTTTTATGATTGCTCTTTGGGACAGTCCTGACTCAGAGGGGAATACTGCACCGACTCGTAACAAAACCTTTTTTGCTGTAGTTCCAAAAAAGAAAAACACATCCATTTTCAGCTTTCGGTGAGGACCGCAAACTCCATACTTTCCACTCCTGTACAGGTTGTAAGTCCTTTCGGTTAAATGTTGGAGGTCAGTTGGCCAATCTTCTGATGAAAGTCAGCAGCTGATTTTTAAGCAGATTGTCGGCTCCAGCTGCGGTGAGTCCACCCAGCCTGAGGCCGGACTGGGGATAACCGTCTGCCTACGTCTGTGCTCAACGAGATACGGCGCCCCCCAGGTTCGGCTCTCCGAGCTCCTGGTTATCGGACGGTGGCAGACGGTGCCCACCCAGTAGGGCTGGGGGGTGGGGCCCGTGGGTCTACCTCATTCAGTGTCCCCAGGTTTTTCCAGCGCAAGCGGTATGCAATCAACCCTGTTTTAGGAAACCTCGAGGAGCTAGCATTGGAGAGAGGTTCCCATCAGGTGAGACTTGGCACCTGGAGGCAGTCGATAAGGTGTTCTTAAGCAAGACGGCGCGCTGGGGTGAGCGGGCAGAGCGGGGCTGCCCGGGGCCGCGGGGCGCAGGGCACGCAGGTACAAATGCGCTCCGTGCGCGGTCACACGCAGGAAGGGGGCTCCCCAGTGCCGTTTTCGGGGCCTCTGCAATATTTTCATTGTTGCTATAACAACTGAGAAGGACACTCAGTTTGACCTCCTTTGTTTCTGTGCGTGGCGAGAACGGCTGTTCTTCATAGAAAAAGCCAGCCAGGAGCTGTGTGCAGACTCCAGGCGCGGACTGCGGAGGATCCGCGCACGAGGGAGAGGGGGGAAGGGAGGCAGGCGGCGTCCAGTTAACCAGCCTCTCTCCCGCCCCCACTCCCTTCTCCGGGTTTTCCCCTCCGTATTGAAATCCGGACTTGATTTTCTTTGCCATTCTTGCCTTCCCTCCCCTAGTGAAAAGCAGAGGTCGCTTGGGTGGATTTAAAGCCACTGGATTTGGGTCACAGTCGGGATTTTGGCTCTGAGTCCTCTTGGTGTCTCTCTGTTGTGTCGACGTGTGTCTTTCGTTGCTGGTTTATGTGGGAAAACAAGAGGTCAGGGACTTGGTTTAATAGTGTGTTTTTTCAGTAGGTAGTTACCTTGTCCAGGCCCAGCTGATGAGGCCCATGTGGAAACCTCTCTCGTAAGGGTCTGTGGGCCCCGCCCACGCTGACCTACTCTCTGCTTTTGAAACTGAAGTTTTATTGGCTCACAGTTGCTCTCTATAAATTGTATTCTATATCTATGCCTGCTTTGGGGGCACAGCTGCAGAGTTGAGTGGTTGTGGCGAGGCCTCGTGCCCCCTCCAGGAAAGGTTGGCCCTGCTCGGCTCTTACAACCCCTGCCCTTAAGAACCAGAGGGTTACCTGGGCTCCTGCCAGGCAGGTGTCAGCATTACCTGTGAAATTAATGTGATCCTGGAAGGGAAGAAGGGAACCCTTAGCCTTCTCCAAACAGCTTGCAAAACTGGAATGTCCTTCAGACTCCAACCTAAATACCAGGCTCCACGCCCCTCCCTGCCACCAGATGAAGTCACTGGTCGCTGGTGTTGAAAGCACTCAGGCTGGTTCCTGCACAGTGCTCATTGCAATTGACGACATTTTTGTGTGGCTGCGGATTGTCTGTTCTCAAGCGCCCGGAGGGCAGGCTCTGTATCTGTTTCGTTAAGCTTTGTAGGGGGTCGGCTAAAAGGTTTTAGTTTTTCCCATACCATGGCTCTGGTAGTGCTTAGTAGCCTTGAACTGCATTGGAAACAGTTTTGTTAGACTGTATTGTGACAGCTGTCCTATCAGCATGCATCTAAAAAATTTATCAAAATTGGTGAATTTTTGTGCAGTCATTTTAATATTGAAGATGAAAGAAGGTACGCAACGTTTTCGGCATATTATGTTTTAGTATTTTAAGAAAGGCAAAATGCAACTGAACTGCAAAAAAAAAAAAGATTTGTGACTGATCAAATGTGTCAGAAGTGGTTTGTGAAGTTTCTTTGTGTTGTTGACATTTTGGCCAAGTGATTCTCTGCTGTGGGGCTGTCTTATGCACTGGAAGACGTTTAGCAGCAACCCTGGCCTCTACCCACTAGAAGCCAATAGCAGGAGCTAGCTGACATACTCCAAATATCCAAATCAATAAAGTTACTGGTGAAAATGGAAAATGTGTCTTTTATTTTATAGAAAAAAGCATGTAAACTTTTTGGCCAACCCAATACCACCAGCACCAAACAAAATACCTGTTGGACTTATTCAATAATCATGTCATAGACAAATAGAAAGAGAGATGGCAACAGAGGCACCGGGAAGTCACCGTGGCAGGGAACCTAGGAAGCCCTAACTAACTTTTCTGGGAATCCTGCTGTGTGTCCAACGTAATCCCTGCATCATCCTGGTGAGGCTGATGATTCCCGAACCCACACACCTGACTTCTACACTTGTGGTTCCCAAAGTGTGTGCCAAGGCGCCACGGGGTGCCACAGTGAGCCCACAGGGGTGCTGTGGATGCACGGAATTTTTCCAGGAGACGGCGATACTCATCATCTGTTGGATCTTTGGGGATCTCTAGCTGGAGGCTGTTCAGGGTCAACATTAGATCCATTCGTTTCTACGATGTCATTTTTGTGAAGAGGGGCTTTTGGCAGTTGCTGTGATAAAAAGAGAAAGTACTACATGAAAATCAATGTGGACTAGGAAATGGGAGGTGGGGGGTGTCTGGCCTGATACCCAGACTTGGGGAGGGTCAGTGCCAGCCGACATACACCTTTATCAAGGATTTGCCGTTACTTAAGAATAAGGTAAAGCTAGTTTTTCTTTGGATTTCCTGTGTGTTTTAACAGCTCCTAATTTGTTAGGGCATAATTATTTCTTAAATGGAACTGCTAGGTATTTCTTTTGACCGAAGGGTGCAGTGACAAAATTATCAAGCTCCGAAGAGCCCTGTGAACAGAGACAGTGGTGACCTGCTCCCCGCTCTGTTTCCCTGCCCGCTGCCTGGTTCCGTGGGTGCCACCTGTGTGTTCCCACAGGCTCCACGCTGACCCGGCCCACACCTGCTTTAAAGCTCTGTGGCCGCCATCTTGAAATCCTTGCTATTTTTATCTTTGAACTTGCGTTTGTTCGTGATGTCTGACGGGTCAGTGGAGCGGGCGTGTGAGCAGAGCAGGTACCTGAGTGGGAGGGTGCCCCTCACTGCCCCTGGTGCCTTGTTTGCATGCATGTGGCGCTCCTGATGCCCGTGAACACAGATTTCCGGAGGACCCATCATGTATGGGCGTTCTGCGAGCCCCAAAGCAAGGACCCGGTTAAGTGTGTCACATCCACCCGTTGGTAAGCAGAGGTCCTGCTTGACAGCCAGCCTGGGAGGCTTTCGCTCTGACCCAGAACTTGCTGCACTTGCAGAAGGAAGGCAGTGATATCTCAAACGGACGTCACTTCCCTGTGAGACGTGAGAAGGAAGGAAAGATGGGAACACCCATAGCTGGTTCTTTCAGGCTTTCCTTCTTCATCAACAAGCCCAAGGCCAAGGGTGTGGGCAGAAAGTGCTCTTGGGAAGAAGCGAAATGAAAGCAGCCATATTTGTTGTGTGCGGTGCGACTCTCGTTCAGCCAAGAATAAAATACATTTGCACGTGTGGGCTCCAGAACGCACACTGATTTTGGTGAACCAGTAGGTGAAAATGTCCTTAGGTTAACATTTAAAGTGGACACCACACAACGTGAAGGTGACCAGTACAGTGCATGCGTCTCCCACATCCTGTGCAGCAGGTGCTCCTTCGAGAGCAGGCAGGCTGAGTGGGACTGGGGATCGTGTTCCAGCTGACTTCTGCCTCCTTTCTGCTTTCACGCACGTCCCACCAAGGCCTGTGGCTCATCATTTAAAGTCCTCCCAGTCCAGACACGTAATAATTGACCTCTGCTGTAGACAAGGCCCCGAGCCAGCCACGGAGACTGCACAAGAGCCAAACAGCACAGAACTATTTTCCTCATCACTGAATTCCTTTTAAAGTCGTACCATCAGAACAAAGAAAGAAAAGCGTGTGGTTATCAAAGGAAGCCAGCCCCCAAATTTACTTTCCTTTAACTGTCACGCAAATTTTGAGCCAGAGGCCTCGCTGGCTGGCTTTGAAGATAAAGATCACAGTGCGTTCTGGAGACACTTCAATAGCGTTTCTGAGGACCGTGTGATTTACTTGGGGAAGGAAGAAAAGAGCAGAGAACAATGGGCAGGACTCGGCTCAGAAGGCATGAAAGCCCAGTGTGTAATTCCGGTCCTCGGGTTGGCTGGGGGAATGCCGGCTGACAGTGCAGAGGCCGGACAGGGCTAGACCGGGATTTCCGCGGGTGCATTCCCTGAGATGCCAGTTAAGGTTTGCGGGGCCAGGTGGGGTGGGGGTGGGAGAACAGTTTGGTCCCTAAGCAGATTTTTGGTCAATGTTCCGACTATGAGTTCCTTTACTTTGCAGGCTTTTGGGGCCTCCCACTCAGTAAATAAACACAATGGAGTTGCTAAGAGTGAGCTGGGGGCGGGAGAGGCAGAGTGTTTGGTGCAACCTGACTTAAGCTGGTTTGGCAGGTGGTTATTGAATCAGTAGCTTCCAGGGAGGAGAGGCAGGGGAGTGCCGGGCTCCTCACCCTCAAACAGGCCATCATCAGAGGGCTGTTTGCAATTTGGCTGCATCCAGACACCTGTTAGCAATTGTTAGCCGGCAGGTACAAAAACACTGACGTGGTCCCCATCACAAGCCCCTGCACCCTCAGGTGCTCTCACTGTGTTTCATGGTAAAGGTTTCCCTGAGGCAGACAGGAAATATTCTAGCAGCCAGACTGAGCTAAGGTTCTAGGGGGGAAGAGGCGGTTTCCTGCAGCCACCAACTGGAAAGAGAAACAGTCAGGAAACTAATGAAAAGTAACCTGAAAAGAATCGGTGTGTGTTAATGCCTTGTCGGTCAATGAACAGAAAAAAGTGCTGATGGGCTAAAGTCAGTGATAGACCTTCTGTGTCCCCCTGGCCCCGATTAAACTGGGTTGCCTTCGATTTTAGTAGCTACTGCTATTAGCTATCCCTGATACCATGTTACAAATGGGGAAAGAAACAAAGTGTGAAATGGGTCAGGAAGGGGCACTTCCTGTTCGCAGGCCTCTCGGGGCGGGGCGAGGGGCCTTCCGGGAGTTTTGCTCTTCTAGCCATTTGAGGGTCCTGCTGCCTTGTCTTCCCCGGAGCCACGTGGAGGCTTTAAAGCTCTGATCCCTCCATTTGTCCCCTAGAGCAGTAACAGCAGGGGAAGTTTTATCACACACGTGACCGAGCCCCAAGTGCCTCTGTCCAGGTGTTATTAAGGGGCTGCTGGGCATGATGAAACTTGACCCCGGTTATCTGGAAAGACCGAAAATGCTATGACCTTGGTCTTTGCAGGAATTTCCCTTAAATTTGTTTTTCTAAAAATATTTTTTGTTGTTGTTGTTGTTCATCAGCATTCTTACAGAAAACCAAACTGATAGAATACTGCTTTTGTGCTGGCGTATTATTTGATACATGACATCCAACATTATCAAAATAATGTGAGATATAGCTCTTCAAGTGGCAGTAGCAGAGTGGAGCCACCCTTTAAGCAATGACGAATAGTCACCGATGCCAAGGCTCAGAGCGAACTTGAGGGGCGGTGGAACACACGGCCGTTTCGCAGAATGGGAGGTCATGCCCGTGGGGGTGAGCACGGTGGGCACAGACTCGGACGGTCTGCATTATTTTCACTCAGGGCACGCCTGACACCCAGTGTGTGGATTGTTTTCAGCACCGACAACCAGTTCTGACACCACTCCTCGGCCACTGGTGACTGAACTCCATCTGCAACCTCTCTCCCATTCCCCAGAGTCAGGGGTGGAGCTGAGAGACTCAACCTCCTCATCATGCCTTGGTGTCTGGCAACCACCCCCACACTGAAGCCACCGAGGCGCCCCCAACACACTGGTACCACTCCGAGACTCCCAGTTTCAGTAGCTGTGTTCCAGGAACCTGAATGAAGACCAAGTGGATATTTCCTCTTCTGTCGCAGAGAGCGCTAAGATTGCACGCACCTCACCTCTGCTGTTTGTTAGCTGCTTAAACGTGGACAAGGACTGGTACCTGGCCAGGCCTTGGTTTCCTCATGTCTGCAATTGTTGGACCGATTCCTAACTCAGGGTATGGTGGTCATCAGGCAGTGAAATATCAAGGTCACCCATGGTGACCGACTTGTCTCGGCTTGTCCGGGACTTTTCCTGTGTTAACACGCAAAGTCCCACGTCCTGGGAAGCCCCTGAGTCCCTGGCAAGCCCCCGCAGTGTGTCACCCAGCTCACGCCCCAGCCGACAGCTGAAGATGTTGTTGAGTTATGGTCATTAGTTTAGTCCACAAACACGGTGTGCTTTGAAATGACCGAGAACTGTGTGCAGTATCAAGGGTTCAACGCAGCTCATTGTCCTGTGGGAACGGCACCCAGGAGCTGAGCCTCAGGTGGCTCGGCCAGGACATCGTGGAGAGGCGCAGTCAGCCTGCTGTGCACAGCGATGTCTCCACCGAGAAACCAGCACTGAGTTAAAAATCAGCGAGCGGCTGAGATGCAGCCAGGCAGAAGCAGATGCAAAAGACACACCTCTTTTTATTGGCCTAGAAAGGCAACTCCGTCTTTGTACTAGGAACTGTGATTCATGAAAATAAATTCCGCTGGGCCAGTGTTCCCTGCAGGTGTGCTAGCAAATAGCCCGGCATTTCGTCTACTCCTTGGCTTGGGGAGGTGCTCACGGAGGGCACAGTGGCCTGGGTGATCGCCTCTGGTGACAACCTAAGAACACCCGAAGTTTCCTGGGCTCATGAAACTTTCCTGAGTTGAGTCACATTTGCAGAGATTTGGCCATGTCTTAGGACTGGGGAGTCATTTTTTAAAAATAGAAATTATGGCTGTTGAAGCAGACACTCAGTCTTTTTTTTTTTGTCTTTACCCAACTTTTTTTTCTCACTAACAACCCTGGCTTTGTTTGGGGGGAACAAAGAATCTATTTGAAACAACCTACTTTTCCCACTTCTCTGCAATGTCAGGGCACCTGGTCCTGGCCAGAGAGATGTGGGCAGAAGTCCCCATGGAAGGCTTTCTTTCCCCCAGCAAACAAAGCTGCTAGAAATGAAGGCTTTTATCTCTCCTCTTTGGCAATCTCCCTTCTTCATGGCTGGAATGCAGATGGGATGGCTGGATGTGGAACAGTTATTTTGTTCCCATGAGGAGCAAAAATACTTGGTGAGGATGTCAGAGAGGAAGCTAGAAGGAGCATAGGACTCCCCACGAGTAGCTGTACCAGCCCTGGACTGCCCGTGTCTGGACCTATTTCACATGACAGATTTCCGTTTGGGTAAATCTCTGTAGATGGGGCTCCCGGGTGAGCAGCCAAATGTAATCCTAATGAAACTGTTGGGTACTTACTTCCATAGTGTCTGGCAAATGTTGTGAGCATCAAAACTTGCAGATGTGTGGACTTGGTATAGTGTGTGTGTGTGTGTGTGTGTGTGTGTGTGAACGATGTTTTTAATAGATGGAATTTTCACCCTGTACTGTCAGGGCCGCCTTCTCCCTCAGGCACAGAAGATGCAGTGCCCGCGACCCAGGATACTTTGAGAGGCTCATAAAGATCTTTTACCTTCTTTTAAAGTCAGAAGAAAAGTCCACCTTGGATTATATTGGTCTTTATGCAAACTCAATTGTATGCTGTATTTCTCAATACCGCTTTATGGAGGAAGGGTCCTTATGTGGCTCAGATGCCCCCTCATCTCGAAAAGGAATCGGTCTCCTTTCTTCTCGCCCAGGTTCCACGCCCAGGTCTTCCTCGTGTGGGTGCGGGGACTCCCGAGTCCATTCGGCCGAGGCGTTGGGGCGCAGTGGGAGGGCTTCCGCGTCAGCAGAGCTGGGTTTCCGCCCCAGCCTGATGTGGGGCAAGTTTCTGAATTTCTCGCGGTATCGGTTGTATAAAAAGGATCGATTGGTTTGTGTATTTACCCGTCACTGATTTGAATGCCCAAGAGATGGCAGGCACTGTTTGGAGGGTAGTGACTGTCTGAGGATGATAGAAATCGATGCATAGGAAATATTATCTGGCACTCCATACTGTTTTCAGTGCCCTGCCCCTTGCCTGTGAGCTCCCAGCCCGTTGCTGTGCTCAGCCTTACGCTCCCTCTCACCGTGCCAAACGCTGGGATTAGGGAAGTGGCTTCTTCCCAAGATTGGGGGGAGGGGCTTCTAACTTTTGCAAAAGAGCAATGCTTTCCATGTGACTTTAATCAGGGCCCCGTGCTCCCTCCCACAGCCAGTCCCATCTCGGTCCAGCATCTCGTCTCCCTCGATTTTGTTCTGATTGTAAAACTCCTCTGAGTGAAATGACCAGGTAGCAGTGTGACATAGGATTAATCACCTTTCCTTGGGAGAAGCTGTCAATTTCAGACCTGGCTTATTTTTTGTTGTTGTTGCTGTGTGATTTTTTCCTCCTTCTTCTTTTCCCCCTCTACCTTATTATAACTCCCTTGCTGATTCATCTGTGGGGGAAAAAAGCAACTGTTGATTAGAAAAATGTGTATTTCCCCATTATACTCTACCCGGCCACATCAGAATGCATTGAAGATCGCCTAGTATGTTATAAAAGTGCCAAATATAATTTCTATGCAAATATCTTCTGGGATTATTTTGAGTTTATATTCTTTGATTGCATGCAGAAAAACACACTGAGTGAATTGGAAGCAAACACTTGCTCGACCTGCTGTGATAAGAAGCATCCTAGAGAGAAGAAAAGGAAATGTCCCTTGAATCAACTTATTCAGATTCGGCAGAAGAAATGGCAGGCAGTACTTCCCCCCAGGAGACAGACTCGGGGTTTTATTTTCTCTGCTATCAAATGTGCCCGTTTCCAGGCAGTTCGCCTCCCCCGCCACCCTCGCCTGGTCCAGGAGTTCCGAAGAGGCGCCAGAAAGGACCCAGGTGCCCGGTACCTCCTACCCTGGGGCCAGGTGCCTGGAGCCAGTTAACCTGGTTCCCAATCGTGTCCCCTTTCCTGTTGTGTAGAGAAGCAGTGGCCTGGGATATGACCTCATGGTGCCACGCTGGTGACTGGATACTCCTTGTTTCAGCCGTGATGGGAGATGCCTACTATGTGCCCAGTGGTGCCCAGGGCACTCGCACTGGGAAATCTGACAGTGTGAAGTCCCCCACACGTTCACACATTGTTGAGCTGTGTGTACAGAGAGTTCGGGGAGGTGAAGAGTGCCAGAACCCCCAGATACACCCCCAGTCATGTCTTCCCTCTTGTCCTTTCTCTGCGTATGCTTGTGCTTGAAGCTGAACTTTCCCAGGGGAGCAAGGGATGATACTGTGTTGAGGGATCATGTTCTCTCCGTCAACCAGAGCCCAGAGTAACACACAGATGTACATTCATTCATTGATGCCCTCCTCCAGCGTGACTAATGACCTTGATGCCTGCCAAACGTCACAGAAGGTTCTAGGGAATAAGAGGAACTAGACATGGAAGTGTTTTTTCTCGAGCAGCTTGACACTGTGTGGGAGAGTTTGAGAGGACAGAGATTCAAGTTTGGTGTGGTGATAGGCAAGTGCTGAGTGTTTGGAAACCTAGAGTAGGGGGAACCTAATCCTCACTGGAATAATCACGGAGGCCTCCCTGGAGGAGGTGATGCCTGAAGAATGAGTGAAGAAGAGTGTAGATGCTTAAAGAGACATTGCTCACTGAACACGCAGGTATAGTAGAGGGAGATGGACCAATCCGTAGGAAGACAGGAGGCATCCTGGAGCATGATGGAGCTTTAAAGGAGGGCAAGGCCATAAAAGAGAAGGAAAATGTGAAAGTCATGGAAAGAAAAGGTGAAAAAGTCAAGAAGGTCACAACGATGAGGTGATTTGAAGGAAAAATGACGCAGCGCGTCAGCCTCAGAGAGTCTGAGGGAAAAGCATTCCAAAAGGGGCACAGCCAGGACGAAAGCCATGAGGCAGGGACGTGGGGGACACCCGCCGTGTGGCTGGAGAGGAGTGAGTTTGTCCGGGCAGCTGTGGAAGATGTCGATTTCCAGCCCCCAAACGCGGAAGGATTTGCACTCGCTCAGAACACCGTTTCGCCCGGCAGCTCGTCTCCCACATGGCCTTGTATCCAGAGGTACCTGCTGCCCCGTGGTCTTAGGAATCCTGGAATCCAGATCTTTATGTGAAATCTCCTGATGCTGAGACAATGGCTTTTATTTTGTTTTCACGATGCACACACATATCCAAACCTTTCTCCAGGTGGGATTGTCTCTGTGGCATCTGGCTGGAGACCTTGGTGTAGACCAGGGGCTCCGATGTTAGTTGGGGAGAAAGTTGGAACACCCAGGAGCGGTTAGCAAATTGTTTTATCGGTTTGTATATTTGGTATTGCACAAGGTGCATTGGAAAGCCAGAGAAGGGAGAAATCCCAGCTGCTTGGAGGGGTCTGGATGCAGTCTCTGAGAAGCTGGGTCTCCATTAACTAATTAAAAGGTATCCATTTAACTAAATAAATCAGTTAAATAATGGATACAATCTGAGTGAGCCGCAGCCAGGAGCGCTGAAAGACCTAGAAAACCATATTCGGGGAAGATGAGCTGTGAAGCAAAGAAGGGTGTATAAGAGGCTTGGTCTCCTGGGAACAAGTCACATATAAGGGACTCCAGAAGGTCAGCAAGTAATTTGAAATCTGTGCTCCTTCTATTATCTACAGTTCTTTCTGCCAGCCGCTGACCCACCTCTGTGCTCAGGTTTGGTTGTGAATTGTCTCCAGGTTCTTTTCGAAGTTGCTGGTGGAGATTCAGAGATATCCCACCAGGGGGCGATGTTCTCATTCAGAAAAAAAAAAAAACAAACCCGGAAAGGGAGGCCAAAGAGAGAGCAACTTTTTGTTTCAAGCCGTCTGCTGGGTTCTCTGATCCCTGCCTAAGCCTGGGTTTATAGCTAATAAAGTAAAAACAGCGTGCACACTTTCCCTTTTTTTATTCATCTCTGGCACTTTTCATGGAACCTCTACGCCAAGCCCACAGTATTTATTTCTATGGCGACTGCTACGCAAAGTGCACGTGGACCGCGTGGGCATCCTCTCCAGAGGCTGAACCACAGTGGACAGCGAGCGGATCAGGCAGCACATGGGAGGAGACGGTCAGAGGACAGGCCAGTCTCTGGGGAGAGGAGAGGGGATAAAAAAGCAGGGGCTTTCACTCCAGCTTTTCAAGATGCGTGATTTAGATAGTAGATTGCCTGCGGAAAGACCGTTTTTAAGAAAGAGAACATGGAACCATTTCTAAG
This sequence comes from Trachops cirrhosus, assembly GCA_028533065.1. Taxonomy (NCBI): domain Eukaryota; kingdom Metazoa; phylum Chordata; class Mammalia; order Chiroptera; family Phyllostomidae; genus Trachops; species Trachops cirrhosus. The sequence continues at coordinate 87,801,274 of CM052547.1, forward strand.
AGACTCTCTTTGAGCCTGTCCACCTGGGGAAGCTCAGGGCAAGGACGCCCATCCCGAGGTGGATGGCTGCTTGTGAAGGACAGTCACCAGGGCTGGAGGAGGGGGCAGGTGACATGGGGCGGGCAACAGATGGGCAGGGTTTACAATCTTCATCTATTTCTTAATACCCACCCTCCCCGCCAAGGCAGGGTTGACCCGGGACAGTGGATCAGGAGTTCATTGCCAGCTCTGGCTGCAGGAAACAGCTACAGCGGACTCTCAGACACCTGTGTGGTGCTTGACAGTCCCCCACTGAGGTCATGACAGCGTGTTAGTGTAATGTCATCCATTCATCCTACTCAGACTCACTTTGCTCCTCTTCCGCCCTAGACGTTGGACTTCCGGAGAGCTTTCCCTCATTCTGTTCCTCCCTCCCTCCCACCCGGTCCCATTTCTCATCCTGGCGCCTTCAGAACCTGCCTTCCCCTCACGGAATGAACACATACCCTCTCTCAGCACATGGCCTTCCCTTCCCGCTGGCCCCTTGCTGGCAGCCACCTCTCCACCTCCCTCCCTCCAGTTTCTGGAACAGCCAGGCTGTGCATTGGTCCCAGGAAATCTGCTGGGTGCCCCACCGTGAAAAGTTGGGTAACGTCTTCTCCTGGGCCCTGAGTGGGCTAGAAAGATGGGGGGCAGAGTGTGAGGCACAGACCTGGAGACCTGCTCTGAGCACCCGCTCCCCGAAGTCCCCTTCCCAACAGGCTCTGCTGGGCGGTCAGTTGAGGCCCGGGCGGCCAGGCCTGCTGCTTGCAGCCAGTGTGCCGCACGAGCTTCAGCTGTGGCCACCGCCGGAATCACCTGGCCGTGGGCTGTGTCTGCAGGACTCCATCGGTCTGCAGGGAGCTGGCTGACGCTGACATTTAGGTTCTAGGTTTTTGTTAGCTTGTTTGTTTTTAATTAGTCGGTCTACTTTCTGGAGGTTTCAGCTGACCGGCCCAGAGAGATGCCAAACCTGAAAACCAGGAACGAGTTCCCTGTTACGAAGGAGCATGCAGCCACCTGCCACCTGGTCTCGCTTGTTCTCCTCACTGGGCACTGCAGCCCCAGCCTGCCGCTCTGACAGCCTCACTGCCCTGTTTGGTAAAGATTTGGCATCTAGAACCTTCCCCACCAGCTGTGCCTCTGAGCCGCCCACTCTGGACTGCGCTGTTCCTCCTGACTTTGATTTCAGGGCTCAGGTTCACCTGTGTGTGGGGCGTGGTCTTGGCCCCTTGTTGGTGGGGGAAGGAGAATTGCAGAGTCACCATTTCCAAGTCCCTCCCAGCTCTAAGTGTTGTGATTGGCAGCAGTCCAGTCCAATGGGATCAGACCAGCCTCCTTCATTCAACCACCAAGTCAGAGCCTCCCAACACAGTTCCGGCACCAGGGCTCTAAGAGCAGGACGCCACAGTTCCGTGGTCCTGGAGAAATCGTAGGAATGGGGTAGACAGCCTGCAGTAAAGGATGCACCAAAAACATGTCAGGTACAGGGCTGGGAAGGAAAATTCAGGGAGCGAGATGGGGTGCCCAGGGAAATCTGAGTGATGGAAATACTTGGCAGGGAGCTGAGCCAGGCTTTGGGGAAAGCGCATTCCAGAGAACAGTGTGTGCAAAGGGCCTGCGGCAGGAGTGGGAGGAATGTGCTTGAGGAACAGCGAGGAATCCAGTGTGGCTTTAAGGAAGTGAGCAAGGGGGAATGGTAGAAAAGGCGGCTGGTGAGGTAAAGGTGGGGATTTCCAGAATGTGTAGGACTCTGTGGACCCTGGAGAGGGTCCTGAATGAAACCTGACGTTTCTTGAGGCTTTTGAGTAGAGAGTATCTAGCATGCCTTCAGCAGTTTAAAAGGCTTGTTTGTTTTATTCATTTTTCTAAAGGGAAGTATGGTGTGTGTATAAAGGTATGCGTGTGACCAGATGTACATATATCCATCCATACGTCCTGTCCGTCCATACATAAAGTCGTGCACGTGTGCTATACAGGTTTGGAGAGCACGTCTTTACTGTAAACCCTTTTCTGCTGAATGGCCACTGTGTGCAGGTCCCTGTTTCTTCATTTATTTGCCCATAAAGCAGGGAGCCTGTTCAGAAGAGCGGGGGGAGGTCCAGAAGCCCCATGGAGTTCCGCCCCACTCCGGATGCTCCCTGGGGACTGATCCAGAGAGCGGTGCCCACACCCCCCTCTTCTCGGCAGTACCTGGAAGCAGAGATGTCCGAGATGCCAGGGGATGCTTGGAGAAGGGACCCGTGCAAGGGAAAATGATGGCTGCATGTCCCGGGTGGCCCCGTGGCTCTGGAGGACTGCGCTGGGGAACGCTGGTGTCCTCATCACACAGAACCCCTGTTTCTCCATAAATGTAAGATGAGCCGAGAGAGAGCCTGCTGGTGTTAATGAAGCACTGTGTGTATTTTTAGAAGAATAAAAGAGGTGACTCACAATAAGACCGCAGGATATTTCAGATAGAATACGTGTGTGCATGTGTTTGAAATCAAGATTTCCTCAAGGTAGCTCCTATCAAAAATAGGTGTTTCAGGTTCTCCTAGAACTAATCTGATTGTTTTCCTCTAAGAGTCTGAGGAGCCTTTTTCTGTCCGAGTCAAGGATCTCCCGATACCTTTGGCCAAGATTTCTTCGGCCAGTCCGCAAGCCTAGGCGCTCCCTCATTACTATCCTGGTAACAAACCTTCTGCTAAAAGTTGACAGTAACTTACAGGGGATATTGGATTCCTCTTAAAGGGTTTTTTATAGCTGTGGAGGAAATTTTAGGAATTTGAAATCTTTCAGTTACGGGATCAATCCAAGGGTCCTTGGGTCAAGTTCACTCAGATTCAAATGCTTTACAAGTCAGATCTGCTCAGCAGCCTCTTTCTCTGATGTCACCCTAATGGGGATCTGAGTCAGCCTCGTACCGGGCGTCGGTCCAGCAAAGTTGCTTTGGGACGCTGTGTATCAACTCATCCCTGGGGAGAACTAGGGGAGGAGACCAAGGCCATGTGAACGGCAGCTCCGGGAGCAGCTTCCCCATCGGTCCTGCAGTGACTGCTGCCCAGCCCTGGGCTTCAGGCCCCTCGTCCACACTGCGGCCACTGCTGGCGTTCCTAGAAGGCTTGGATGACCAAGTTCCTAAGAGGACCTTTGCGGTTGTCACCCCCTCCCTTCTTCAGCGCCATCTTGAGCATCTCTGCTTTGCGAAGTCTGTGTTTTGGCCACAGGGTTGTCTCCCATCCCCTCTCGTTTCCTCCAACAGCCCACGGTGCTGGGGTCATCCTCACCCCTGGGGGTGGAGCGGGGGGGGGAGCGCTCGGGGGGGGGGGGGTCCTGCAGAGCTCTGTGAATTAGGAAAAGGTCTGGTTACCCTTCCCAGGGCTGGCACTTCTTGTCATTCCTGTTTTCCGTTCTTTATCTTTAAAATAAAAAAAAAAACACTTCTCTTAAAAATGTTTATCAGAAATCATGACATAAAATGAAGACCTCCTTCAGAGGCCTGCCACTCAGAATCACAGGAGTCTGTGTGTCTGCCAGGGAGCGCAGAGGCGAGATGTCACCAGAAAGAAACTCTGCCTCCGGTTCTGAGGTGTGTGTTTATATAACAATGGCAGCCGGACTAATGAGATCGTATGTGTCCATTGCCTAACCCAGTGCCTGGTACCTGGGTCTGGGGGCGTGGCGCATGGCCAGCGGCGCAGAATCTTCAGCATCACTGCAAATAGGTTGGTTACACCTTCCGGACCAGCGTTGTGTGCCTGGTTCGCTTGGGCCTCAAATATCGAATGAGAGGGCCTGTGCACTGAGGGGTCCCACTATTTATGTGACTATGTGTCCCTGGAATGCCAACCGTACTGAGGAAGACGCACATGGTATTGTTTTTATCCTCACCCGAGGACGTGATTATTGATTTTCGAGAGAGAGGGTAAGGGAGAGACAGAAGGAGAGAAATATTGATGTGAGAGAGAGAGACAGACATTGAGTGGTTGCCTCCTGTATGCGCCCTGGCAGGGGACTGAACCCATAGCCTAGGCATGTGCCCGGACTGGGAATCAAACCCACAACCTTTTGGTGCACAGGATGGTGCTCCAGCCAACTGAGCCACCTAGGCAGGACCATAAGTGGTATTTTTAAGGCAGGTTTTGAAACGCTTTTATATTTAGTGATATTGAGAAGCCCTTCTCGCCATCAAAGGGTCTTGAATTTCTCAATGCACATTAAGCATTGTTTCTCTTTTTCTTTTTTTTTTGAAACTCAACTTGCCCTCTGTTACCATAATCCCTCAGAGTCCCCGAGAGGTTATTCGGTGAGTTTGCAGACTCTTGTTGCCTATTAATTACCTGGAACCAAAACCCTAGACTGAATCTGAGAGGCAAACCTAACATCATTGGCATGCCCTTTTAGTCCGCTGACCATTTTTGATGCGCTGATTTGGGTTTTATATGGGCAGGTGGTGAAAGTAGCAAATGATGGAATAAGAAATGTATGTATTTCTTTCTCGTTATACATGGGACTAGCTGGCTAGCTAGAGAGAGAGACTGAGGAGACCGCCAGTTGAAACAGAACATGGATCTCTGGCCCTCTGAAATCTTGCTTCTTGACTGTTTTACAGCCACATTGATGAAAAGCATAACAGCAGAGCAGCATCGGGAGAGAAGCCCTTTGTCTGGTTTGTAACTTAAAACACTGGTGTAAGATTGGAGCTCCGGTTCAGATGGACTCAAACGTGGACCCTAGATCCGCCGTGAATAGTGCTGTGGCAAGTAACCATGCATTTTGGAGCCACAAGAGTCGACAAATAGTGAATAAAATAAGTCTGTGGCTTCCAAGACCTTTAGTGTCCCAGGCAGAGAGAGCGACAATAAAGAGAGCTAACAGGCACTTGAATGGCAGGATGCCAGGCCGTGGTGAGTGGGAACGGAGGCGTGTGTGGGTGCAGAGGATTGAGAGAAGCTGGATGAACGGGAGGGTCCTTCGCGGAAGTAAAACCAGAGGCAGAGCCTGCTGCTGTATCAGGTGGTAATGAGGATTAACCGAGCACACAAAGCCTTTAGAAGGAAACGTGACACATAGGCTTGGAATGATCGCTGCTATTTTTGTGTGTCCTTTCATAATTAACGACCCAAATCTGTTTGTCTGGTGTTTCCAAACACGCTTGCATGTTGGAGCTAGAAGAAGCAGGCTTGGGGACACGGAGATGTGGATGTGGGAGCCAACATAGCCGGTCAGGGGCCGGCAGCTGGGTTTCCGGAATCGGGGGGCCTGACTCCAAGCAAATCACAGCCTCTTCCCACCGTCCCGGAGACCCTCCGAGACCAGAGAGAAAGGTCGTGCTTGCGCCTGCGCACTCGAAGGCACGTGCACACGCGGGTGATTGTGCGTTAGTGCGGGGGAAAAGTGGCTGTCGTCCTAAATCTGTCCTTTCAAAATCTGCTTTCCTTCACCATCAATTTCTTGAGAAACTGACAGTCTGTTCTCAGGGTCCGCCGCGCCCACCCTTCCTGGGCCGGCGGTGTGTCCCGTACCGCGCCCTTGCGGATCGGATCTTAGACAGCCATATGCGTGCAAATTTCATGTAGACCCGGCGTGGGGAGGCTGCAGGACGGTTACTCTGCCCTTTCCTTCTCAAATGGTTCTTTGTTACTTGTTTACACAGCGAAACAAAATCAAAGTCAGGGTTTTCCCCAGGCCACGGGACTGTGGGGTCCCAGCAGAGGGTGCTTAAATCGCTTGATCCATTGCCTAAAGCGGGGCAGAGCAGTTAATTACAGCTTAATTATCTTGCACTCAGAGAGTTCAGGGGCGACTGGGCTGATCCGTGGGCATTTGCAGCATCTGGGTTTCTGGCTGCGGTTTTTGAGAGCGCGAAGGTGTTTGTAACACAATCAGATTCTCCGGTCACAGTTTCCTGGGTCCTGTCAGCTGAGAAATTTGTTGCTTTTAAATTCCAAGGCTTTTGTTATCACTACAACGGTGAACCTGACAGCCAAAAGGAAAGCAAAAGGAACGCCAGCAGATGGGGAGGCTTGAATCACGGTTTTGGTCTGGCCCAAGCTAGCAGAATGCAACGTATAGGAAACTAGCGTGGCAACCTCAGTTCCTTATCCATGTTGTCTGGTGTTACTGTTCATTTGCAACTTCCAGATGATATTATTCTCCTGGCCTGATGTTAAATTGTGGCCTCTTTGCAGTGTTGCTGCAGAGGTGTCTTAATGGTTAGTACAATTTTTTCCCCCTCACACAAAGAGAGGGAGTGAAAACCGTTCTCATAAAAAGAAGGTGCAAAGATAATGAAGCCTCTCATGGGTGACCTCACAGTCTGCCCACATCTGGCTAATAGGATAACAAAAACAGTTACCGGGGGAAGAGCCAAAGAATGAAATGTCATTTTGCAGAGGAACTGCTGTATGGAGTGCAGGAAAGCGCCGTGGCGCCCTGAGCAAAGCAAGAAAGTTGCAGCTACTGTGTGTCGGTTTCCACCGCCAGAGCTGAGCTTGTTGCTACGCTTCTGCTACCCCGGGACCATAAATTGGAGGCAGAGACAAAAAGCAGTGAAATCTAAATGACTCCTCAAGATTCAGGACAGACGTTGAACCTCCAGAGGGGCCAGGAAGCGGTTGCAGTAGGCTCCAACAGGACTTCTGTTGGAGACATGGTTTCTTTTTCTAGCTTCGGCCTGCAGACTTGGCAATTGTGGTCCTCAGGAAGCAGCCTGGTGGTGTCCCGCTGCAGGAGTGAGGTCCTGTGACTTTGCAGAAATTTAGTGCTGGGCTGCCAGCTTTTAATACATCATTAATTTCCCGTTATTTCATTTGCAGAAACCCCTCTCCAGCTTACTCACCTTGACCCCCTGATTTAGGGTTCCCCAAATGAAGTACGAACGGGCAGACTCCATGGAAACAGTGCCAATGAATGAGACACTTAGGGAGTGTTGTCTCCATCCTCAGTGTGGCACTTTTACTAGAAACCCAGCTGTGGAGAAAAAAGCAATGCCACCCAGAGGGGCAGGGAGACTCTTTTTAATGAGCGCTGACGGTGACAGGTGAGGGAACAAATTCTGTCTCGGGCCTACCTGGTCCCATTCCATCTTCACGATCGTCTTGCGAAGGAGGAGTAGTGCCCCCATTTTAATAAAGGGGAAAATCGAGGATGAGAGTGGCTCGGGAGCTTGCCTAGCCGGCACGTGGTTGAGTGTGGCCAGCATATCGCTGCTAGAAACAGCACCACGTTTAGTGACCTGGAACAATGCAGATCTGTTATTAAGTTCTAGAGCTCAGAAGTCCTAAAATCAGCGGGTGGGCGGGGCCTCATTCCTTCTGGAGGCTCCAGGGGAGAGTGTGGTTCCTTGCCTTCTCCAGTTTCTCAGGCCACCTGCATTTCTAGGCTGTCAGCCACCTTCTCCATCTTCAAAAGCAGCAGCTTCGGATCTTGAAATCTCTCTGACCTCTCCCGCAGTTGTGTATCTGTGCCTCTGGCCCAGACCTGGACCCACCTGGATAATCCAGGGTGTTGTCTCAAGATCTGCAGCTTAGTCACATCTGCAAAGCCCCTTTCCCCACATAAAGTAACACATTCAAAGGTTCTAGGGATTGGGGCGCTAGCACTTCGAGGGGCCGTTATTCAGCCCACCATGCCAGGCCCACAGCGATTAGTGTTATGAGAACACCAACCCCATTCTCGTGGCTATCTCTGGATGCAGGAGCCTGGGGTTCACAGACTTTGTGGAAACTTCTAGACCTGTGCAGGAGTATTCTCGACCTAAGCACGTGTCTCAGTCACACGACTAACTTTTCTCTGTTTGCATTATCTATGCGTTTCCGTGTCAGTTTCAGAGCCTTTCCACTGCATCAGCCTTGAAACATTAACAAATTAGAAGCAGGTACCTGACTAGCATGCTGGATGATGAGAACCCTCGTTTCGTGCGGATGCAGCCTTTGCTTATGGGCACTGTCCTCAGTCCACTTTTCTCGTGTGTCTTCAGATGCAGAAATAAATGCAGCGCCTTTCCTGAGATCTTCTCTCCCATCTTCTGGGCACATCTGCCTTATGTCTGCAGTCTGTTGCTACAGTGTATACATCTTTGGGAAGCCCCCTGCCGAATCTGGAGAACGCTGTCATGAAAAACACAGATGATCAAAGGCACGAATTCAGAGTTAGACTGTGGAGGTTTAAGCCAGGCTTCCAGCTTTGTTAGTGGTGTGATTTTGGGCAAGCGTCTGAACTGGACCTAAGCTTCCGTTTCTTACCCCTAAGGAAGGATGTCAGAATGAGCCCGCAGCAACCCCGCTGGAAGGCTTACAGATGGAGTGAGACGGTTCTGCCGCACACAGGAAGCTGTTTAAACTTCATGCGTGAACATCCAGGCGCGTGCTCTAGGTCCTATGTGGGGACTGAGAATGGCAACTCATGTTTTTATACTTCAATGCTTATTTATGTAAGTTCTCATATTAAAAAAGAAACAAATACAAAACTTGAGTCCAGAAGGCAGATGGGACACGTTAATGGAATAGTTTGGGACTTACTTTCTGAACTGTTCTGCACTCCCTGCAGTGTTTCCTCCCGGGCATCGGCCCCTAAGCATCGGTGGTGGAGGGAGCACCTGTCGCTCACAGGTTTCACTGGAGTTTCGCTGGAGCCTGGGGAGGAGGCGGCTGCCGAAGTGTGCTGACTCACGCACCCCCTGTTCCGAGCCCCAGACGGGCATGAGGTTCAGAAACGCCTTCTGACGGCTGCATGGCAGCCGAATATCTTAAAAATACAGTCGATTATTTGATACTCCATTTACCCATGGCAGGGCACATTAACACATTTCAGGAAAACAGAAACTCTTCCCAAATTCTGAGTGGGTATCAGTTCTCCTGCCAGGGTTTCCGTGAGAAAATACATCTGGGAAATATTTTTACATATTAAATGAAACAATTGGTTTCCTGCTTCTAACCATTCCATGCACATTTTCTGTTCATCTTCCCCATTTCCAGCTGAGTTACCGCTGCACAGAACTAACCACCTTGTCATTAAAACAAAACAAACTGAACATTAGTTCACTGTCACGTAAAGCTTCTTTGAGGACCTCTGCAGGCTTTTGGGTCTTAACCCCATCCTACCTCCTAATCTCGTCTCCCTTCTGTCTACTTCACGGTTTTCAAACTCTACATGAACACAGGTGTCTCGGGTACCTGTCCAAACCTTGCCCGTGCTCATGCCTCTTTAAGAAGTACCTTCTCTCCATTATCCACATCCTGTATGCCTATTCAGTTTCCTAGACGCACTTTAAGACACTTCTTTTACTTCCTCTCTATTCCAACAACACAATGAATAGACGTAGAAATATGTACACTTGCATTTTAATTATTTTGTCCATGTTTGAAGTACCATTTAAACTGAGAACTCTGACCATCAGGTCATGTCTGATTCTTCTTTGTATTGGGTTGGACAGAAGGTCATGGCACATGTCTTCCATTTGTTTTTTTTTTCCATAAAATAAAAGGCACATTTTTCATTTTAACCCATAACTTTGCTGATTTGGATATTCTGAGTATGTCAGCTGTCTCCCACAACTGGCTTCTAGTAGGTAGAGGCGAGATCGGGGAGAATGCCGGGTGCTTGCCATTAGGATACAAACCCACCTGAAGTGCCGTTATCACTTTTTTAGGATATTTCAAAGACCCTAAATGGCCCCCAAATAAGCTCAAATCCTCATACATTAAAAAAAACCCTGTTATTTGGAATAACTGAACTGACAGAGAAGGGGTCTGTTTGATACTAATGATTGAAAATGGGACTTTTGAAAAACATTGGTAGCAAGCAGAGCTTCCAAGTTTTCCTTTGGTTAAAAAATCTATTTCAATATTGCTGTCCTCAGGATTTCTCACCTGGGGTTCCATTTGTAATGATATTATGTTTGATTGTATTTCAGATTTGGGTCATTTTAGATTTCATCTTTTGCCTTTTAAAAAATGTTAGATACAGCCCTGGCTGCTGTGGCTCAGTGGTTGGGCACTGGCCGTGAACCAAAGAGTTGCCAGTTCCATTCCCAGTCAGGGCACAGGCCTGGGTTGCGGGCCGGGTCCCCAGTAGGGGGCGCATGAGAGGCAACCACACACTGATGTTAAAAAAGAAAACAAAACAAAAAAAGAAATACTTAGATATAATTGACATACAAAACTTGTGTCATTCTTAAATATTAAACATGAAAGTATAGTTTGTGACAAATTGTCAAATATCAGTGATTTCAGATGTTCGACTAATAAGAGTTTTGTCATATGTACCTTTTAGTGACGATATCACACCTCTATGGACAGCAGACATATTTGAAAAAGGAAAAAGAAAGCTTTATCATTCATTCTTTCCAGAATGTTCTATAAGCTGATGGTACACTCCCCAGATGGACAGCTGGGTGACTCCTTTTCTCAGGAATGACCTGAGAATTGGGATCAATTCTCCCTCAAATGTCTTCTTTCCTCTTTACCAGGAAAAAATATATGCAATCTGGAAGAAGTCTCTTATCAGAATTCATTTTCTCATGTTCTTACACTGAGAGATAAAGGCGGTATTTCTAACAAATTACATTTTCATTCTTAAAATTCACACCAGCTACAGAGCAAAGCCTGAGCTGGCATTTTCCCTACACACTTTTTAATCTCTCGAGGATATAGAATTTTAGTGAACTGGATGTGTAATTCAGAAACTTTGCAACTTTCAAAAGATAGCATCAGTCCCTTCACAGAAGGAGAGAGCTGGGTTTCAGTTCTGCAGGAGGGATTTCTGCTTCGTAGGCTATGAGATGAACGCAAGTGTGGTTCAGATCCCGGTGGCTGCTTAATCTCCTACTGGATCAGCGGTCCAAGGTCACCTTGGGGGCGGGGGCTGGAGGGTATCACGTCACCTCCTAGCAACGTCTGTAATGTATGAAGAATTACAGAGTAGAGGCCTGGGGTCCTGTAAATTCAATCCTTGTACTCGCTTTTATAAAACCAGATTTAAAAAGAGTACAAATAGTAACATCACCTGAAAAGAGATACTAAAACATACTGGTGCTAATAGAAGGTGATCAGTTATTTAAATTTAATATGTATCTGGTCCCTTGGGAAAGAAGTATCTGGGAAAGCCAGTGGGTCTGTTGGGGTAAATTCCTGACGTCGGTTGCAGACGTGAACAAAGGATGGGCGTGGATCCTAACCAAGGCCGGATACAAAAGGTACAATGTCACAGACCTGCAGGGCTGTGTTTAGGAAGGCAAAGCTCACAGAAATACTACCTAAAGGGGAAAAGCCATTACAGCGGTCTGCCAGACGGATGACCTGGGAAGGGACGGCCTGCCTGCTCCGGGCAGGTGAGGAGCTGAATGTTGGAACAGCCACGTAATCCTCCTTCTCTCTTAATCTTCTTCACCAAGAAGCCTGATCTTCAATCTGAGAGTGTCAAGCAAGCATCCTGAAGAGGAGAACTAAAGACATCATGGCACTCAAAGAAGCAGGGGTGGGCAAATGTTTTCCGTCAAGGCCTGGAACCTTTTGCTATATTTGGCTTTGGCAGACTTCTGGTCTCCATGGCAACTACTCAATCTGCTCTGGTTGCACAAAATCAGCCACATATGCAAATGAATGGGTGTGGCTGCGTTCTAATAGGACTTAATTTACAGACACTGGAATTTGAATTTCATGTGATTTTCATCTGCCACGGGATGTGATTCTACTTTTGATTTTTTTTCAACCATTTAAAAATATTTCCAAAAAAAGTTTACGTTTTGAACCCTACTGAAACATGTATTGGGCCAGAGTTGGCCCGCAGGCCATCGCCTGCCCACCTTGAAATAAGAGGGCACTTTAATGATGGCATTCTCTACTATTGAATGAACTACACCAGCAGGACTAAAAAACTGCTGTTACCCCTCCATAACAGGTGGCATTGGCTGAGTGAACGATCAAGTTTGGAGACAGACACGTGCACTAATTTTCTAAAAGGCCGTAAATGACCTTTTCCGGGAACCGTAGACGGGAATGTTGGAGGTCCGTCACGGAAATATATGGGAACGCATTAAACGTTCAGACGCACTAAGAATTGACTACTCCCTAGTGCGATTAACAAAAATAAATATCAAACTTAAAAAAATTGGTGGATCAAGTTATTAAAACAGATGAATGGAGCACGTGGAGGATGTACTGAGCGTGCAGGAAAATGTTTGGCACAAATCTTTCAACGTACGTAGTACCAGGCCGAGGGAAGACTTGTAAGCTGTGCAACGGCACACTTTCACAGGGGCGTGGTTATTTTCACGATGGCAGTGTGCGCTATCTGCTGAGTCCGTAGTGGGTTTACCGTGTAAGACAAAGCCTTCAGTTTTATGTTGCTAAATGCTAATTATAGGCCTAAACGCCAGCTCAGCATTCCCAGCTGCCTTTCACCTGACGTCACCTAAAGCCACGCCCCTCAAATTTTCACGTGACCTGCGACTCCCAGGGCTCCCAATGGAATCACACTGAAAGGTATGTCAGATTATGACACGATACGTCCAACCCCAAAAGACAACGTTCTGTTGGGTTAAAACAAACCCCTTTATTAACGAGTATAAATGGCAAAATGCATAGCACAAGTACTTTTGTTTCTCTTTTGAGTGTGTGTGTGTTTCCAAAAATGATGAGGTTTTGTTAATCACAGACTCACCATTATAATTGCCAATGATCTGATGCTTCTGCCTATAACTGTGTCTCCTTTCCGCTTTCCAATCCTCGTGTTGCAATTTGGGAAACTACAAGGTAAAGGGGCCCTTGGCTTCCTTTGTGGTTTGGGAGTTGTCCTCGTCATGATGACAATTTGGGGACACTCTTGGTAACCATTCTGTCTACTGAGACCATGCTTTGGACAGTTTGGTGGGGTCAAATTTTCGTACCTTCCTAGGTTGCTTATAATGGGCCATCTGCGGCCTTAAGTGTTCCGTTGCTTTCATTTTTGACCCGTATTAAATGTACTAGACCATCAATGTGGGAGGCAATACACGTGGTACGGATGAGAGTAAGGATATCAGGAAGCTTAGGATCTGGTAATGGAGCTTCTAGTAGTTCAGTTTGCAGTGCTGTGCAAATTATTCAGCCTCTGAGGGGAAGGGCTTCGGCTTCTTTATCTTCAACAGAAATAGGTGTGTAATTGGGGATGAGGTGGGGTGTCACCTTCCCCGTATTCATGACTATCTTCTTTGCTCCTGAGCCTCTCTGTCCCCAGTTCCGGGCTCAGGTCTCCCGACCTTTGAAGTCTGAGGGACAGGAGTGCTAGGAGCATCTTTTGTTCTAATAGTTGGCTTTGACCATGGATCTTGACATAGAGTCCCTACCACCCTTGTAATTTCCTGAGTGATGTGGGGGGATTGGAGTGTCTTAGACAGAACTCCTAAATTTCCTGGGCGACAGCAGCCTTTGTTGTTTTGATGAGGTGACCCCTGAATAGCTCCAGGATGGGGGTGCTCACTGAGAGACCAAGGGTGATAAGAAGCTTGGAACTTTCAGCCTGACCTCTCCTCCCGAGAGAGGGGCGGGGCTAGAAGTGGAGTTAATACTTAGTTATGACTTTGAGGTGAAGCCTCCATAAAAATTCCTAAAGTGCAGGATTCAGAGGGTTTCCAGGGAGGTGAACACACCCAAGTGGCGGGGGTGTGCTGCACCCCAGCTCCACAGGGACTGTGGCTCCTGCGCTGGGGACCCTTCCTGACCTCGCCCTTGACCTCTTCCTCTGGCTGTTCATCTTGATCCTTTATGATATCCTTCATTATACCATAGACGGGTGAATATAAGTATGTCTTCCTGAGTTTTGTGTGATGTTGTAGCAAGTGACCGAACCTGAGGCGGGAGGAGCTCCTGATTTATGGGCGGTCCGCCAGAGGCAGCTGACATCTGAAGTGGGCGCTGTCTTTTGGGATTAAGCTTTTAAACTGTGGGATCTGATGTTAATTTTAGGTAGATAATGTCGGAATCGCACTGAACTGTAGGATGCCCAGCTGGTGTTGGAGAAGTTGTCAGTGTGGGGGAAAAACCCACATGTTGGTGTCAGCAGTGATGTGAGTAAAGAAACAACTTTTTCCCTTTAGCCTCAGAATCCTTCTCGGCACAGATGATGAGTCGGAATCAGATAGATCAGATGTGGAATGTGAAGAATATTTGTCCCATCCAGTGAGAGGGCTTGTGGGATTGCTTCCCACCTGAGTCTGTAGGTGATTTCCAAATTTGGGGGTTTTAATATTTTATTGCTACTTTGTATTTTGAAATCTCCCCCATGTCACTCTTCATCAAACATTATACAGTAAATCCTTATAGTTTATCAATGTTTGATAAACATCAGTATCACTGATATTAATATTACTCCAAAAATACTTCTGGATTTGCTAAGATAGTCTTTGGGAGTTTTGCGGAAAGGAGACCCTCCGAGTCTCTCCTTGTAACAGCCATTCTAAAATCTGAAGACTGATATCTAGGAAGTTGTCATCAATGTTACACGAAAACCTATAATGCAGAATTCCTCCTTCCAAGAGGTGTCAAGGGCAATCCGTACGTCCAGGAGATGAGGGCAATCCTGTTTTCTCAGAATGATACATTGGAGCATCAGTTTCCCGCCCTAAATACCAACGACCTTTCTGTCCCATGCTCACCATCTCTGCAATTCAGCACGGCAGTCTTCATTAATTCCCAGTGAGTGGGGGTGGGTTTCTAATATGGAGCCAGGCCAAACGACACTTAACAGCGCCTACCGCAGCCCTGCCATTTCCCTCCCACCTGCTTTCTCTGCACGTCCCTTCTCCGCGGTGTCCTCTCCGCCTCGTGCCTTCGGGTCCCTCTTCTTCCTGTTCCCACTCTTTACTCGTTCCCGTCACTTCCCAGTCCCCTCGGCTGCTTCGTGGCACCATCACCATGGTGCACTCATAAAATAAAGACACGTGCTACGGCTGTCTGCCCAGATGTGCGCAGACGCCTGGGGACCCTGGACGAGACACATTTGGCACTGTTGTGAATTCACACAGTGGCTTTGACTTTGGGTCCTCGGACTGACAGTCCAAAGGAGGTTTCCGTCTTCCTTCTCCCAGGGGCTGGAGTCCTGCCTTCCCTCGGGTGCATGCCTCGTCTCTGTGTGTGCTTATGAAATTGTGCTGGAGGGCAGGCCCGAGGTCATTCTCCCTTTAAATCTGTTTGACAGTTTCCCAAAGAAAATGCTGATGACATCACTTACAGATAAGGAGACCAATCCTCCGGGTCTAAGGCAGTGTACTGGGGACCCTGGCTGCCTGTCCCCACTCCGGGACAAAGTGACGTGCTCAGTGAGGGTGCTTATGTGGGTCCAGTTATTTATTTATCGATTGATTGATTGATTGATTTTTGAATTCTCTACGCAGCCTCTTTGCCTGGTGGAGACTCTTAATACCTAACTGGTCACTCCCCAGATACCATCTTATTCGTCAGGTGTCACAATTCAGTCAGGTTTCAGCCGGGGGCCACAGCTACACCACACAAACCCCCCCTCTGCTAGCCAGGCTGTCCATACGTTATGCTCACTGGCTGCTGGGAATCTCTTCCCAGGGAGGGTTCTCATTGGAAGAAGTCTGCGTGGTGCCTGAAGTCATCCTCCACGATGCGGGCGTGCCGTGGAGAGATTTATGTCTTCTCTCCTGGACAGCCTCCAGCGGCCTGGAGCGGACATTCATCTTCTGCTGCCTGTAATGGGAGCGGGCTTGTGACATCACGCTCTGGAAGGCTGTCGTTTCATGGGTGTGTTTTCTCTCTAACACACAGGCATTATGCAGGAACCCTAGGATTTCATTTTTATTTTGTTTTATTCTTCGAGTCTGTAGAAGCCAACTGCTTCAGGGGCTCCTTCTCCTGGAGACTCTGGCAGTGCCAGAGCCGCATTCCGACTGCCAAAAACGCGTTGGACAGAAACCGGCCCTTACAGTGTGCGCTTAGGGCTTGGCGCGTGCTGAAGCCGTGTGTCCTGCTTGTCGAGTGCCACGTGGAGATGCCAACGACATTCATCTTCATTAAGTTTCCAAAGCAACTGGCTAGAAATGCGGGCACGGTGCTACATATTCATTTTTAAGGGAGGTATCCTTGCTTCTGAGGTTTCTGGGATGTGGGTCTCAGTGCATTTGCCTACGATGTCACCTTGGTAAGAGAATAACTTGATGCTGCGTTCCAAACTGTAGAGATCTCCAAGGAGACTGACGCACACACTGATCATGGGTGGAGGGGAGGCAACTGTGGCTGTTGGGATGTCTTCATATCATGAATCGTGAATATTTTAATGTTTGGTCAGTGGGATGCTTGCTACTCACGAGAAAGATAGGGACTGTGGTGTCACCTGGCTTCAGAGAAGTCAAGGTGGCTCTGGCAGCCAACCTTTGGCGTCACTGCTAGTGCCCACACTTGCCTGTGTCATGGGCACATCGTTATTTTTCCCCCTCTTGTTTCCAGATAAGAAAGGATATGTCAGTGCAACAACTGAGGGAGTCTCGGCATCTTCAGAATGTGGGGCATCTGTGAGATCGTGCGGGGCTTTTTCAGCTCCAAGAGGAAAGAAACGCCAGCCCAAATCCACACTGGGAAACAAACACCGCTACGGGTCCGAGGGGCATGCCGGCTTCAGGCCCGCGGCGCCTGGATTCGGCCGTGTAGAGTGCGCCCAGCGTTGCCCACGTTTTTGAGGGAAAAATAAGGACATGCGTTCTACGTGGGTCGTACTAATTCTATATCTGTATAAATGTTTTTAATTCTTTCATTTATGCTTCCGTGTTAAACGTGTAACTCTAGAAAGCAATAACGATATCCATATGTAAAACAGTACCCTGGACTGCGATAATCAGTTGCGTTTCTAAATATAAGTAAATAAAAAGTTGAGTTAAAAAAACCAAAACGGAAGATTTTATTTTCCCTGAAACTTTGGGGCAAAAATGTGGGTGCGCAGTGTACACGGGAGCGCATTATACAAAGCACAATGTGGTCGATTCGGGATGCACATGATCTCCATAGAACTCTCTCTGCCACTCTCACTCCGGGGGGACCGATGCCATGGTTAGGGCCCAGGCGCTGGTCCCTGCCTCCCGCCGCTCTTTTCCAGGGTCTCTCTTGACCCCGGTGACTTGGCTGCAGCGCAGCCTCGTGGATTCAAGCCGAGCCGGAAACAGAAAGCCCCCATCCCACTCATCCCCCCAGAATCTCTGAGATCTGGCTGAATTAGCTCCTGAACCTGTGCTGTAGCCTGCGGAACGCGGTGTCCTCAATCCGGGTAGACTCAAAGTGGCAGAAAATAGATTCCAAACAAAAGTCCTTTCTTTGGCTGGAGACTGGGAGGATAACAATACCTGTCTAGTGCTTACATTGTACCCAAGCTGAACTGTGCCTCCCGGCCCCCCAAATCCCTGTGCTGAAGCCCTAACCCCTGGCGTGTGACTGCGTTTGAGGAACAGATGAAGTTGAGATCGTGAGGGTGGGCCCTCACCCAACCTGACCGGTGTCTTTATAACAGGAGGACATTCGGATACACAAAGGGAGAAATGAAAAACCCGGACGTTGAAGCCAGTGCTATCTTGGGCATCTTTTCAGGAACTGAACTAACATCCCAAGCAGTGCAGCAACCGCCTCCTTGAGCGTCCTGACCTTCCTGTTAAGATTTTGCCGTCCTCTTTCATTTCCCCCTCAAAGACAACGTCAGCTTGAATTCTCAAGGCCTACACAATTAACCCAGCAAGGAGCGGAATCGCAAAGTTGCAACACGAAGGGCTGAAAGTCAGTCCTTCCAGTTCCTCGTGCTTGGGTTCTGTTCATTGAATTCAGATCGTGCGCGTGCACCAAAGGGTGCAATCTTCGGGTGAGAATTTGAAAGCCAGACACCATAATCAGACTCCTCCGTTCCTTCTGTGTTTGATTTCGTGAGGGATCGTTTTTGTGATGGTGCTTGTTATTTTTCAGCGGCATGAAGAAAATGTTTTCAGCTGACACCGTAAAAAATAGACCATTTAAAAAATAAATAATGCATAGCGTTTTCAATACTTCTTTCAAGACGCATAAAAATATCCTCTTTCAATTATTTTAGCGGCTCTTTTAGCTGCTGAATACATGCTTCTGGGACTTGTCTGCTCTCCCCCCCTCTCGGAAATTTGTCTGGTGTGTGAAATTCATTCAAGGTCTACATGAACTCCGCTATTGCATTCTATTAAATGTAGGATATCATTATAGCGTGTGTCAGTCACGAGAAAAATAAACTCCAAGGCTCTCTCTAGGAGTGAGCCGGCTTCATAAATTTTAGACAACAGATGTACTTCTCACTTCCTCCTTCCGCCCCTTCCCCCAGCCCAGGAAAGAGGTTCAGTTCAGATGGTTCCGCTCACCCTGGTACCTTGCATCGTGTCACAGAAGGTGCTGACTTTGCTGATCTTTCTCTGGAATCTTCCTTTGACCCAAAGGACCATGGCAAGGTAAGTGTCTAACGAGACTGCTTTGCACAGATCTGGCCATTTGGAGTCCCGGAGCTCTTAACAGTTGAAAAGGAACTCAGAGTACCTCTCAGCATTTTGCATGGAGAGACTGTCAAGTTATATTTTCTCCTCTGCTTTTGATGTCTTACACGCTCCATCTGTGGAAGCCCAGGGCTGGGAGAAAGGTCACCTGGCTCTCAGCTCTGTCTCAGGAAGAACCAGAGCTGATCTCTCAGAAAGACAAGAAAACCCAGCCGTAGTTTGCCGTTTTCCAGCTCGACCCAGGGAAACCAAGGCAACCTAGTTTTTGGTGTTAACAAAAAAGTTAAGGGATTAAATAAAGGTAATGCCCTAAATTACGTGGTCTATGGGATACATGCAGTTTTGTTCCTTCTCTGTAGGAAATACTTGTTCCTTGAGGGCCGGTATCAGTGGTTGACACTATTCTTGGGGGTCTCAGAGAGGCGTCGGAGAAGTGTGCCGAGCCTGTTACACCCACACGTCCCTGTCTTTTATTTTGTGTCTCTATTTGCCGAGCCTTCTGAGACCAAGACTCTGATGGGACTGGGCACTAACTCCCCAGCACCAAACAGCCTAGTGTCACAGAGGAGTCAGCAGGGTTCCTGGCACTGGACTAGTCATGCTTCGAGCCATGGGACCATGCCACCATGCCATCTCAATTTGGAGGTTGTCACCTGATCTAAATGTAAATATCTGTAAGATGGGCAGAGGTAGGACACCCAGATCATTTACAGTCAAAACGAGGGCAGTATAGAGAGGGAGGAGAGGTCTCTCACTGCCAGGAACTGGGTCCAGGCAGGGGAACCTGGGCACAGGCGCGGAATACCAACAGCAGACGCCACCTGGAGGCTCTTCTAAGTACTACCCCACGTAGACCTCTACTTAAATATGCTCTAATAGCACCTCTTTGACATACAGGGAGATGGAGGCACATGGTGGTTAAATAACCCCCTAAATTCACACAAATCTGCAAGGGGCCAAGTCAGGAGAGGGACCAGCTGTATTAGGGGGTCCTGGTGAGGGCCTGGGGCTGGGAAGGCTGTCTGGCATTGAATTTACTGACCAGTCCCATCAGGTTCTTGTTCTCAGAAGGTTTGGCAGGGCAGAGAGAGACATAAAATAAGGGGCGGGGGTAAAATAAAAGTTGGGGCACTCAGCAAGAAGGCATTTCCAGTGAGACTGGAAGAAGAGTAGATTGTCAGCCATGGGCAGTCATTAGAAGATGACATGGTCACCTGGGAGGGCTTCTGAGGGACAATGGTCCTGGTGTCCCCAAACTCGGCTTACCTGCTAAGAGCAGCTGCCTTTCTTTATTCCTTCTGGGCATCGTCTCCACCTGAGGTAACCTGATGTAGGTTCGCCCCCTGGGGGAGTTTCCTGGTGAACTCTGACCCTGGTCCTTGGGTACACAAGCAGGGAGAGACCGAGAAAGTCCAGTCCAGGTGGGTAGGGGGCAATTTAGGAATCAAGGGACTTATATTCCAGGCTTGTCTTGGGCTCCGCAAAGGAGATCTCTGTACCCGCCTCCAGAATCTTAAACATTTGTAGAAACGCCTCAGCGAGGTTAGGTCATGGGTGGAGTCCCATGTCCCCAGTATTATCACGCTGTGTTCTTGGATATGGTTCCGGCCGTGGGAACGAACTTGGGTGGAACGTACCTTCCAAGGGCCAGGGAGGGTGGGGAGGAGCCTCTCATTGTCAGGGACCAGTGGGAGGTCATGCCCTCTCAATGACCTCCACCAACACTTGCATACATGGCTTTCTCCTGAGCCTCGAAAGAGTCTCCTGCAGGCTGCCAGCTGCTCCAACAGGAGGCTTTGGGGTGTAGCCATGGCTGCTTGGCTGGAGCTGGAAGTGAGGCTGGAGGACACAGAGCCTGGGTGGGGCAGGGAGTGTGTGCCAGCTGCCAGTGAGCATATGCAGCAAGCTGAGTGTTCTCTGCTGGGCTCTGTTTGGTTTTGGCTTGAGGCAGGTCTTATATACCAGTGGGTTTGCTTGAAAACAGGGTTCCTGCAGGTCTCAGGGTCTACATGGCCCGGATGTTGAGGATTCCTGCAATGAGTTGTAATCTTTTCCCGTGGACCCCCAGATTTCTTTAAAAATTGTTCAAGGGAGACGTGAAGACTGCATCTATTTCTTTTTTACAACTCATATAAGATAGCTTGAAAGCACCAAGGAAAGCAAATATCCTCAAGTGTGTTCCCCACTGGAGAATACCAGGGTATTGGCTTCTGCTGCCAAAGTAACTCTTCAGCTGAGAACGCAGACCTGGCAGCTAGGGCGCCTGGTTCACACGCCGTCTGCAGCGCTTTCTCCCTGTTTGACTGGGCAAGTTGCTTGCATTCTTCGTGATTGGATTCTTTCACTTTCTCTGTGAAATGGGTACGAGACTAATGGCATGTAGAAAGCACACGATCAGTGTCAGTTCTTATTTGTTAATGTTGTTGCTGCTGTGCAGAGGTCAGAATTAGCCCTCTCCTGTCGTCTCCTTCATCTATAGGAACTTCTTAGGAATACATCATTGATTTGGAAAGGTGGAAGCTCTACCTAGCCACACACATGAAATCATACACACATTATAGACTACTATGCAAGGATAGGCAACAACACAGAAGTGTATCACATCATATGGCGATGCTATATGTTATTTTGGGGATGTTCCTTACTGCTTCTTAGCTGATTATAACATATGTAATATATTCTGTAACTTTCTCTGTTTTTGAATTTTACACATAGAATATGTTATATATTTGATATGTAAAATATCATAACTACATTATAAATACACATTTACATATTTATAAATGAACACCTATAATACATTTGTAGTTTTACAATATATGCATTTGTAAATATATTTAGATACAGGTATTTTATGTGTATATTATAAACATTTTTATATTATATTTATATAATAAAAGATCTGAAAATAGAGAAAGGTACGGATAATGGTATAATCAGCACCTATGTATCTACTACCTAAATATAATAGATATCAACTTTTAAAATCTTAACTTTTGAAAGAAATAAAACATTACAGATACAATTACCCCATCTCCATTCCATTACCTTTTCTGTCCTCTGCATCTTCTCCTTACCTCCAATCAATCCTATTCTGAAGCTGCTGTGTATCTCACATGACTGTTATTTTAACATTTTACCACAAGTGTCTGTTTCTCAGGCCAATATTTAAAAGACAATATGGCATTTTTGTTGTTAAAAATCACTAAATAATATTTTTCTAAATGTATTTTTGCAACTTTATTCACTCAACTTCCTTTTTGAGACTTATTTATGCTGATAAATGATCCCTATTTCATTAATTTAATTGCTGTTCAGTAATGCTGTGGTAAGAATATATCACAGTAAATCTACCCACCTCTCCAGTGATGTATATAAACGTTGTTTACGGCCTTTCAGTCTTACAAGGACGGTGTAGTGTACATAGTTGTGCAAACTGCATCCTTAGGCAAATGTGGAGAGTGCAATTTGCAGGCTGTGACTCCTGATCTCACTTTTATATACATTTTATTTATTTTTTATTATAACTCAGTAATATCTTTATTTTTTCCTTTTTAGTATATTTTATTGATTATGCTATTACAGTTGTCCCATTTTCCCTCCTTCATTCCCCTCTGCCCTACACATCTGCTCCTACCGCATTCCCTCCCCCTTAGTTCATGTCCATGGGTGATACATATAAGTTCTTTAGCTTCTACATTTCCTATACTGTACTTAACCTCCACCCTGTCTATTTTGTGCCTACCATTTATGCTACTTATTGCCTGTATCTTTGCCTTATTCCCCCTCCCCTTCCCACTGATAGCCCTCCATGTGATCTCCATTTCTGTGATTCTGTTCCTGTTCTAGTTGTTTGCTTAGTTTGTTTTTTTTTTCTTTTTTTAGGTTCTGTTGTTGATAGTTGTGTTTGTTGTCATTTTACTGTTCATATTTTTTATCTTCTTTTTCTTAGATAAGTCCCTTTAACATTTTATATAATAATGACTTAGTGATGATGAACTCCTTTAACTTGACCTTATCTGGGAAGCACTTTATCTGCCCTTCTATTCTAAATGATAGCTTTGCTGGATAGAGTAATCTTGGATGTAGGTCCTTGCTTTTCAGCACTTTGAATACTTCTTGCCTGAAAGGCTTCTTTTGAGGAATCAGCTGATAGTCTTGTGGGAACTTGTTTATAGGTAACTGTTTCCTTTTCTCTTAATACCTTTAAGAAATTCTCCTTATCTTTGACCTTCGGTAATGTAATTATGATGTGCCTTGGTGTCTGCTTTCTTGAGTCCAATTTCTTGGGCACACTCTGAGCTTCTTGGACCTCCTGGAAATCTAATTCCTTTGCCAGATTGGGGAAGTTCTCCTTCATTATTTGTTCAGATAAGTTTCCAACTTCTTGCCCTTCATCTTCTCCTTCTGGCACCGCTATGATTCGGATGTTAGAATGTTTCAAGTTGTCCTGGAGGTTCTTTAGTCTCTCCTCATTTTTTTTGAATTCTTTTTTCTTCATTCTGTTCCTGTTGAATGTTTATTTCTTCCTTTTGATTCAAACCATTGATTTGATTCCAGGATTCCTTCCCATCACTGTTGGTTCCCTGTACATTTTCCTTTATTTCACTTTTCATAGCCATTACTTTTCCCTCTAGTTTATGACCATACTCAATCAATTCTGTGACCATCCTGATTACCAGTGTTTTGAACTCTGCATCCGATAGGTTGGCTATCTCTTTATTGCTTAGTTGTATTTTTTCTGGAGCTTTGATCTTGTTCTCTCATTTGACCATATTTTTTTTTTTTTGTCTTGGCACACCTGTCGTGCAGTAAGGGGTGGAGCCTTAGGTATTCATCCCACATTTTATATATTAAAACTTAAGCATTCATTGGCTACTCTTAATTTCCAGCTTTAAAACAAATACACTCACTACCTCACTCTCCCACTTTTGAGTCACTTGAAGACTGAAGTTTGCAAGGAAGACTGAAAAAGGATTAGCATTGGGATCTGCTCCATCCATGTGACTCAGGAGTTACTTGACGCTGTAGGTAGGGCATGTAATGCAAAAAACCAACAAACAAAAAACCCAAACAAACACAAAAAACAAACAAATTGGATGATGAAGATCATAGGAGACTAGAGCTGGCATTTCTAATCACCAGTGTGAATATGGTACACTCTTCAAAGCCATTGCAATGCATATAAAATACTAACCCTTTTACTTTATATATCTAGATTAGATTTTTATTTTGATAATACATAATTATCTTTGAAAAGTGAATAATGGAAGAAGAGAAAGACTCTTGAATTTCTGTTCCTCTACATTCCTAGGCAAGATTTAGTCCTACTTTTGAGCCCTTACTCTTTATGGACATTGTCACTGACCCTAAATTCTGACCTGTAGTGACTCTTCTAAGTGGCCCCGTGGACTCACTCTGTTTAATTAGATGTGACTCGAAGCCTAGTAATATCTTTTAAAGATGGACCTTAGCAAGGGTCACAGCATTGTCTGTTCCTGGATGTAACTCTGATAGCTGTTTATTTCTATACATAAACATAAATGGCTTCAGAATGGAAATAGAACTGAGCTGTCTTCTATTTTTGTCCAAACAGAAATGGACGTGAGGGATGTGCTACGTTAAGAAGTTGGGTCATTGTTTTTCAGAAGTGGAATTGTTCCACGGGGGCTCCGTCCCTCTGACAGTGGTCCATTTCTTCCCCTGGATAATTTCCCGCCTTTCAGAAGGCACCTGTGATAAACAATCACAGGCAGATGAATGCTGAACGGCGAGAACCAAAAGGAGATGGTGTTAATATGTATGTCGTTTGTAAACAGAGGCGCTTTCACATGGAGGAAGCAGAGTCTCCTGCGCCAACTCCAAGAAATGAATTTTGTTTGGAAACAATATGGGAAGAAAAAGCAAATAGTTAATTCCAAAGAGATAAAGCAAATGCACTTTCAGATCTCTGAAATGGTTATCACTAGCTTGGTTTAGAAAATATCCTCTCACTTACCAGACATGTCATGTTAATTAGGGGATATGCTGGAGACTAAAGCCGCAAAATGTCATTGGATAGTGCTGTCCAACCTCACACCTGCCTTGCAGAATAGCGGCTGAAACTGTACCAGCGTTAATCACAGAACACCCCCACAGGGAAGTGTGGGTGGGGCGAGAGCTGCGATGTAACGAAGTTTGAACACAGTCAATACCACTTGGAGGTTTGGTCTCTGAAAGGATGTATTTTCTCTGCTCTGGGACTTCCTGTCCTAAGGCCTGTTTCGTGGTCCCAAGGGCAACCTGACCCAGGTGTCATTATTGATCTTTACACAGCTAAGTGGTTTTAGGTTTCCCCTCTCAGGTCTCAAACCTCAAACCTCACACCTCATGAGTTCAGCATGTTTGTTAGCTAGACAGCTAGCACCGTGTTTATCCAATCAGTCCTTTGCTCAGGAGATGGGCTGTGGGACCATCTGCTTTTTGAATGGCAAGGTGCCTCTCAAAAGGAGACGCAAGGTGGCCCGGGTACTTCCATATTGGTCCCCCAGGACTCTTGGTCTCACGAGACCCAAATTGCTAGGAGTCAAGGATTTGAGTGGGGAGGAAATAAGATCTGTATAACAAGTGAACTAAAAAAAGAAAGCCTTTGGTCTTAAACGTTTTGATTGAGAAAAGACAGGATTATAACTCTTAAATGAATCACTTACAGCAGGGGGCCCAGACCCCCGGGCCACTGGTCAATGGCCCCTTAGGAATGAGGCCGCACAGCAGGAGGTGAGTGTGAATGTAATGCGTGTGAGTCATCCCCCCACCAGGTCCCTGGAAGACATTGTCTTCCGTGAAACTGGTCCCTCATGCCCAAAGGTTGGGGACCACTGCTTACAGGATGGGTGAGCAGATAAAAATGGACGAACAGCAGGAAGGGGATACTTTTTATTACCTGAATCTGACAAGCTACAAGGAAAAGTGGTGGGGACCTCCCAGCAGGGCAGACGGTGATGATGACTCACAGTGACGAGCGCTTACTCTGTGCCTGTGGCTCCTCCGGGAACTTTCAAAGCATCATCTCATTCCATCTCCACAGCGGCCTCATGAAAGGGATGCCCTCGTTGCGTTTATTTCGGAGTCAGGACCCTGAGGCTCAGAGTCGTTTCATAACTTGCTGAGGCTCATACAGCAACTAGGGGGCAGCTTTATCAACATCTGGTTCCAGAGGACTATAGCACCTTCGGGCCCAGAGATCCGTCAACGATCTGAGTCATTTAATGACCGACAGAACAACACGTGGCTGAGAGGAGTCTGTGTTTTTCCCAGGGAGCACATGTCTCTCCCGGGACATCTGCTGGGGACCTTGGGAACCAGACACTTATGTGGTCTCATGGAGGTGGGGCCGCAGAACCCTCGTGGCTGACTTGGATTCTGATTTCAGATTTCCGACTCATCGGATCTGGCCCTGTGGGTGTTATGGCTTGCCTGTGGTCTGCATGAGGCCCAGGGCCGCCTCCTAGTCCCAGCCTGTGACGACTCAGCCCCCGTGGACCAGCGCAAGCAGAGCACAAGCATTTGTGTGGTTCATGAAATGAGGGTGAGCAGGATGTGTGGCCAACCTGGGCACCAAGGAAACTGTAGGGCGCCCGATTATTTCATGTGTCATCTATGTTGGCTGAATCGATAGTACGGGAACGCGAGCGTTTCGTCAGTGATGAGCGGTCCCAACGGAGCAGCTGGCTCTGTTGCAATTCTTGGTATAATACTTTCGATTTTTGTTCCCAGTAGTGTTTGGTTCCAAGTAATAGAAACTTGGTGAAACTTAAGTTTTCAAAAACAAAGTGAGTGTGTAACTATGTCGGGGAGATCAGGGTGTCTTAAGAACTCGGGCAGGACGTATGCAGAGTTTTGAGGAACTGAAACTGGAAACTATACATTTAACAACTAAAGTACTCTTTTAATCTCTCAAGAGGTGCATGGGACCTCATTTCCGCTTGTCACTGCAGAGGTCACCTGTTCTTCTTGGTCTCTGTAGCCAGACCTCCTGTGTTTCTGCAGGCACGTGGTGGGAAATGGCTGGTCCAGCCCATCTATCTGTACGTCCATCTTCCGATTCAGGGCCCAGGTGAGACTCCCACATCCAGTTCCCAAATCTCTGGGGTATCCGCAGGTCCTACCCTGGATCTTTGGTGACCCTGGGACAGCGCGGTCAGATGGGGCGGTGCTCTCTCAGCAGGGCCTGTTGGAAGTGACCCAGGGCCCGGGTGGGAAAGGTCTCTACCCGCCACACCACGGGAAGCAGGAGGGGTCAGTGCTCAGAGCAGGAGATCAGGGCCGCCCTAGACCCCCGTCGAGACATCGCCTTGCAGGAATTTGATCGGTAGTTGTTCTCACCTGCTCCCCAGCCTGGCCTTCCGCATGAAGATTCCTTGTTGTCTGATGAATGATGCTGTTTAGAAGTTTCCTTTGCGTTAGAATTGGGGAATTTGATATACGGAATGTGAAGTCTTATGATGGCGGGTATGGATTTTGCAATTTGAAGTGCTTGGATCTGCATCCCAGCACCAAAGCTTACTGGCTGTGAGACGTCACGAGAGTGACTTAACCGCTCGGTGCCTCCCTAGCCTGTTGCATGCAACAAGAATGCTGTTTATACCTACTTCATAGAAGTTTCATAGGGGGCCGTTGTGTGTGTGCACAGATGATTTAGAACAGTCATGTAGAGTTCTCAGTAGAGTTGTTTGGCAAGAGATTTTGTAAATGATGAGATTTTGTAATTAAGATATTAAACATGCTTAGGGACTTTTTGCATATTAATTGATTGAAATTAAAAATCGAGGAATGAAACAGAGCAGGTGTGAGGCACTGAGAGGAAAGCAAACGAGATGAAAAAGAGGAGACGACAGAGTAGTCTCAGTCTTGTGACAAGGGAGCGGTTCCACCGAGTGGAACATAGGGCCTGTGGGTGGCCCACTCCACGTCGGCCCAGGTTATAGGATGCCTTCCCCCTTCCCTTCATGTCAATATGATCACGAGAAATGCCACATGCCAATTAAGTGCTATAATCTGGCAGAGCGGTGGGTATTCTGCCTAACACCATGTTGGAGGAAGATTGGGAGAAGCTGGGAAGAAGTTCGGGTGGAGGACACAGGATGAAATCCAGAGGGAATGGGTTTAGTTGCAAATGTAAGGGTGTGTTGGGACTTGAAGCTTTATCTGTTCCAACTGGGGGCTTTGCCACATGGGGGCGGGTCCTAGTTTGGAAGATGCTACGTCTCTGTATCTTAGTGGCTTTTTATCTTCCCTGAGTCCCTTTCACTGTGGCCATTTCTACCTTACTTTATTATCTCTCCAACTCTTGGCTGTGCCCAAGGAGTATCAAGCTTTGCTAAGGAATAGAGAAAATCCAACTGTAGTAATTATAAAGGCAGTGGGTCACTTTGAATAAAACAAATGGAGACCAAACATGTTGGGCATTTTAGCACAAAGAGGTGGCCGGTGTCCTTATCTGTCCGGCATGTTGTTGACGAGATGAGAGACTTTCCGTGGAGTCTGGTTCAGGGCAGGTGCCTCCAAGGTGTCGTCTTCCCATCCTCCCTCTCGGGAGCGCTGGGCCCAATTAGGCCGGTGGTGACTCTGAGAGCGAAGGGAAGTCTTTGTGATACGAGCGTCTCTGTTCCGAATCCCGGCAGCCCACGCCAGGGCTCTCTCTGCTTTGACGTCTCTTGCTTGTTCGGAGGATTGTTGAGAGAGAACTGATCTCCGATTCTTGCTGGAAGCAAAGGACGTGTTTAATCATCAGTTTTGCGCTGTCCTCGGCTGTGTTCTCCCCACGGTGGAGGTCAGCCCCGTGTTCTCACGGAAGCCCTCAGCAAGTTCAAAGGACTCACTGAAAAATAACTGGGTGAGTTTTGTTTTTCAATAAGTATTAAAAGCAGTTTTTAACTTGCAGCAGAAATAAACTTTGGATTATTCTGAAATCAAATAATGGGCAAAATCACCTACAGATGTCCTTTTTCTTAGTAGAATTTAATTTAGATACCAAGTTTTATTTCCTTTTAATCTGATAAAAGCAAACATATGAGCACCTAAAAATGTTTTTGTTTTTCTTTCCATTTGGCTTTAATGATTTTGAGAAGATAAGCTCTGATAACAGAATATGTTTCGTTGTGTGGTTGGTAAAGCTTTGCTTAAAATGCAGCTAAACAATTGTTCATTTCTTAATTAATATTATTATACTGTTGTGGTGTGGCTGAAATGTCGTGTTTACTGAAAGTCAGTCTTTCTGAAGAAGAAGAAACTGTGGGCAGAGAATGTACCATCACCCCCCCCCCCGAGAAGTTTTTAAGAATACAGTGTTTGCAACAATCTTTCAGAAAACAGGCATTGTGCCACCTTCGTGTTTGTGTCCCTAATACCTAGCATGTTGCCTTACACGTAGTAGGTCCTCAACAACTCTGTGTGGTGTTGAATCGAAAGGAATTGGAACTCAGATTTTCTAATACACTGGACCTCGAAACCTAACCTATGGCAGATAACAATGACACGTCAGAGGAGCTCTGTTTTGGTCCGGAAAGGTGGTACCGTTTGCAATGGTTGCTTGGTTATGGCTTGGGAGGCTTTTCGATGGGGTTAATGATGAAAAGTTTAGAACATCCTTTAAGTTTTCTCCTTGTCTTCACTGGGCGTGATTGGCGAGAGAGAATGCTCTCACACTGGGCGTGCAAAGAAGAAACGACGTGGCCTCACGTGAAAACGGGTGCAGAGCTCAGACCACGCATCTCTGTGCTGCCTTAATGAGGCGAACTTCGTGCTAGAACTTGACTGCCTTAGAATGCTAAATAGTTGTTAGGCATCCTCTCCTTATTCATCCTGAATGCCCCCTTCAGCATTCTCTCTGTGGCGTGTGCTCTCAGACCCACAGCCCAGTCGCTTGGACCTCTTGGTGTGTTCCAGCCACCCCTGCGCTGAGCCGCCCCCTCTTCCCACACCCAGCTGCAGAAAGTCTTGCTGGCCACATGGACACAGAGCAGGCCAGATGTGGCTGGGATTTAGCAGTCCTGGGTAGCAGCCCTTGGCCGTCGACTCTCACAAGTTGGGGTAATTCTGACGCATCTGTGGTGCATTACTTCCGGTGGGGACTATGCTCCCATCGCCCATGGTGGGTGGCAGCGGGTCCCAGAGCACACCCTCCCCGGGCCACCTCCGCTTCCTACAGCACGTTTCCATTTCCCCGTTGGTGCTCCAGCTTGTGTCCCTTGAAACTGCACTCAAAGCTGTGTGTCAGGGTCTGCTTCGGGGAGAGCAGAAAGGAAGGCGCCATTATCCCCATGTTTCTCTTGAGTACCCCAATGCCCAGAGAATTTCAGGAAGTTGTACGGAGCACATAGCCAGAGAATAGTGTGACCAGGAACAAAATCGACGTGTGTCTGACCCCCAGAGGCAAAATTAAGAATTAATGGGGAACTTCCGGTCAAGATGGCGGTGTAGGCAGACATGGCTCGCCTCTTCGCACAACCGCATCAACATTACAGCTAAAACATAGAACAACTGTCATTCAGAACCTTCAGAAATTGAGTTGAATAGAAGTCTGACAATTACAGAATTAAAGAAACCACATCCATCCAGACTGGTAGGAGGGGCTCAGATGCGGAATGGGCTGGTCCCTCACCCACATGTGGTGGATAACAATTCAGGAGAGATATATCTGGAGTGAGGAGTCCCAGCCCCACACCAGGCCCCCGACCCAGGAAGATAAGTCCCCACAAACTTCTGGCTGCAAAAACAAGTGGGGGTTAAGTCAGTGGAAGAAACCTCTGGAGTCGTTCCTCTTAAAGAACCCACATGTGGACTTACCTACTCAAACTCACACCCTCTGGGCGCTGGTGATGGCGTAGCAGCTTAAAAGGCACCAGTGATATAGAGGGAGAAACTGAAGTGTCTGGCATCAAGGCAAGCAGAGGCCATTGACCCTTTTCTAAACCTTCCCCACCACAGAGCCGGCAGGCTGGTGCCATATCTGAGACTCCATCAACCTGGCTAACACTGTTAGACCCGCCTTAGAGATCCCCAGAGACTCTGCCCCACCCAATTTATGGGCCTACCCAGGCTGCTTTTCCAGATGAATGGCTGGTTTTGGCTCACACAACTTCTAAATGCTACTACATAAGCAACAACTGGCCTCAGTAAGTTCCAGGCCTGGCACTAGCAACAGCCAGCCTAGATTCACAGCTTAGCTTTGTCTGGGAATCTCCAAGCCCAACACAAATAGCAGCCATCTCAGGTTGCTTTATAGCTCAGGCAGGGTGGCCACTGGCAAAACATAGGTGGAGGCTGACCTTGGCCTGCACTACCCAGGAAACCCCAGGGCCAGCACACCCAGTGCACAGCTATGCACCATGTTGGGGCACCAGCATCCTGCCCCTGCACAGCTGGTCCTCCAAGGAGGGCAGAGGTTGGT
>CM052547.1:87832693-87856152 GCA_028533065.1 Trachops cirrhosus
CTGCCAAAATGAGGAGACAAAGAAACATGACACAAATAAAAGAACAGATCAAAACTCCAGAAAAAGAACTAAACGAAATGGAGATAAGCAATTTATCAGATGCAAAGTTCAAAACACTGGTTATAAGGATGATCAAGGAACTTAGTGAGGACCTCAGCAGCATAAAAAAGATCCTGTCAGAAATGAAGGATACAGTAATTGAAATAAAGAACAGTTTACTGGGAAACAGCAGTAGAGCGGATGAAGCCAAGAATCAAATCAATGCTATAGAACATAAGGAAGCGAAGAACAGCCAATCAGAAAAACAAGAAGAAACAAGAATCTAAAAAAATGGCAAACCAATGGGAATTCTACAGTGTCCATATAATTCCGATAACATTATATGTTCAGAAAGGCAGCTGATCCCGTGAACGAGTATCATTAGTTTGCTACATTAAACGTATTCTCTAGAGAGTCACTTTTTTTTTTAATCTTTGGCATGCCTGGCCTAGTTGGAAATAGGAGACAGAGTCCTAACAGATTTTCAAGCACAAGATTTTGTTCTTTCATTTGTAATTCCTTTTTTAGGTCTCCCAAACCTCACCTAAGAACTTGCTTCTGAACTTACAGGTCCGTGAACTGGTTTCTTTCTGGGCCTTTCACCCAGGGCCTGAGGGAAAGTATTGGTGGGGGGGTGCGTTCGTACACGTGTGCACGTGTGAGAGGAACACACACACAGACACACACATTATAGACACTGTGGGCTCGGATAGCATCATAGGCACTTTTCTCCACTTTGCTCTGTGTGTGGGTGCGTGTAGGCACGTACGTGTGTGTTGGCTACTTCTTTCTCAGGCGTTTCTTTCCTTGTGGCAGCAAGACGGCCACCAGCTGCTCCGGGACTGCATTCTACCCTCCTACTATGTAACCACTTTTCCAAAATTCCAGCAAAGTCCTACCATTGTATCGAATTTGCCTCATGTGGGTCATATGCCCATCTTGGAACCCATCAGCACGGCTAATGGGATGGCGAGCGTTGATTGGCCAGGGCTGGGTCATGTGCTTCATCTTTCTTTACCCACCTGGCAGCCAGGGTTGGGCCAAATCCACACAAACCACATGGACTTGGAGAGGCGGAGTAGTGGTTCCTCAAAGGACAATGTTTCCGGTAGCCAGAAGAAGCAGGAAAGGGGGCTGGGCATACCCAGCAAGAGATGTCCTCCACGGTGGTCGGGGGGAGCAGAAACCCGTCCCTCTAGCTTAGTGGTAAATTGCTGCTGGCAAACATACTCAGGCAGTTTTAAAAAATGAATGCAATGCATAAGATTCCTCTTACATAAAATACAGCAATTTTGCTTTCCCAGTGCATTTTACTTAATCGAAACTTGGTCGTAGTAGGCATTGGATGGGAAATGGTATTGAGTCTTTTAGTCCTCTAGCCTCACGAAGGGATTTTGCCTGATGAAACACAATCTTAAACA
The DNA here is from genome assembly GCA_028533065.1 of Trachops cirrhosus. Lineage (NCBI taxonomy): Eukaryota > Metazoa > Chordata > Mammalia > Chiroptera > Phyllostomidae > Trachops > Trachops cirrhosus. The sequence goes on from CM052547.1 coordinate 87,834,154, forward strand.
AATAATGGGAGTGATTAGTGAAAGATCAAAAAGCCGCGAGCCAGACACTGTCTCAGCCCCAGGGTGGTCGGAGCCTTGGGCTCGTTGCCATTGACCTTCGCAGGTGTTAGTCGGTCCAGTTGGAAATCCCGATAAAAATCAGTGTGTCACCACAAAGAAGACACGGGGTTTGAAGTGACCTTGTTTGGAATGACTAAATTAGAGAAGACAGTGTGTTTAAGCAGCGACCTCAGCACAGCCAACAGAGACATCTGCACCAAGGATTATTCGGCCCCCAGGCCTCTGGCCTTGGCTTCATTGTCCTCCAGCCACTGGCTCATTTCCAGCCTCTGCTTCTGTGCTCTGAGCTTTCGCGCTGAAATCACATCTGAGGGTGTGAGCCTCCGAGCTGAAGAGTCGCTGGTCTTCCTGAATGTTTCCGGCTTGTGAATGTGGTGATGTTTCGTGTTATCACATCCATAGATCTGGAAACAGGAAAGGGGGTGGGGAGCAGAGTGATGAGGAACCAAGGCACCATAGTCAGGCACACCCCGGAGTCTGAGTCGTGCTTCTGACGCTTTCTTACTGTGTCCGGGGACAAGGGACTAAGCTGTTTTGAATGGTTCCTCATGGGTAAAGTGAGGGAGTCTACAGTTCTAACCTTACAGTGTTGTAAGTGTTATGTAACACAATTTATTCTACCAGCGCTTAGCAAAGTGTCTGGCACGTACTGAATACTCAGACAACACTCCGAAAATGAAGGTTGCTATAATTAGAGGACAATGTGCTTTTCCAATTAAGGGCATCATCGGCGTGCCTTCAGTTAGAGGCACTGGATGGACAAGCCAAGCGCTGATTAACCTGTGACTCATAAACTCATCCGATCACAGTGGAATGCTTCCTCTTTTGCTTTTATTTCCCCTGGGAAAGAGGTGATGGAGAAGGGAAGTCAAGAAAGTTATGATTTCCTTAATTAGATGGTAAAGGAAAACAAGAATAGCAAATCAAGGCTTTCAACACCGTGGATGGAGACATTGCCTCTGGGTATACCAGTGCTTTCTTAACTATCTTTTTTTTTCTGTGAGTACCGAGGGCGGGAAGGGCAGGTGTGAGACTGGAGTGCGTCATTTATCTATTTTCATACAGACACAGTATAAAATGAAGACAAAATGTAGTTTTCATTCGTTTGTGCCAATGGACGGCAGTCCAGAGGCTTATTTCATCCACCGTAATTGATGCTCGGTCTTGGAATGCATCGGATAGTTTGAACTGCGTTTTGTTCCAGCAGACTCACCTAATTATGGTTTGCTGGGGCTTATGCAGCAACAGCTGTGAGTGTCCTAAGTGGATCCCAGTCTGCGGTGGGGGACGTTGGCCTAGAAAACTCTGCTGGGCAGAAGGATGCTGGCAGACGGGGGTCCCGCACACCTCGCCAAGTGTTTGCACGTGGACATTGAGCCTGACCGTAAGCGGCGGTCATTTGTGCCCTTTTGCTGGAACACAGCGCTCACATTGTCATTTTACTAAACAAAAAGGTGACCAGTCTGCCCTGTGGGGAGCGGTCTCCCACCCAAAAGGCTAAAACGATCGCGTGGTGAGGTGAGCAGGTGGCAGCTGGCTGTTTGGGCTGTTCTCTTTTCACCTGGAAAACCTTAGAGCATTGCTCTGAGATTTTTTGATGAGACAACGGCATGACCTACTTCCAAATCCCCTCAAGTTGAAATAAATGTATATGTTTGTGTATGTAGGCACGCACATGGACTAGCACTGAAATTGGGGACTTGGCACATTTTGAATTCAGTTGACACTTTGTCTTCCATGTAACAGTAACCAAGATCATTTTTGTTTTGATTTATATATTTTTTTTATGTTTTTGACACTATGTGAGTGTTCCGATGTAAATTTCCTTCTCAGAAATTGGTGCTTTTAGTGCTGTCTGGTTTGAAGTTCCATGATTTGGTCCCAAACTTTACCTAACATCATTTGTATGATTGCAGTACCATTTTGTACACCTAATGTGTACCAGCACCCCCCGCCTCTGCCTTGGACACAGAGAGACAACCAGCTGCACCTTTAGATGTATCTCTGTCTTTCTCTCTGTTTTTATCTGTCTGTCTGTCTATCTATCTATCTATCATCTATCGACATAGGTGTTGATACCATACAAATATGTACATTTAGAAATCTGTGTCACTTTTTATATTTCTCTGTCGACGTAACAACATGTATATATTCATACTCTGGGTATTCATTAGCCTTCAGTGCCCTCAGCCATGGGTATTTATTTCTTGCAGACTCGAGTCTGCAGACAAAACAATAAGCTCTGAGGCTTGTTATGGCGCCAAGCAATCTAAACTGTTTTTCTCTGTCCAAGGCAGTTCAGAGACCTCAGCATCTGAATTTTTCCCTCTAGGTTTTCTCTTCGTCAAAAGTGAAATTATATGCCAGTGACCATTTTTCACACCGCCTCTGCCCCAAATAATCTGGACCATTGGATTTTTCCAATCTTCCTTCCTTGATCATCGCTGCAAAACCAGTTACAAATGAAGATTACGTTTCTGGAAATGGCTGGTTTTGAGCCACAGATGCCTGAAGAGTAGTGAGTGGGTTTTCAGAAAACGGAGAATACACTTGAACGTGTTATATTTGGAAAACCTCACACTCCTTGAGACAAAGAAAAAGTAGCAGTTCAGGATCTTTGGGTTTGGATCAGTTATCTGAGATTTCATTTGCATAATTGCATTTTATTCTTTGGGTATTTCAGAATACTCTTTTCTCCCACCTCCGTTTTCCTATTTCCAGGGCCACTATTGTTCCAAATAACTGATCGATATCAAAGGCGCCTGAATTCAGAGTGCAACTCTCATTTCTCAGGCAGTCATCTGTTACAATGTGATCGGGAGGGGAATAACCAGGAGAGGGAAGAGCACTAGAAAGAACTCGGAAAGCAGTTTCTGAGTCACATTTTTATTTTTTTCATGTTACTGCTTAACATATGTACGGCATGCTTTATTCAATGTAATTTCGTCCATGATAAAGTTTACTATGGACACTTAATTGTTATAGTGAGGTGTTCACCGAGAATAAGGCAGCAGCATCAGTAACTGCCCTTTGAAAGTTAGTCTGCTGCTTATGATTGATAAACTACTTCAGGGGATGAACCAAATGAGCATTCCTTTTTCTCACACATTCAGTGGGCTGGTGAAGAAATCCAAGAGTGAAATGGCAGCTCCATGCTGCTGGCGTGGACCCACATTGCATCAATAGTTGTGCTTTGCTTTCCCAGTCATGAGGTTCCACCCATAGTCTCAGCATGGCTGTTGAAGCTCCTGCCATCACATGTGCATTCCAGGCAGGGAGAAGGAAGGGCAACGCTTACAAGGCAAAGTGCCAGGCAGGTCTATTGCCTCTTTCTGGAAAAAGCTAGTTCCCATGCAGTAGATTCTCACTTACGTTTTATAGATGAGAATTTGGTGGGTGGGACACTGGGGCGACCAGGAAGTTTGGGGGAGGTGAAGATTTTTATCTGAGTATATTTCTGTTTAGAACAACTTCAGCGAGCAGATACTTGCATTCAACTAATAGTGCCTTCTTAACATATAGAAATAACATGTTATTTGTCGGGGCAGAAAAAACACCGACTCATTTCAGATTAGGTCCCTGATGCATTTTATACATTTAATGGAGAAAATGTCAACAAGCAAAAGAAGCATAGTAAAAGCATGTGCCTGAGAAATGTTGGCCGTTTCCATTGCAGCATGGTCAAGGAGAGAAACTGAATTACAGGGCTTTGTGTGTGTATGTGAGGACGGCGCAATATGGGTGTGTGTGTGTGTGTGTGTGTGTGTGTGTGTGTGTGTGTATCAGGGTGGGGGTGGGAACCAAGAGAATCTGCAGTTTCTTCTTCAAGTAGCCTCAGTAGTGATGTATTGGCCCCACTATACTGTATGATGTTAAGCTAGTTACTTAGCCACATTTTGCCTTGGCTTTCCCATCTGTGAAATGGGGTTATAGTAATACCTACCTGACAGAGGTCACCTCCTTGCCCAAACGTCAGTCAGCCTCCTGCAAGCCCTCTGCCCAGTTAAGCCCATCCTTGAGCTTCAGTTTCCACACTGGTAGAGTCCAGTTTTGGCAAAAATCCTGCTAAATCCGTTTATCCAGAGTCTCCCTACCCTGATATATGGGCTCCCTGGATACCTGGCCAGATTCTCATCCCCCAGGGGTTATCTTTATAGTTACCATCCTGGCCTGTCCTTGCCAGATGGGTTACTGAGCACGAAAACCTTTTAGTAATTTTATGTCCACCAGCCCCCTTTCCCACTCTGGTTCTTGACTATTAATCCCCATTTTTAAAAACTAGATTAAGCCCAATCCCTCTCCCCTACAGACTTTATTGAGTAGTCCCCATTCTGTAGTAATAGAATAAAGTCTGCCTTCCCATTTTCCTAAGAATTATAAACCATTTTTCTTTAACACCACCTCATGGGGCGGTGCGATGAACAGGCTGCTGTGTGCAAAGCACTCCGCACAGTGCCTTTTCCGCAGTGGCAGTGAAATAAGTCAATGCTCTGTGTGGCGGAAGGGATTCACCAAGCTGTGTCTTTGTCAGACACCAGGTTGAATCTCTATCAGATTTAGTGAGTCCCGTCCACCACTGGAGCCCCAGTCTCTGGCACGTTGTGGAGTTCACGCAACGCCCAGTGGGTTAATAAGCGAACCTCAGCTGACGCTAAGGCGTCTTTGGTCCGGGAAGCTCTCTGGTTGGTTGCGTGTTTGTCACTATTAGGATTTCCACGTAATCTGTTAAAGGCCTCAGCCAATGGCCTTCGAGCAATTCCAGGGTATACCAGAGCACTGCTTCGTAGAGTACCCATCACGTACCCTCCTGATTATGACTTGCTTTGCATGACAACAGGGGAACATACTCTTACCCTGCCAACCCAAGCACCCGCCATTCAGTTGGCAGTTGGCTTTTCCTCTGGAAATAATAAATTGGCATTCTGCTGTTAACGTTGGGGTTTTGGAGGGAAGCAGGTTTTACCAGTGTGGAGCTCACCTCAGTCCCTGCTCCTGTTTGGAAAGCACGTCTCTGGGGAGCATACAGGCCTCTCACGTGATTACAGTAACCTCATTTTAAGTTCCTGTTTTCAGCTCTTCTCAGTAGGTTCACAAATTAAGTAAATAACATACTTATAATTACCGTATTTTGCCACATATAATGCACACCCATGTTTTTGTGCGCATCGTGTATGGGATTATTATACCCATTATTATACCTGTGGTATGTAATCATTGTTCCCCTGTATACTGCTCATCCTTATTTTTCCCTCAAAAATTCAGGCAAAAAAGTGTGCATTTTACATGGTAAAATACGGTATCCTGTTTAGAATGTAATCCCAGCTCCACAATTTATTAGCTATACAATTTGGGCAAGTTATTTAAGCTCTGTTTGTCTTGGTTTCCTTGACTAAAAAACAGGGTTTATAATAGTGCCTGTTGTATAATAGGGTGACATTGTAGACGAAATGAAATAACTCCCTGTGATATAGTTCCTGGCATGTAGTAATTGCTCAGGAAAAAAGAAATAGTATCCACGTTTTCCAGTTACTTCGTTCTTTGAGACAATTGTTTCCATTGTGCCGTTCACCACAGGGGTAAACAGACATCAGCTCAGTGAGAACAACGATCAGTCACTCTAAGTATTTTGTTTGAGATCAAAGATGGGGTTTGGACTGAATTTTCCCATCGGGTATTATGAAACTCTAGACGGAGAGACTCCCTTTCTGGGGAGGCCAAAGGGACTGTTACTGAGGATATCATTCCAGATTCCCTTTACGCCACACTGCGGTGAACTGCAGCAACTTTACGTGATGTATCCCGCATTGCGAACTCTACAGCTGTCCCATCCACACTAGACACTATGTGTTATACTACAGCTGTTCTGGGCTTTAAGTACTGATTACTTACTGGGGGTGAGGGCGATCATAGACACTGGGTTTCGTATCAATTTGGAATCTATTCTTTTGGAAACTCGTGTTTCAGGCCTGTGGTGAAATGTGTCTTTGCACAATTTTTATAAAGGGGGATTTGTGAAGGAAATTAATAAGGGAATAGAGCTCAATAACTAAAAGTGAATTATAGCACACTTCCCAATGCTGTAGCTTTATATTCCTTTCATGTACTAAGACTTCTGTAAGGTGCACTTAGAATGTTTAGCTTTCTTTACTCTATTTCCTTGGTATTCGTAGAGACTATTGAAAGTTATACAATTCTAAAAAAAAAATCTAAGTTCTAAGAAACATAAATTTCAATTAGTTCACATTTATCTTTACATGCCTCCTAATTTAAGTCATTTGGTGAGATTTTAGTATATCTATTTTAAAATGCTGTTTGCATTTTTCTGTATATTAACAGATTCATTCACAGTTTTCTGCTAAGCTGTGGACATGAAGAAGTCAGAAACTTTTCATCATATCCCAGGCACCCAATACTCATTCATCCATTCACTGAGTGACAAGTGATAGAATCAGTGGTCAGAACATGTTTATTGAGTAAATAGGTGAAAATATGTGTAGAACACTGAACAAAAATGCAGGTGGAAAGGTAAACTTCTCAGTTAATGACACTCCGCTGACAATGTACTATTCTTTCCTGCCACCCTTTTTTATTGTGAGGATACTTTTACACTTAGATGGGATTCATTCTTTTATTTGTTTATAAAAGAGCAAGCAGCTTTCTTTACTTCTAAGAAAAGACTTAAAACATTTTGAAGCCTTGAACTGGAACGCCACTGAATGATGATGTTTGTTTCGCTGCACGCACGTTCTGCAGAGGCTGCCCCCCCCCCGAGGGTGCGAGACTAGGCTGTCGCCGTGCAAACGCGGAGGGTGAGTCTGCGTTGCGGCAGCCTCTCCGGAGAGGGCTCAGGTTTGCAGGGCAGCCCCTCCCTCAGACCGAGGACCAGACAGTGTGTCTTCTGTTTCTGAGTCAGCTCGGAGCAGCACCAGGTCGGCACTAACTCTGACTCGAAGCACAGAAGCACAAATCTCTAACTTGCACTTCTCAAGTCCAACAAGCCTTTTCGGTTGTGGCCAAATTATAGCCGAAATTACTGTGATAGCAACACAGAGCCCACGTGAGTCCAGGCAAGCAGGGGCCTCCTTCATGCACTGGACGGAAGAAATTGTAAGATGATCGATCCCGGGGGGAGTGGTATTACCTCTCTGGAATTGAAATGCTTTCCATGCAGAATAAAACTCTGTCCCCTGGGTTTCAGATAAAAGATTGTAGACGTGTATTTGCTTGGAAACACTGACATTTTTAATAAGGAGACAGGATGGTGCAGTTGCGAAGAGTCAGGTTCGAAAAGCCGAGGTACTGTATACTACGTCTGACTCCTGAGAAAGCTGCTGGTACTCTTTCTTCCGACGCCACCTCTCCGAAATGAAGTTAGTACCAGCACCTAATCCCATTCCCAAGGGTGACAGTGTGAGCACAGACATGGTGCTTAGCCTGGTGCATTCATTAGTCCTCATCAAGAACCTGCAATGCATACACTTCCGGGCACGCAGTGTTTTCCGTATTTGTTGAATTCCTGAATTGGAAGGGGACAATTTGGACTAATGCTTGGTGTGGCATTTACCACTCAAGAGTTGATCATGTTTGACAGGGGAAAGGTTTCACCTCAAAGTACAGACGTTTAAAAGACATGCCCGAGGACAGTGCCACTCTGCGTCTCTGGACAAATATTGAATCTCCAGGTCAGCAAATATTCAGGGATTATCCCGGAGTAATTACTCTGATAATTGGGACTTTATAAACTGACATTCATTTTAACCGAGTGTGATAATTTATTAATAACTCCTTGAAAAGGAAAAAGCAAGATGATGCAGAATAACATTTTATAATGCATCCAGAAATGTTTACTCTTTATTAACATGCAACACCAAAGGTGCTTTGTTAAAATAAAATATTTCATTCAGCACCGTAGTGCATACATTATTGATGGAGTCATTTTAACACTTTCCTGGTGGAATTCCAGTTTGATTTTCATTTTTTAGGGCACCACCCTTCTACAATCTAGATAAAGCCAGCTGCTGGGGGTCAGTTTCTTCTCTGCGGGCTCTTCGTACGCACTGCACAGAACTGACATGGGCTTAGTTCTGTGTTCCCCAGGTGCCGGGGAAAGATGGGCAGCCGTGTAGTTTCCTTGTTGCTAGTTCGAGATGATTCTTCTCAGAAAAAGCCATTTTAAAGGCCAATTTTCTAAATGTGCTTTTTAAACACCCACTTTCTGTTATTTTCAATGTTCATATTCTTAAATATATAGCTTTTCTGAAAATAAGTGAAGTATTTGAAACATCAGTGTTAAAAAGTAAATAACATTCTCTCTGTAGACACTTTCATCAATTGGACGCGACATATAATCTTTTTGCTGGTCAGGCATTTATTTGTGATTTGTGTGTTTCCATGTCAGGGTAGATTTTCAAATAATCTAGAAGAGCAAAAGCTTAAAGTCTTGACTGAATTAATTTAATATCTTGAAGGGAGAAATGTGTGGGCTTTTTTTTTTAACTTTGTACAGCGCTTTTCAAAAGAAGACCTAAGGAACGCTAGGAAGATTCCTGGTATAATACATTTCAGTTTTAATAAGAAAGCCTCAGTGGATTTTCATTATAGCAAAAATACCTGTCTTCACTATATCAACTTAGTTGTGTTCTAAATAGTCACCATTAACGCCACTCCTTATGGTCAACTTAAGAAGACTGACGTTTTAACCGGGTCAGACCTCATGGGAACTGGCAGGACACCGCTATTAAATCAGACTTATGGCTTTGTGTATATAAATAACACTGCCACCCATTTTATAGTGAGGCACAGAGTGGACATTTCCATATGGATACTATTTATGACGGCTTCCTTTGTATCTGTGTGTTTACTTCCTTCATGTCTGTGATCCCAAGCTGAGTTTGTGACAGATACACATTTTTATTTGGGTTTATCTTTTCTGAGTAGTGATTTTTCTCAATTATATATTTGTTCCTACTAAAATACCTGTGAATTTTATTTAAAAAAATCAAAATGTTTGTCTTTCAAAGAGCAAAAATCAAGACCGTGAAATAAAAGAACCCACAGCCTGGAAGAAAATATTTACAAATCAAATGTCTAAAGGACTTGTTTCCAGAATATATACACACACAAAAAAACCTCTTACAACACAGTAATAAGAAGACAGGTAAGTCACTTAAAAGTGGGCAAAGAACCTGAACAATTATTTCTTCAGGGAAGATATTTAAATAAGCAGTAAGCACAATAAAATATGCTCGCCATTACTGGTCACGAGGAATATGCAAATTAAAACCACAGTAAGGCCCCACTTCACACGCATGACAATAGCTGACAACAGACAGGCAATGAAAAGGTCTGGCGAGGACCTGAATAAATTACGTATTTTTCAGACTATAAGATGTACATTCCCCCCCAAATTTGGGAGGAATAGTGGTTGTTAATGCTGCTGTTGAGTTCTGCTTACAGTTATATTAGTAAAATATTATGTTATTTATGTTACTAAATATTTTATCACATTTTTTGCTTCAAAAATTTTTTTCCTATTTTCCTCCTCTAAAACCTAGGTGTGTCTTATGGTCTGAAAAATATGGCAAGACTCTCACCTACTGCTGGCGGGAATGTAAGAAGGGACTGCCACTTTGGAAACAGTTTGGTAGTTTCTCAAGATGTTAAAAAATAATCAAGTTACCATGGGACTCAGCACTTTCACTTTTAGGTATATACCCAAGAGAATTTAAAAAATATGCCACGCAAAGACTTTCACGTGAATGTTTTAACAACATTTAAAAAAAAACATTTAAAAAAAGATTTTATTTAGCCCTGGCTAGTGTAGCTCTGTGGATTGAGTGCTGGCCTGCAAACCAAAAGGTCACAGGTTCAATTCCCAGTTGGGGCACATGTCTGGGTTGTGGGCTGAGGTTTCTCTCCCTCTCTTTCTCTTTCCCTTCCCTTCTTTCTAAAAATAAATAAAATCTTTTAAAATCTTTTTTAAAAAATATTTTATTTATTTTTAGAGAGAGGGGGAGGGAGGGGGAATGAGAGGGAGAGAAACATCAGTGTATGGTTGCCTTTCACATGCCCCCTACTGGGGACCTGCCCTGCACCCCAGACACGTGTCCTGACTGGGAATCGAACCAGTGACCCTGTGGTTCACAGCTCATGCTCAATCCACTGAGCCACACAAGCCAGCATGCAACATTGTTTATAACAGCCAAAAATGGGAAAATAAGATATGTAGATGGCAAATAAGCATAAGAAAAGATGTTCCATGTTAAAGCTACATGAGATACTGCCACACACTTGTCATGTGTGTTAAATGACCTGTTCTGTGTTACAGCATGTTCTTCATTTTACTGACAGATCAAGTGGGGTCAACACATTCATCATAATGAGCTGTTTTTACATGTGTGGGAGTCTGTTCACCAAAATGGCAGTTGGTGACTAGCACGAAAGAGGTGATATTAGAAAGGAAGGTACATTTTTAAAAATTTAAAATCAGTATGCGAGGTTGAAATATATCGATGTCAGTTTAGACAGAAAATTTATTATAAATACGACACCGCTCAGGCGAATGAGATTTGAAAACTGACATTTTCTTTGTCTATATTTATTTAGGAGGGCACCAGACACTGTCCTGCAGCTTCTCACGGACTGCCTGGTTACAGTTTCCGACACCCCCCCACTCCAGGAGGGAGGTGCTGTGCCATTTTCTAGATGGGCGGGGGAATGACTGAGCGAGGGGGCCAGAGGGCTGGCCCCTTCTGCACGGCCGTTGGCAGTGAGGCTTGTTTGAACCCAGCAGTCTGGCTGCATAGACTGAGCTCTCAGCTCCTGCTCAGGGCCACGCGCATCAGGTGGACGAAAGGGTCAGAACAGAGCTCCAGGAACCTCCCACAGAAAGTGCTTCCAGCCACGCCTACCCGTTGTACAATGGGGCCTCTCTTTTGCTAGTTTTGCTCAAAATGAACAAGGTAATGATCCATGTCCATTTAATGACTGTTGGGGCTTACATCTTTTAGCTCTCCTTTAGTGGCAAGGGTCAAAATATTCTAATACGTCCCAGACAGAGAAAAATTAACTTACTGGTTCACACCAGTGAACAGAACAGGGCGAGATGAACAGTAGCCCCAGATCGGGCGGGGAGTGGAGGTTATGCTGTCAAAGGTTGCTTGCTTCTCCTTTTCCGTTACTCCATGCTGGATTGTCTCTGTGGGTTCCATCCCCAAAGAACCTTTCCTTTTATATTTTCAGCATGGCCGCTAGGACAATACGAAGCTAAATTCCTTGAAGGTTAAATCCGGAGGAGAAGACTGAGGCAGTTTCCTCCACTCTTTCTGGCAAAAGTGCCAGTGTTCACTTTCTTCGGTCCAGCTTCGATCACACGGCCACTGCTGAGCACGCTCAGGACACCTTGTCTGGCTGACTGGCTCCGTCCTGGGGTTGATCGGACAGGCTGAGAATGTGTCTTTAAAAAGCCACGGATGGCTGGAAAAAGGGAAGTGGCTGCTGAGGGGGCAAGCTGCCAAGTCATTCCAAGTTCTGAGTGTAATTTCGGTGGGGGATTTCATCCAGCTCCCCCTAAACTCCCCCGTCTGTAGGATCAGTGGAATTTGATACCCGATCATCTTCCCTTAATGAGCAGCGTCCGGGTTTGCAAAATTAGGATACCGCAGGCTTGGTTTGAGGGCAGGTGGGAGAGAGAGTTGGATGGGGTTCGGCGATGTGACACCTGTAGATCATTTTGCTTATCCTCCGACAGCAGAAAATACTTTATAGAACCGAGGCTGTGATTACGTGTCCAACCAGAGACAGGCCGTGGGACATCAATTAAGATCGCCAGTGGATTATGGAGGACAGACACGATGCGCCTTGGAGGAGCAGGGTAATCAATTTTCCACCTCGGTGGGCCAGCCCAGCGGGAGGAGGTCGTTCCGATGCATGTGGAACTCATGACTAATGCATGTTATCTGGACCAAGCTCTCTGCCCACTCCGTTCACAGTCCTGGTGCTCCAGTCTCTCCGACCTCAGTGGCTGGCATCGTTCTGTTCTTCGGAGTTCCCTTAGGACTAATCTGCTTATTCAAATGCAAGCACAGCACAGGGTGAAATTCACAGCCTGCCTCTTCCGGCTCCGCATGAGTGACCAGAGTGGGTGCAAGCGGTGGAGGAGGAGGGGTGGTCTTCTCGAGGGACTGTACCTGTTGTCATAGGGAGCAGTGACAGTCCTTCAGCCAGAGTGTGCATGCACGTGTGTGTGTGTGTGTGTGTGTGTGTGTGTGTGTGTAGAAGGTGATGGCTTGAGTTAGGAAACTACGGCCTTGCTCACCCATGTAATGTGTGAGTGGCTCCCCTTCACAAAAAGGACTTCGGAGTCAGAGACTTAGGTTAAACCATGGCCCAAGCACAGTGGTCATGCAAACTGACTAAGGACCTTACCCTGCCCACAACTTGTCAAAGGGAAACACTGCTTTACCCACCTCTGCAGATCTTCCTGAGGCCTAAATGCAAAGTGTTTCACCCAGTGTCTGCACCTGTTCAGTGCTCAGTAAGTGACATTGTGTAAAGATAGGGCACCGAGCACTATCATTATTATGCTGCATCTTGAGGTTTCTGAGAGCAACGCACACCTTTAGGGTACTTTCGACTGTCCCCCACGGGCTGTATAAATAATGAGTGAAGATTCTCGGCAGCTTCCTCGGGTCGCCCAGTGTGCACGGACACGCCTTCAAAGCCAAAAGCACGTCTGTGGAGGTGACGTCTTGCACACGGTGGCATTTCTTCCCCGTTTCAAGTGTCCGTGGAGCGCTCCCCATCTCCAGGAGAAGCTCCGCACAAGCTCTCGGTGTGGCTTCAAGGCCGTTTTTCACTTTTATGTGTACTATTTCTCCCTCGACAGCCCCATCTCCCACATCGAGGGCCAAGGGCCATGGTTCGTTTACGACTCCCCTTCATCTCCCTCTCTCCGCACGCCCGGCCCTGGGAAGACCATAAAATACCTGACCGCGGTGGCTGGTTGAAATTCTCTGAGAAGAAGTAGTTCCCGAAGTTTAATGAAAGGTATTGGCAAACTTTGATCTGGTGATATTTGTCCCAGATAACGGAGAGGTTACGTGTGAAGGACAACTGAGCATTAAAAAGAAAAAAAAAATGGATTATAAAAGCAGAATGCTCCATCAGCCAGAAAGGGGCCTTCAGCCCAGACTGAGAATAGGGTTCTGTGAGGAACCAACCCTGCCAGCCAGTCCGAATGGAGACCAAGATGAGTGCGGAGGCTAAGACGGGAGACCCCCACTTCTCCCATCTCTCTCTCTCCCCCCACCCCCTTCTCATGCTGGGCTCACGCTCAGGCACGCGTCCTGAAGGTGGTGACTGTCAGGCTGCTGGCCTTCTCCGGGTCCTCTCCCAGCAGCCCCAGGGGCAGAGAGAGCCTTGGCCTTCCTTGTTCAGTTCAGGCTGCTACAGTGGCACACCCCACGCTGGGGGCCTTACGCAGCGAACATTTATTTCTCAGGTCTGGAGGCTGGCAAGTCCAAGATCAAGGTCCCCGCACGTTTGGTGTCTGGTGAGAACCCACTTCCTGATTTGCAGGCAGCCACTGCCCCCACCAGGCCGGGGCGGGGTGGGGGGCGTGTTCTGCACTGTCCCTCCTCTCCAGCAGACACTAACCCCAGCACGGAGAGGCGCCCTTACAACCTCACCTAAACTTAATCATCTCCACATTCAGTCATCACAGTTGAGGCTGGGCTTCAGCGTATGAATCCGAGGGGATGCTGTCATGTCATTCTCTTAACTCCTGTGGTTCCACAGAACCCTGGGGACTGAGTCTCCCTGTGTCTGGGCCCGGGGGAAGGGAGAGCTGAAGGTTGGGTGGCCGAAGCTGGTTCCCCGAGGAGTCCGGCTGCTCCTCAGCATAGACAGTGTTACTGGGGAGGTGTAAGGCTGAAGCTCCCAGTTTGCAACCAGCCTGACTGAGCTGGCTAGACCAGGCACATGGCATCAGTGAGGACACTGGCCCCGGGGCGGCCACCGCTGGAGTCTGTGACTTTAAATAGCACATCAACAAGCCCTTGCCGCCTGTATTTAGGCCAAGATTCGCACCTTCAGAGCCCAGTTTCCTCGTGGGTAAAGCGTGGGTAATGACAGTGTCTACCTCATAGGGTTAAGCACCTGTAAAGCACCCAGATGAGTGCGAGCACACGGGAATGGCCGAAAGATTGTTTTGGGAAGGAATATATGCACGATCGTGTTTACGTCTCTCTGCCGGGGGAGCTCGGAAAGATTCACGTTGTACAGACAGCCTGATTTTCTCCAGCAAGCCAATTTCTGGGAGCTGCAAACCCACGTTCCTGCTGGTTTGCTTCCTGATTTGGAGGCGAAAGGGGTCACATTCCCCACAGACGCAATGGACTTAATGGAATGCCAGCGAAGTGGCATCTTAGCGTGAAGAGCTTCTAAGAAGCCCAGAATTTGCTCCATCAGAAGCCATGATTTTATCCTCGGGGTCTCGAGCTGCCCCTTGTCTCTGCCAGGCAGCTGGCTCTCGATTCGGTTTGCTCTTCACGAGTCCTCTGACCTGCTGTCGGTGTGCGTGTCTGGGGAAACTTCCCGCTGGGAGCAGCCGCCCCCACCCCCTCCCCACCCTCATTACTTTGCTAATTAGCCACTTCATCCCGCGCTGCTCATAAATCTAATTCTGGGGGGAATATTTTGTCAACACTTGCATGAAGCTTAGTTACATCATCACCAAGAAAATGTTTGGGTTTTAACTAATTATTTTAAACCGCACTTTCATCCACTTACGGCCCCTCAGCCGCCAGGCACTGAAAAGATGACTCAGGGGAAGAAGTGTAGAAGGGAGGGGTGGAGAGAAGAGTACGTAAACGCACACACACACACACACAGTGGAGATGGGTGTCAGCCTTTCTCACGGTGTATGAAGTGTTTTGACACGCACGCTATAGAAATGGGCAAATTGGAAGGCTCCTGCCCTCTCTTTTTCTGGAATGGACTGAAAGGAGACTTACTGATTGTCGCTGGTCTTTCTGAAAGGCCTTAGGAGGAGCCGTCTGTGGAATGCGCGAGGGGATTTTCTGTTGCTCAGTGACTGGGACTGGACCCCACGCTGACTCAGTGGGAGAGGGCTGCGGTAACACGGGCGGGCTCTCTGCCACTCAGTTCACTCCTGGTCCAATCCTTCTATGTCAGTTTCCCAATCAATTCCTCCGCCTCGTGCATTTTTCCTTCTGTTATTTTAGGCACCTGAGCTGGGGTTCTGAAGTGGTTAATGAAAGAACAAGTTGGAACACTCTCTCATGTCAAGATGCACAGCTGGGTGTCAGAAACAGAGTGGATGAGGCAGAGAGAACTCTGTGTGGAGTGAAGCATCATGGGCCTTATTTTATTTTTATTTTTCGGATGTTGCGAGAGAGGCCATGGACAGCATGGTTTGAAAAATAGGCAAGACTAACTTACAACGAGGGCATATTTCCTCAACCCTCTGATGCCACTTATTAAAATACACAACTTCGTGTGATGTGCCCCAAAGAAAAAAGTGATGTCAGGTGATTTTTATCTCGTTGGGCATGGTATATTTTTGTGTACTTCTATATAGTTTGTTCTTGAGCTCAGTCCTGGCATTAAGTTAAATTACCTGGAAAAGTTTGATCCATTCAAGCCTTGTTTTTAAGATTTGTAAAAACGGTTGGACTGTTTTTGCCCAGGGCTAATTTTTCACAGTTCCTGAATCAAGACCCTTGTGAGGACGCCATCCAAGGCTCCGTGAGTGAGGACGGTTTTCGGTCGGGCTTCTGAGAAGTCTGGGAGACAGGTGCTCCTTCCCCAGCCTTCAGTAGTGTGCGCACCGGGGCTGGTGGCCCCTCGGGGCGGGGCCTCTGCGGATCTCCAGCCCTCTGTCCCCTTGCCTCCCTCTCTTCCCTGCTCTTCGGTCTCGTGAACTCGGGTCCCTTCGTCTCCTTGAGTCTCACCTCTGTTCCCTGACTCAGAGTCCACTGGCCTCAGCCAGGTTGCCTCCCTCTACTCCAGCACTGGGGTCCCCCTCAGCCTGGAGAACTGGGGCCATCACAGGTTTCTCTCGCTTGGGTCCCACCTTTCAGGGAATCACAGTCCCCTGTCGCCCGAGTTCAGCGTCTTGCAAACTGTTGTTTCGTACGTTAGGTAATCAGATGTTTGTGTGTCGGTGGCTTTAAGTGGGTCTGTCTGGCCCCTGTTACTCCATGCTGGCTGTAAAAGAAGTTCTTCCTTGTGGTTTGGCTTTGAATAGGCTAATCAGTCTCTTGGAGTAAACACCAGGGGAGCTTTTTAAATCTTTTTTGGCAGTTTCTCTTTGTTTTATGTTTCATAACTGCCCCTTGCTCACCCGGTGGAAGTGACAGCCCCATCCCCATGTTTCCTGTGACAGAGTAGACACGTGGCACAGGCCACAGGTCAGTACAACTCAGGCCCGCAGCGGTTGGTATGAAGGTGGTTGTCGATTGTGAGCCCCACAAATCCTGGTCCTTCCAGGAAAACTTACTAACGCTGTGTTAAGAAGACCCCCCACTCTCATCTCTACAAGAACGATGCTGTCATGAAGTTGCTGGGCTCACCTCCTCCCACCTGCGTGCAGAGGTGACCGGGGAGAGAGGCACAGCCCCACGGACCCAGCCGTGACAGGAGACAGAACTCGCCGTCTTCCGACTGTGCCAACCCAAACACATTTCTCCTCTGTTTTTTTGTTCTCGTTCCCTCTTTTGTTTTGAGTGAAGACTCCATTTCTTGAAAGCAAAGGAGTCCTGCTAATTCATGTATCTCTCTAAGGTCTGTTTTCCATTCATACAGGATACATCTCTTTGTGTCTACAGCGCGTCTGTAATGGATCTACATCTGCCTCTCCCAGTGGCTGAGCATCAAATGGAACACGTGCTCCGGAAGTCATTCTCTCTGCCGCTAAGTTTCTTCTTTCCCTTTCTGTCATTTGGCTGATTTAGAACACCGACCCTACTCTCTCACCTGCCAGCCTCACGAGTTGGTCACGTGACCCAAGCCATCCGCCCATCCCAGGTCCTGGCCAGATCGATTGGCTCCAGGATGAACACCCGATTCAGGCTGGTCCTGTGAGAGAGGACGCTCCGGAATGTTGCCGTAGTGATGGGGTCTTACTCGGGGAGTGCTGGGGGGAGCCCACGTGCAGCTCCCGCAGGCCTCCACCTGAGGACGGCCTGCCTTGGCCAGGCTCCACCACCAGGGGGCAGTCGGAGCGAAAGCAAAACGCTTGGTACTCTTTAAAGATCCTCAACCCACTTACGCATTTAAAAATTATGTAAATCAATAAATTATTATTTTTCTTCAGACAATTTGCATCGGCTTTTACCACTTTTAATGTCCGTGGCTGCCAGTTGCTATTATATGTTATTATGATAGTTGTTATGTGATTACTGGGAACTAGGTTGCTTCCTTTTTAAAAAAATTTTTTTCTAGTTTTTTTTAGAGAGAGGGGAAGAGAGGGAGAAAGAGAGGAAGAGAAACATTGATGTGTAAGAGAAACATCCATCAGTCACCTCTCCCAACTGGGGACCTGGCCCGCAACCCAGGCATGTGCGCTGACTGGGAATCGAACTGGCGACCTTTTGGTTCGCAGGCCAGTGCCCAGCCCACTGAGCCACACCAGCCAGGGCCAGATTGCTTGCATCCTGTTCTCTGACCCCGCACAAAGAGCAGGCAGCTCTGTCAGCATGCCTCCGGACTTCACCCCTCCGTGCGTATAGTCAGGAAAAGAAAGTTCGCACGATTCCATTCACAAAGTGCTTCTTGTCTTCACATAAATCTACCTTTTGCAAATTCGGCCTCACAATTTTTAGGTTTAAGTAATTGCTACACCAGTCAGTGGCAAAGCCTATCTTCAGATAAGGCGCCAGAGTCCCAGCCTCCTCAAAGAAGAACTGTAATGAAGCCCTGGAATGAATAAAACATCACATCTTCCATCACCTCTTTATAAGGATGTCGGGGGTTACTTGTACTTAGAGAGTGGTCATCATTCTTTAATGACAACTCGTTCACATGTAGATGATCATTTCTGTGTTCCAGTAAGTAACTGTGCTGGCAAGCTACAGGGGGAACACCGGTGTTAAAAACGTGGCCCAATCCTCCTGCCTGGAACGAGTAACCTGTTTTCACTCGGTTTATAGAAAATCCCCGCCAAAGCCAAAAACCTCCACCTGCTCCTCAGAAGCCCAGGATGCTCCCGTCCTGCAAAGCGGGTTTGGTCCTCCAAGGGGCACTGTTCCTAGGTGCACGGAGCAGCAGAGCACGGAAGTCAGGCCCCGAATGTGTGCAGAAAATCAAAGCAGAAGCAAGTTATCCACGACCTCGCTGTTCCATGTGTGTCTCACAGACCAGCAGCAGCACCGGGGTTGCAATGCAGACTCTCAGGCCTGAGCCCAGGTTGGCCGAACCAGAAGCTGCATTTTAATTCAACTGTAGCTAATTTTCGGGCACTTTAAAATTTGGGAAGGGTCATGAAAGAGCATGGGCTCCCAGACTTAGCTGAGAATTACAATCACCCGAGGAGCTCATTTAAAAAATATATACTCCCAAGGCTTGTTGAAAATTATCGTTAGGTGGGCCCTTGCCCTGCAGATGCTTTTTCCAGTAGGTTAGGAAGGGTTTCGGGTGTTTGAATTATTAACGAGCCCCTCCAGCATTGTAGCGGCAGGTGGCTGAGCAGCACTGTAGAACAAACAGGTGGGCCGGCTACTGTGGGTTGTGCAGAAAAGTTTAGCAAAAGAAAGAGGAATGGAAATGATTTCTGCTCCCGGGTTAAGGCCACTAGTTGTGCGTGCGTGTGTTTGCACGTGCGCTCGCCTGAGTGCATAGAGGCACGTGTGTACTTGATTATGTGCATCTGTAATCAGAATTGTCTTATGCACACATACAAACATGTCTATTTCTGTGTATGCACATGTGTCTGGCACATTGATGTGACCCATCATAACAGGACTGTGGGGACTGGGTGGGAACCACTTCTAAGTCCTTCCTTTTCCTCCTCCCGGGTTTGATCAGCAGCATCACTGCTCACCCCGCTGGGGAGACAGAGCCCACCTCCAGGCATCCCTAGGCTGGGTGGCGGCTAGGGGCCTGGACTCTGCAGCCAGGCCGATTCAGGTTGAGCCCTGGCACTCCCTTCTTCAGTTCTGTGACCTCGGGTGGTTTGCTCACTTCCTCAGCCTCGGGTGACTGATTGCCGTGGTGATTACATATGTTCATTCAGGGCTTAAAATTATGCCTGGTGCATAGTAGAGCTGCAATAAGTATTAGCTGTTATTGCTGTTGTATTGTTACTCGTAAAGACTACTGGCTAAGTAGAAATAAAGGTCACATACATGTCTCTATAACGTGTGTGTGATATATGTGTGTATATATATGTCATCACACTAGACTCAAGTGAAAAACTTTAAGTGATTTTCCTCTACACTAACATTAATGGTCCATTTCAATTTTTATTTCTGATACTAAAGAAGTGAGCTTTAGTTACCCTGTAAATCCAAGGAGAGCTGTGGACCCTTATGATGAAAAGTGCACACGTGTCCACACACACACAGTGCAAAGTGCAGCGTTTATGTGACCACAGGGCAGGTGGCCGGTGGTGGACGGAGTCTGCCTTCGGGTCCCACGGTGGAACCTTGCCCTGACCCCTGAGCTCCCGAAGGGCAGGGACTGTCCTTGCCGCTGTTTGTGTCTCTGTCCCCGGTACAGTGTCGGGCTCAGGGGAGACGCCCCACAACTTTTGACTGTGCTGGCCATAGAACTTTCTGATTGTCAGCAGCCGATTCTTGATTTCCACCTCTGTTGGAAGACAGAAAAATGTCAGTAAATCATGGCTGTTATTATTGGGGAGCTCGGGTAGAGACTGGGGAGCAGGTCTTCGGGCAGTGCCTCTGAGCCTGCCCTGAGCTCGGATCGCCTGGGATTCTGGTAAACGCAGATTCGGGTTCCGCAGTCCGGGGCCTGCTGCTGCAGCGCTTCTGTGCTTCTAATAAGCTCCCAGGGAACAGCGACGATGCCGATTCAGGGACCATCGGACCTGCAGAGCTGCAGAGGACACAGCACGGCACGATGAGGCAGGACAGGGACCAGGTTTACATCCCAGACCTGCACCTTAATTGTAACACTGGCGTCTTTTCCTGAAGGCTTGTGGGGGCGTGCAATGAGTGTGTGTGACTGGAAAGGCTCAGCACAGTGCCGGGCACACGGTGAGTGTGAACACATTGTTCTTTCTGAGGACGGGAGCTCAGAACCCTCCTCCTCTTTCTGAATGCGGGCTCTGTCATCGCAGCCCTGATGCTGGCTCTGTGTTAACCGGCTGGAAATTGATGGTGGAGAGTAAATCAAGGCTCTCATGAATAATACAGCAGGTTAATATTGTGAAGTATCGTGGGGGGCCGGCTATATATAATTTAAGGAGACCAAGTGTCTTTTGGAGTAAATTTTTAGTTGTGAATCAAAAACCTTGATCTCTAACGTTCAGGGTTTTTTTTTTTTTTTTTTCTGAAGCTTTTTGAAATTCCAGACAGGTCCACATTCCGCTTCTTGTAAAATCAAGTAGTGCAGACTTAACTCACATGGAAGTTGGTTGTTAAAACACTCGATAATTCAATTGAACAAGGGTTTATTGAGCATCTACAAGGCGCCTTTGCATATTGGGAACATAAGAAAGAATAAGTGATAAGGTCGTATTGGAAGAACTTCGAAATATCAAGAAAGCAAGAATTACATTTTGTTATTTTCATCACCTGTTTGACACAGGCTTAATAAGTACACTTTTACTGAGTGGGTAAAATGGCACTGGTGCATTTACAGATGAAACATTACTTGGCCGTAAAAAAGAAGAAAATTTTACCCTTTGTGAAGATAGAGACAGACTCAGAGAGAGCGGGCTGCCGGCTCTGGCAGGAGCCTGGTGGGGGTGGGGCGGAGGGATGGAGCAAACAAGAAAGAGGAGGGAAAACTCATGGACACGGACAACAGTGTGGTGACTGCGTGGGGTGGGGGTGGGTGCGCGGCAAAGAGAGGAAGCGGAAGAGGGTATGGGGGGATAAATGGTGATGGAAAAAGCTAAATAAGAGAAAAGAAAAAAAAGTGCATTTTAGAGGAAACATCTTGGGAATCAACTCCCGAGGCGTTTCCCAGCGAAAGCTGGTCGGATCCCCGTGTTTCCATGGAGCAGCGGATGCGGTCCTTCACTGGGGCGCAGTCTTCGCCAGGGTGCCGACTGTTGAACGGGGTGCACCTTTGGATAATGTGTCAAAGACAGAGGGCACTTCAGAGATGAAGCAAATTAAAATTCCTTCAGATCCTATTACTAAACAAGGTGGTGACAGGCCAGGTACCCATGATATTTGTATTTGTTCATTATGGAAAAATGCCTTTTTTTTTTTCTGGATGGGTCCATATAATGCGGTGATTAGATCCACGACCCCCGGGACAGACAAAGCCAGGCTCAAGTCCGCCATCTGCGGCCTGAGTCCCTCCCGCTGTGCCTCGGTGGTTTGCGGGTCTCCCAAACAGAGATGGAAATTCCTCCTCACAGGATGGCTGGAGGGATGAAAGGCGGTAAGGCAGACACAGAGGGGGCTCAGTGCGCGGCTTTGTCCTCTGCATTCAGCGTCCCCTCTGCACTGTGTGGAAATGGGCATCACTTCAAGGAGTAGCGTTTTTGTGAGGGGGCAGAGCAGGGGACACCGAGTCCTGTCTGATGCCCAACCCCTCCACCCGAAGTGCTCACGTGCATCCTTCAAGAAAAGGATGTGGGTATGTTGTGTTTATACACAAACAACTGACACCCGTGCATTTCTCCTGTCACATGTAATCTGCAAGTGACAGCCTGTTTCCGGGACTCTAGGCGGTGTTCAGCGCTCCTGGATAAGTATCGCACTTCAGGGCTGGGTGCTCGAG
>CM052547.1:87856652-87878280 GCA_028533065.1 Trachops cirrhosus
TGCCCAACCCCTCCACCCGAAGTGCTCACGTGCATCCTTCAAGAAAAGGATGTGGGTATGTTGTGTTTATACACAAACAACTGACACCCGTGCATTTCTCCTGTCACATGTAATCTGCAAGTGACAGCCTGTTTCCGGGACTCTAGGCGGTGTTCAGCGCTCCTGGATAAGTATCGCACTTCAGGGCTGGGTGCTCGAGCGGAGCAGCGGGAATCCGACAAGATGTGCTTCCTCGTGGCTCAGCTGCCATCTCCCATAAGTCAGAGGTATTGTCGTGGCGGCCCCGCTGGCACAGATGCCGCTGCTCACTCCCGCCGACGCCACTCTCTGAGCGCCCAGAGCCCGAGTCCCGCCTCGTCAATATTGAGTGGCTTCTATGAGGACAGCCTCGTGGTGACTACGTGGTGATGACTATGCTGGGTCAGGTGTAGACTTTATCAGGGGCTGTGTCGACCCAGGAAGGGCGATTTGGGGAGGAATATGCTCATCGGGTAAAAACGAGATAATACGGTGATAACTTCTGGGTTAATTCTGAGGATCATACATATTCAGTGGAATCTGAGATCAAGTGAAAAGAAACTCTAACCCAGGGGTATCACATGGTCTTAAAGGTGTTAACTGAAAGTGCCTGGGTGGCCCTGGCCTGTGTGGCTCGGTGGGTTGGAGCATCGTCCTGGAAACCAAAAGGGGGCGGGCTTGATTCCCGCTCAAGGCACTTAGCGGGGTTAAGGGTTCAGTCCCTTGTCCGGGCAAGTTCCAGAGGCAACTGATTGCTGTTTCCCCAGCATCGATGTTTCCCTCCCTCTCTTTCTCCCTCCCTTCCCTGCTCTCTCGAATCAACAAGCATGTCCTTGGGTGAGAATTTTAAAAACGTGTTTGGACCTTCCTCCCTTCCTTCTTTTCCTCCTTCCCTCCCTCCCTCCCTCCTTTCCTTTCTCTCTCTTTCTTTCTTTCTTTCTTTCTTTTTCTTTCTTTCTCTCTTTCTCTCTTTCTCTCTCTCTCTCTCTCTCTCTCTCTCTCTCTCTCTCTCTCTCTTCCTTTTTTTAAAAATCTGATACTAGTTTCAAAAGTGAAAGGGTCGAAGTGGAGAGGAAAGGCATTTCCTGGCTAGAACTTATTTCTTTGTCAGATGTTAGCGCAGCACCTGTGTGGAATACAGAGGTGGGGACAGGGAGGATAATGACACTAATGACACTACTGCTATTAGAACGACAATC
The DNA here is from genome assembly GCA_028533065.1 of Trachops cirrhosus. Classification (NCBI taxonomy): domain Eukaryota; kingdom Metazoa; phylum Chordata; class Mammalia; order Chiroptera; family Phyllostomidae; genus Trachops; species Trachops cirrhosus. The sequence goes on from CM052547.1 coordinate 87,857,870, forward strand.
ATGACTAATGATTATGGAGAGCCTAGTTTGTGCGAGACTCACTAAATGGGCTTTATCTCATATAATTAGCAAGGCAGAGCCCACACGAAGATTTCTGACTAGTGGGAGAGTTACACAAGTAATAATAATGCACGGAAGTTTTGTGAAGGGAAACAGACATAATACAGAAAATGTTCCGTGACAGGTGTTGGGCAAGGTCAGCCTCCAAGTCAAAAAGTGACCTTGAGCATAACCCCATTCATTGCCTAAATTTGCAAACCTGAGTTATGCAGCAGCCTACATACATTTTGGGAATTCAGTTCTTTGCTCTGTTTGTAGTTTTTCTTAACGCACTAAGTTTGCGTAAATTTGAGACGAGAAAGGCAGCACTGCCCTCCCCAGAGGCCCCGCCTGGCCACACACTGCCCCTACCTGCACTCGGGGGAGGGCGGTGAGTGAGCACACTTCGCCCGGGTTCACAGGGGGCTCTGCCGGGCTGGTCTCCCTCTTGGCCCCCATCAGAACTGACGATTTCCCTCTGTGTGGACCCTTTCTCACTCAGTATTTATAAACTTAAGGATACCCACGGGTCACCTGTGTCCAGGCATGTTCTTGAGCAGAGTTTCTCATCCTTATGTTTTGTGTTCATTATCATCTACCTAAGGAACCTTGTAAGACATTTTTCCTAATGAAATTTTAATACTACAAAATATACGCTGTATCTGGTTTTGTACAGTGTCTGTGCTCTAAGCATACGTGGAGTAAGGCTGTTTTCACCTTCCCGCAGAAGCAACTTCTGCCCCCTTGGGGTGATGCAGCTGCCATTGAGAATGCGTGGGCCGGACACTGTGTGGGGTGCAGAGACAGACCAGCCTCTCGCCTCGAAGGACTCAAATCCAGAGGAGATGAGGACCTCTAAACAGGTGGACAGGTGACTCTAGTTACGACGGCCTGGGCAGGTGGAGGGGAGCGAGCTGCGGAGACCTGGTCTGCCAGGGCACCGGGGAAGGCCGCGTGCAGAAGGGAGCATCTCAGCGGAGGTGGAACAATGAGCGGCGTCTCCCAGCCCCTGAGAGTGGCAAGGAGCTGCTGGGCTCGAGGAGTGGGGAAGTCGGTTTCTCAGCCAGAGTCGCTGCTGCAAATACCCGGGTATGGGGGTTGCCGGAGACTGCCCGCTGTGTGGTGGCGGTTACAGTTACAGGTGGCATGTTAACACGGAAGGAGATGTGACTGGGGTGGTGAACACACGATACGATGTACAGATTGTGTGTTATAGAACTGCACACCTGAAACCTGTGTAGTTTTATTAGCCAGTGTCGCCCCAATAAATTCAATTAAGACATAAAAACCTGTGGGAAGCCCTCGAGGGGTTTTAAACCTGGGGATCGTGAGGTCAGGAGTGCTGTGTCCTCATGGGCCATCGGAGTGGGTGCAGCCACAGAGCGTGGGCACCCTCGCTGATGACCGTCTCTTTACGCAGGCCACACTGTTCTCCCGCCTCCTTCTCCCGGCGGGCTCCAAGACTTCTGCCCCCTCACTGGAGCGAGCACGCATTCCGTGGTGAATCGACGTGAGATTGTGTCGCCCGGGGGTTCCTGGCTGAAAGCGCCTGTCTGAGGACAGTCATCCATCCGGAGCTGGCTCCCGGCTCTCGGTGGCCGGGACCCTCAGTGCCGCTCTCTGCCAGCCCTGTCTGCGTGCTGGCGTTGCTGTCCTACGCGCTGGGGTGAGGCATGGCCACAAGGGCGGCGTTTGCTCCCAGAGCAGATGGGTCAGCGCAGGAGCGTCTGGAGGGGCGGCATGTGCATTCCCCGGACATGGGGCTGCTTTTCTCTCCTTTGCCCCCCATTTTCCTTCCTCTCTTCACCAAACATTTACTGAACAGTCACTCGTCAGGCCCTGCAAGCTGCAAATCCGCAAACCGAATGAAACATCGCTCTCGTCCCCAGGGGCTGGAAGTATTTCACGGGGAGTGGGGCAGGGGAGAGGCACCTGCACGCCCCCTGAGGTGCAGAGTGCAGAGGGTTACACGGTCTGTCCTCGCCCCTGACCCACGGTGACCCCCACTCTGCACGACCAGAGCTCCGGCTCTCTGTGTAACCCCCTGAATTACTTCCACCTTCATTTCAGTATCGCTGTCCGCCCACCCTCCCAACACTCAGCTGCGTCTACCCCTCTCCATTTCTCTTTGTGTTGTGTTTGAAGAAGAAATGCATTTGCTTTTCTTTCAAGTCAAATCCCCTACGTGTGCTCTTGTTCACATCTCCAAAAGTGAGCTTCCCCACAGGGCTGCTTCTGATGAATAAGACGGCTTTACTAGTGAGCATTGTCTGAGGGCTGCCGGGGCGGGGACTGCGTGTTCAGTAATGGAAACTCGCTGTGCCTTGTTCTTCTCTCAGCACCTCTTAGTCCTGTTTCACAGGTTGGTAAACTGAGGTTCGCAGTGGACCTTCCCTAAGGCCCCCTGGTGAGCAAGGGGTGAAGTCGGGTCTGAATGCACATTCCTTGGAATCTGGAGCTAGATGAGGCTCTTCTGGGGACCCACGCTGCCTCCCTGGAGGTCGGTTTCTGTCTGTGACAACACTTTCCAGGGTCAGGCACAGGTTTCCCTTTGTCCCTTCCCCTCCTTCCCCTTTGTCCTTCCTCAAAGAAAAGCCTAAAAACTCCAGACTTCGTTTCCCCACTTTGAGCGTCACCGCTCACCCAAGTCACTGTAGCGCCTTAGAGTACAGCCGTCTCCTCCCCCACTTCTAGAAATGCCCGCGCGTTACCCCTGCTTTCCCGCACCACTCCTGACATCTCCTCCTTCCCTGGTTTCTCTAACTGGTCTCTCCTGGTTCCTTCAACCCTCCTGCCCTCTCCTCCATGCAGATAGGTATCTAGTGATGTATTATTAAGCAATTATAAAAAATATGGAGCTAACCCATGTACACAATAAAATTAAAAAGTACAATGGATATTTTATGGTAGTTTTTTGAATTCCTTTGATTTTTCGGGGGGTGTCTCTTTGAGTATTTTCTATTTTACAATGTAGGGTGCATCAATCATAACTTTTTGAATTCTTACATGTCTGATGACATCTGTCCTCTGCCCTCCCTCCCAATTGGCACTTTAATTGGCTATAAATTCCCATTATCAGTTTGAATGTTTATAGAATTCTGAGCTCAATATCTTTCCCCTCAGAACTGCGAGGCATTGAACTCTATTCTCTTCTAACATCTGAGCGTCTGAGTGAATTTCGACACTTAGTCTCATTTTGTTCCTCCGTAGGTAGACTTCTGTTTCCTTTTGTGTAAATATTTTTAAATCTTCTTTATGATTGGCATGCTGAACACATTTTATTTCTACTCGGTGCCCTAAAATTTCCTTTCAGTCTATGGACTTAGCCTTCTTTTTCATCTAGGGACTTTGTATTCTATTATTCTTTGATTATTTTCTCTCCCTCATTATTTCTGTTCTCTACTTTTTCTAACTCCTAGTAGTTGAATTCTGGGCCTCTTGGACATTTTTTTATTCATGTCTTAAACTTCTCAGTGTGGATCTTTTTTCCCCTTAGCTCTCTCATGTAGAAACGTGCTTGACTTTATCTAGCTTTCTCCAGCACTTTGATGTGACTCCGAGCTCTGCCCTTTTTTCCCCTTAGTTTCTCCATGGAATTGTTTACTCCTGCATCATATTTTTAAATTCCAAACTCTGTCTTTTACAAAATGTTCTCAGCTCCTTTTAATAGTAGCCTGTTCCTTCTTAATAGATGCAGTATTTCTCCTAAGATCAATGAATGACTTTCACTCACGGGCAGAGCTTCCTTATGTTTATTTTCCTGCACACCTGGCGCCAGAGCCGCTCGCCACCTCCCTCCTGGGCTCCAACATGCTCACCTGGCGCCTTCCCCAGGCAGATCATTCCTCTCCTTGGACAGCAGTCGTCCTGAGGCCAGAACTGGTGCTGTAACCCTTCTGTCTCCCCTGTAGGTTCCAAATGCTGTTCTTTAATGAGTCGCCTAGTGAGGAATTACTGCAGTTGTCATAGGGTTAAATAATAGTAGCCTTTGATGTAGTCTGAGAATTGTAGGCCAAGTACAGCTTCCTGGAGGAATTGCATTTAAGCTGAGGTTGGAAAAATGTGGGAGATTTAGAAATCGAATTCCAAAGTCTACACGTTCTCACTATAGCCTCCCATGTCTCCAGCCACGTTCCACTCCTCTGTGGCAGACACTGGCAGTCACTACCTCATGCCCTAGACCATATTTTTATTAGCAGAACCCTGATTTTGTTCAAAGGGACAAATATGCTGACCAGCAATTTGTTTTTGTTTTCTATTTAACCACCCTTAGCGTTGGAGAGATAAAGTCCTGTAACACACTTGGTTATTGAGATGTTGGTGTGAATCCCTGGGGGAAGATAGTCCTTCTACATAACAATAAAAAGTTTCTCTAGGAGAGAGTACTTGATTCTTTGCCTTGGTCATGCCTGGAACAGGGACCGGATGCCTGGAGGTGCAGCAGCCGTCCTGAGACCATGAGGATGAAAGCATATACCACCCAGGTCTGAATGTAGAAGCAACCTGGACTTCAGTGGCATTATCTAGCAACTGCATGAACCATGGTCTCCAGACATTCTTCTAGAATTTATAAGAGAAAAATAAACCCCCTCTAATCAAGCTGCTGTTAGGTTTTCTGCCATTTCTGGTGTAATGTGATCCCAAGGACACATGGTGGGTCGGGTGTGCCTCAGCTCTCCTAACACTCCTAGGTCAGTAGTTCCCCAGGTGTAGTTCACCGACCAGCAGCATCAGCACCACCTGGGACTTACAGAAATGCAAGACCTACTACATCTGATGCTCTGGGGACCGCTCCCAGAAATCTGTGTTTTGATAGGCCTTCCAGATAATTCTGGTGCACACACTAAAGTTTGAGAACCACTGGCATAGAGTAAGGATTCAATTGAATGTGTTGAATTTAGGAAATATTTTTCTTTGACCTTTAATAGTGCATTATCACATAAATATCCCTCAAGTGAAGATATATATGGGTATAGATAGATAGATATCTATATCTGTATATATACTTCTTTCTTTTTAAAAAAGTATTTATTTTTAGAGCAAGGGGAAGGGAGGGAGAAAGAGGGAGAGAAACATCAATGTGTGGTTGTCTCTGGTGTGCCCCCTACCGGCGACCTGGCCTGCAACCCAGGCATGTGCTCTGACTGGGAATCGAACCTGCAACCCTCTGTTCCACAGGCTGGTGCTCAGTTCACTGAGCCACACCAGTCAGGACTATTTCTTTGTTTTTTTTGTTAAAGCAACCATCATGACTCCCTGTCACCTATTGAATTGAGTAAAAGCAATCGAGTTATTCAAAACTGAAAATGCTATCTTAGCCATATTCTTCTTTAAAATTTTGTTCAAACCACATGATTCCAGTACAAGTAATTTCCTGTGGACAGACTAAATCCCACCCCCGCCCCAAGTGATCTGTAGGATACATCTCTGTCCTCGTTCCTACCTTCACCCTTGGGAACTGGGGTCGTCGCTCATCTGCCATAACAAAGGCACAGCCCTTATGAAGCCTAAGGGGCCTTGCCCCTCGGATCCTAGTTACCCTCGCGTGTGCCTTTTAAAGAGTACTTTGAATTGTTTTTAGGAAATTGAAGAATATACCTTGATAATTCCATTGAAAAAGAATGTAACATGTAATTAAAATTAAACAAAATAAAAATTTATGCATAAATGCATTTTTGGAAAATACATCTGAAAGTGGGATCTGCGTTATAATTTTTATAAACATAATGAGTGCTAAATTGTTATTGATTATTCCTTTTTTACCGCACCATCTGGGACTCTGACTCTGGGAGAATGTAATGAGTACTTCTGTCATCAAGCTATTTTAGACTTAAAAGTTAAGAGATAGATTTCTTTTTAAAAAGAAAGCAAACTTTATAATTACAGTGCAGTAATTAACTTTTAAACTAGGCAAAAAAAGTATTTTTTTTCTTAAAGGAATATATTAGGGTATAAAAAGGAATAAATATCATCTGTAATACTTTGTCTTTCAAAAAATATATCTCTTAAAGGCAATTAGAGAGACATGGCTGTTTATTTTAATAACTCCTGGTTAAAAGACTCATCCTTTACTTATATTCACAGTTTTACATTCCTTAGCAAATTAACATGCTGTAAGGTTTTTTTGGGGGGAGGGGAGAAGGATATCTTTAGTGATTCGACAAGGCTGTCCTTTTCCTATGCACTCATTGGTTGCTTTTTGTGTGTGCCCCGACAGAGACCAAGCCTGCATCCTTGGCGTATTGGGACGACGCTCTGACCAACTGATCTACCCCACCAGGGCCAGCTTTTCTCAAAATTGCGGAAACTTGACTGATTCCTTTCGGTTTCTGTCATGAAGTAGATTATTTTTACTTGGTTTTGGTAATTTGAATTGGGAATTTGAGTAAGGAGGGCAGGTAAACGGGTGAGCTCACCGCCGCTTTGAGCGGAGACACACTATGACATTTCTTCCAGTAATACTGTTATTTTTCTTTCCCTTCATTTCCTAGTGACAGCGAAGCCTGTGCTGATATTGTGCTTCATACTTTTTAGCTAATAAAATAAGCCATCCCTGTGGTTTCCATGATTATAAGAGAAAGCCAAACCTGTCTAGAAGTCAATACAGGTGTGACTTCGAAAAGGAAAAACAGCAACTTTGGTTTCTCTGGATTAAATTTGTTCTTTGGAAGTAGAATCCGATTTGTCATGGTGGTGGGCTCTATATTCAAAGAAAGTGTCATTCGAAATGAACCTCTTTCTGCCCTTCCCCTGTGGGCACTGCCTCTCCGTCTACCCTCAGTGGCTCTTTCTCTCTCTCCACTGAGGACCCGACTCCTCCTCTTTCCCTGGAAACTAAAAGATAGATGCATGCTTCCGGAAACTCTCCAAGGGGAGATGACTTCAGGAAAGCTGTAGTACCAAAATACGGGACTCTTACATTCTCACAGAGATTGAGATGCTTCCCCAAGTCAATGGCCCTTTATCTCTGCTTCCCTGTCTCTTCTTCGTTTTCTTTCCAAAACAACACTCTCGTCCTTACACGTGTCTCCAGGTGGTTGGTTTCATGGAATACGAATGTGGTCGTATTTTACCCCTCAGTCAATCAGGGTTGCTCACCATAGATGAGTCTGACACAGGTGGTGTTGACACCCACTGCGGATTACATTAATACATGTATTTAGCAGAATTAAGTTGGGAGGGAGCATAGCAGGGAAGCTAAGAGAATGAGCTTTGGACTAAGCATGGTGTGACTTGTCCCTGGTGCCTCCATTCACAATGAACTTTACAACTTTGGCCAAGGTAGTAAGCTTGCTGCGCTCCAGTTGTCCTCGTTGGCAAAGCTGGTATTATATTAACATTGTCTTTTATGTTTGTAGGGACAACTCAACAACATTTTGCATATGAGTTGAGCACCGGGTTCGGCAAATAGCCTCAAAACTGGCAAGCAGCAGCAGCACTGATATTTCCGTATTGCTTTTTATGCGACGGTGGTAAATTACCCTTTCCCTCGTCACCAAGTTCATAGAATGGCATTGATCCTGGTGGCTAAGAACACCAGTGTATTTTTATTCTGGCCTCTTCACATCTCCGGCTCCCTTTCCAGATGCACAGGGATGGCCATCAGGAGCTCAGCCTCCCTCAGTCTACTCTGTCCCCATCTGTTTATGAATGTCCCCGTCCGTCTACCCCAGTTCCCTTATGGGAGAACGTAGCAGGGAGGACATTCACTGGAAGTCCAGCAAATTTTTGACGCTAAGAAAATGTGCCCTGGTGTTCCCCAGACTTGAGACTTTGTTTCTGTGAAGCAGGGGCCTCTGAGTTGCCGAACTTATTTTAAGCACGTGGAGTAGAAGTAAGGTGACACATTCAGAACACAGAAATTCTCACATTTGGGGGATGAATCCAATCCCTGGCATTGTCAGCCCTAGTTCACCTGCTCAAGATTTCATCCGCTGCCTACCGCAGACACACGTCCCGGATTCCCGTCTGGATCATTCCCCACGCGGCGCCGTTGCACCTCCTGCTGCCCTTCCGCAGAGGGCGGTTGATTTTATTTCTCATTTCTGTACTGTCTGTATGAAGAAGAGGTCTGGGTGCCGAGGCTCCCAGCCGTGGTGTGGGCGCCCTCATCTTGGAGACCTTCTTCACTCCGTTTGACTGAATTCCAGTTGTGTTCTTGGCTCGGCTGACTTCTGTGGCTGCGTGAATGTAAACTTCATGGTCTTACCCGTTTCTCTGGCTGCTTTCCTAAATATATGTTTGCCCGATTTTGCTAGCTTGATGCTTTCTTTTGTCATTAACTAAACATGATATGTTGCACCCAAAATGAATTGTTCTGCTGATCTTTTTGCTAGTGTGTACAATCATCTCTCTCTCTCTTTCTCTTTCTCTCTCTTTCTCCCCATCCCTGTGTATCTGTCTTTCAATTCTCTTGATTTTATCTTCCTTTTTGGAATATCTTATGGTTTCCTTTAGGTTTCATATCTCCATGAATCCCACCAAGTGCTTATTAATACTGCATCCCATTCATAGGTTGACTAGTCAACCTCCTAGAGACAAGCCGAGGGTTTGTGAGAGTATGCACATTTACGATCAGGGGGCCCCAGGCCACAGAAGAAGGTACCGATCCTTCTGATTGAGCTTTTGAGGCTTTCTTCTGAGCCTTGTTTGAAGATAATCACATTAGACACAAAAATAGCAGGATCCTGTCTCCCATGCCCTCCCCAAACGAGAACACTTTCAAAAAAACAAATAAGATACTGCTTACTTTCAGCATCCTCTCGGCCATCCATCACAGCAGGTGAATGAGGAAAGAGCACCCTCTGAATTGACGGAGAAAAAGGCACAACCTATTTCTGTGCAGTTAAAGGCTTAGGGATCCATGCAAGACCTACAGTTTCTCATTCATAGTAAATAAACACACTTCCATTTTTCTGATATATACACAATGAGGACTTAACATTGTTCATGAAGATGGCGAAGGGGAGTCTGTGACCAGAGTGGCCATGAGAAACTGTTGAGGAGCCCACATGTCCCAACACGCCTACCACCTCCGCCTACGTCACGGAGGGTGGCCAGACTCCTCTGTGGCAGGTGTGAGGTGTTATAAAGAGAGAGCGCTCCTCACATGGGCTCTGTCAGCCCTTAGGCTTTCTTCCAAGAGTCTCATCCATGTCGTGTAGGTTAACCTGCATTGATACCCCATGAGCTTGGAACTAATTCTGACTACCCATTGGCACACGCATGTGATGTAGGTTAACCTGTATTGATACCCCATGAGCTTGGAACTAACTCTTCTACCTGTAGGCACACACATGCAAACCCTGCAGCCTGGATAAAAACCGGTAGGTTGACTCCGTACCCGGCTGTCCGCATTCTTACAGCGAACTTGGGACACATGCTACAAGAAGAAAGCCTCCATGTCAGTTGAGGTTAACGGGATATTCTGGTGTCCTATACTTACAAGTGCCATTATAAAGTGAGTGAGGGAGAAGGGGGAGAGAGAGTGGGGGGAAGAGAGAGAGGGAGATGGGTTTGTTATTAAAATAACAGCATTTCTAAGTCTTAAGAATGTAGATAGTCATACTGTTACTGCTTAATCCTTTTGCCCAAAAGACAAAAATAAAAGCATAATTCTTCCCCAACAAAAAGACTATGTTGGTATTTTTTCTTTCTTTCTTTTAGTTATAACATTTTGTTTGAAGGCAGTAATGAATTTCTTTTTTGATTTAATTAGAAAATCTGCTTTAGTTCTAAACTCACACACAGGTAAAGTGTCAAGCTTCCAATTATATGCGTAAAAAATATGTTTGGAATCTATGCTAAAAAGTTGATTTGCATTACGCTTTAATCATCATAAAGGAAAAATGTAAATGTTTCCAAGCGGTCCTAGCTACATAAATAACCATCCATTTCTTAAGTACGCAGTAGACTTTTTCCCCCGAGAAAATGCTATAACTTTGATAGTAATGTAGTGGTAATTAATTACCAGAAAGAGATTAATACTGCATGCCAAGAACGATAAAGAAATGCATGGAGGCCCTGCATAGTCTGCAGGCAGCACAGAGGAGGAGATGCTGTGCATCCAGCCTCCTTAATTCAGATTCCAGGCTTATTTCACAGAAGGCTCTGATTTTTTTTTTGATCAAGTGTCTCAGCTGAATCTCTATCCCACATTATCTGAATACTTGCAATAACCTCTTCATTGGCCTTAAAGTTCCTGGTAGCATATCTCAGCTAAACTCTTAGGAAATTCCTTCATGTCTCGCTGCTCTGCTAATTTCACAATGACTCCATCGCCATAGTTCTCGGCTCAGGAGCCTTCGGCGGGTCCCCATTACCTTCAGGATGCATTCCAGTCTCTAAAGAAGCATTTAGAGGTTCTTCACTGCCGGCACCAAATTTGCTCTGTTCCTTTCTCTCTTGGCCCCAAGGCCAATCCTCCAGAAACCCATGGTTCCCCAAATTTGACTGTTAAAAAACATTCACTGGACACTTAGGAGTTAAAAATTCAGATTCCCAGGCTCCTTCCCAGGGATCAAATTCTCTAGGAAAAGAGACTTGGGATCTCCATTGTACCAAGCAACCTAAATCTTTCTGACAATTTGGGAAACTGTCCCAAGCAAAACACATTTGTCAACCCCTAAACATGACCCATACTTCCCCTCTCCCATGCCCTTTGCTTACCATAAACCATCTTGCTAATTGGAATCCTTCCACAGTGGGCGGTTCAATGAGTACAGTCTTAGTGTGGGTTTCCCCCCAAACAGAGCCTAAGACAAGACTTTGAATGGAGGTGGCTCATCGGAGGTGTGATCACGGGAGAAAAGAGCACGGGAGTGTTAGAAGTGAGCCAGGGAAGGGCAGGAAGGACCACACAGGGATTCTTTATCAAGGTCATGGCTGTCGGCAGTGATAGTTCGATGCTGCCGGCTCGTTGGCAGCCTCCTAAGAAGTGTGCAGGAAGCCCGTAAAACCATCCATGTAAAGGGCGGACACTGGGACCTCATCTGTCTGCTCTGGTGACTCCAGGGCCATTAACCGCCTCGCTCGTCCAGGTGAGGGATCCTGTGGCATTGAAGCAGGCCCTGGCAGAAGGTGGGCAGCAGCAGAGTGCAGGCTCCAGGTGGGACTGTGCCACTGGAGGTGAGCCTGAGCTCCTGGCTGAGGCGGACTGGGGGTGGGCCCAGGTCACAGACCTGCTCCCTGGGCCCATGATTCCCGGTGGTGCTACTTCTCTGTAACAGAGCACCCCAGTCACGAAGCACCCGTCTGTGACAACCCACAGGTATGACCTCCCGGCTTCCAAGGGGCAGGAATCAGGTGTATTCAGCCGGGTGCTCCAGCTCGGGCTCCTACGGGGCTCTGTCACCTCCCGGCTGGGCTAGGAAGGACCGGCTCCCTGGCTCACTCCCGGGGCAGCATGCTCATTGGACTAAGGGCCTCGGCCCCTCGCTGGCTGCTCCCCAGAGGCCTCCCTGGGCCCCTTGGCATGAGCCCCCTCCGGAGGGTTTTCTAGAGCGAGGTGGCTGGCTTCTTCAGAGAGAGCCAGCCTGAGGCCTCCGTGACCTGCCCCCAGACGTGGCATCTCTTCCCTCTCCGGTGCCCTAGTCACGAAAGGAGCCACCAGGTCCAGCCACCCTTGGGAGAGCCGGGTTCCTTGTGTCCTGACGCTTACAGCCCCCTCTGCATCCTCTATCAGCATCTGACAACTGAGCCACGGTTCATATGGTGAAGAAACGTTACATTAAATGTTTTCCTTGTTAAATTCTGAATGTTTCTCCCTCTCTTTCTAACTTCTGCAAATTTAAGGCAGTAGAGGACATATGGAGAGAAGATTTGAATAAATCACTTGACACCTTTCTCAAAGAATGAATGACCTTTTAAAATTAATTCATATGAAATCCAGTCAAGAGATAATAAGTAGTACAAAAAATGTAAGGTGCTGTTAGCTTATAATTAATTTTTCACGCCACCAAGGCTGAGCGAAGGTGCAAACCGCTGCGGTTAGATTCACCCAGAGCTGAAGTGCTTCTGGGCCAACCCCTGTGTGCGTTGGCCCACCTCCCAGTCACCTGGCGGAGAGGGCTTTGAATGTGCACCCTGAAGGGTCCTGTAAATTACCAAATCAGCTGAGACTCAGTTCCATCTCTGGTCATTGGGAGCTGAACATGAACCTGAGTGTTTATCAAATATCGATGGAGCACCTACTGTGTGCACCCTGTGAAAAGCATGAGTCACACTGCCCGCCGGGTGCCCGGTTCACAGTAGGCCTGCGGTAAATACCAACGGAACCTGACTCTGGTCTCGGGGGAGCCTCTGCCAATCTTCCTGGCACAGCAAGGGGAGCTGTGGTTACAGGGGAGATGATGTTTATATGAGGAACTTGAACTTCCAGGAGTGAGACATGAGTTTGCAAATGTTTATTCCTGGGGTTTGAAGAGCTTACAGAAGGTGGGGGGTCTGAGCCGGTCCTGGGGACTCGGTTGCTCAACGCCTGCTTCCCGAGTGCCTTTCTGTGCGTGGCATGGCGTGCTAGGGACCCTGGGGTGGTTGGGTGGAAACAGAGGGGTGTCCCTGCCCCAGTGGGGCACGGGGGTGGGAATGGGTGGGTGTCACCACATCGGGCCGGACACGTGTGAGCCACTGTGCTTGTGTGGGCCAGGCCGAAAGCAGGGATGCGGGCGGCGCTGGCGCTCATGTTCGCTATGACATGCTTGGGGGCCGATGGTCCCACTCATGGCAGCCCTGGGGCATCCCTCCCTGTCATAGCGCGGTGGCTGGGAGCTTGTCCTCCGGAAGTAGCCTGCCTGGGTCTGTTCGTAGCTTCACTTTGAACTCGCTGTGTGATCTTGGCTGTGACTCGATCTCTTTGAACTTCTGTGGCTTCATCTGAAATGTGAGAATAATGATGGGATGTTTTCACGGGGTTGTTGTGAAGATTAAAATATTAACACAGGTAACACACTTAGAACAACCTGGCAGACAGTGTTCTGTAGCTGCTGCTGCTGTTATTGCTACTGTTGCTGCTGTCCTTTGTGTGGGTTTCTTTTTTTTTTAAGATTTTATTTTTTATTTTTAGAGAGGGGAAGGGAAGGAGAAAGAGAGAGAAACATCAATGTGTGGTTGCCTCTCATGTGGTCCCCACTGGGGACCTGGCCCGCAACCCAGGCATGTGCCCTGACTGGGAATCGAACCTGCGATGCTTTGGTTCGCAGCCCGCGCTCAATCCACTGAGCTATACCAGCCAGGGCCATTGTGTAGGTTTCTTATTGGTGTTGTTGTTGATTGTAGCAATAAGCTGCATGTCCCTCCCACCTTTCTGGCCCCCCACCCTCTTCTGTTCTGTCTTCGTTTCTTATATAAGAATAGCCTGGGAGTGTGTTAAGACGCAGGTTTGGGGTCCCGTCCTGGTTCGGTGGGCTCAGCAGGTTGGTCGTGAGACTCAGGAGTTGGCGTGGCAGTAGGCCCCTGGGGAGACCGTGCTTTCAGACCCTCTGCCTTCTGTGAGGATCGCCACCCCGAAACCCGGGGCTCACGGAGACACCGCTGCGCTGCAGACACGTGGCTCAATGCTCAGTGTACGTCACGTGCACCCCTCACCGAGGCTCTGCCAGGTCATCATTGTTGTCCCCATTTAACGATGAGCAAACGGAGGCCCAGGAAATGCACACAATTCACACATCTCATTCAAGGCACTGAGGCCGGCCGGCCCCCTTCCCACCAGGCCGTGCTGCGCATCCCTGTGTAAAGACCGGCTGCGTCCCTCTTCATCTGTCACTCTCTAAAGTGAGGTCATTCAGCCCACGGTCATCTAGCTGAACCTGAGGACTTGGGCGGGCTGAGCCACGGCCCGGGGTCCGGGTCCCGACCAAGGCCAGGCTGGAGAGATACAAGGACTCTGCATCTCTTCTTGTATGGCTGGGAAACAAAGAATTTTATTTTAAAAGCGGTTTCCAGCTTTACTGGGATATGACTGACACACAACATTGTCGCGTTTCTGGGGTACAACATGTGCGATGACACACATGATCCAGGACGGTCACCACCGTGGCAGGCTGGCACCTACAGCACATCACATGGTGAAGACTGGGCAGGGCCTCCCCATTTTTAGCCTGATAGCTGCCCATCAAACCAGCCTGGAGGGCCTTTCCCTGACTTCTGGCTCTGGGTCCCGAAGCTGCGCCTTCCCCTTGTTGGTTAAGACGAAGTTCCTGCTTCTCAGTCACGTTGTGAGCCGCCTCACGAGTCACCTCGTTTTCCATGCCTTTCCCATCTTGCGCCCAGTTCGCCAGTTCCTCTGTCCCAGGTGTTCTTTGGAACTCAGAGGGGTCTCCTCCTGGGTCTGGTGAGATAAGCAAAGGGCCCAGGGGCTGAGGTCTCTGACTTTCAGGTTTAAGCCTTGTCCCTGCTTGGGGAGGGTGGGGAGGGGAGGTCCAGTTGCAACAAGCAACAGAGAATGGTTTCCCCACAAATCTGCACGAAAGGGGTGCTGGGCCAACAAAAGCCAGGGAGGCCTGTTTGGGCATCGTAAGGAGCTTCTGTGACAGAGGAAAAGGTGGCGCTGGTGTGCCCGGAGAGGCGGGATGACCTGGGGCGGGGATGACATGGCAGGCCCTGCTCAGGACTCAGGACAGGAGAGGCTGTGAGGCGGAAGCTTGATTCCTGATTGTGTGCGTGCGCACAGGGTCCTAGGGAGCGGGTGCCGAGGCCGAGGTCTAGACGATCTGGAAAACCAAGATGACGCACAGCGAAATTTTATTTCACTTGATATAGACTTGAAGTGTGTGTGTGTGTGTGTGTGTGTGTGTGTGTGCATGCAGTGGACACACACGTCACACGAGATATTCTACCACAGAGCTCTTTCCTTACAGTTTCCACACTTGTTCTGTTTCTTGTGAAGTTTTTCTGTGAAAGAGAGAGATGCACATGAACACACCAAAATGAACTCGAAAGTTAACCAAGTATTTGAAAGCAAAATTAACTTCTTGCGAATGCTCAGATCGCTCTTATGATTTTATCCTGAGCAGTTTTCCACGTGCTTCCCTTGACAGGGATGCCATTTAAAGTCGCAGTGGAGCGAGTGCAACTGATACGCCTCTCGTTCCCTCTCACGACATCTCAGGACAAATTTCAATGCACGTGTCAGAGCCTGGATCTTTAAAATCCGTCCGCCTCCGCTCCGGTCGACCCCCTTCGCTCCGGCACTCAGGGCATCCGCTGAGGAATGCATCCGGGATGTCTGATGTCCAGTTAGAGCGATTCGATTCGGCCCCTACCGGTTTTGGATGTCTCCTGCGCACCGAGGTGCACAGCGGATGACAGAGGCTCCGAGATGAATCCCACGTGGGTTGTGTCCCTCCACTAAGAGCAGAGAAGGGCGTACATTCAAGGTTCAAGGTTCAAGGTTCATGGTGAATTGTGTCACAGAGCAGTATGTTGGGTTGGGTCCCTGAAGTTAGTTTTGCAGAACTATAACATGAATTGTGGTGGGTGAAGGCAAGGAGATGTGGTTGAAAATGTCTTTAAAAGCTTTATGATCCACGTTAAAAGGAAGTGTGGGCTTTATTCACTTTATTCTAAGGGCAGCCGCGTCAAAGCCTTTGAAATAAAAGGTTTTGAGCAAGGGGCTAACGCCAGATGATTGTCTTAGAAAAGACACTTTGACGGAAAGCAGGGCTAATATTAGCACATACTGAGTGATTGATAGATTTCAAAAATGTGCCTTTTAGCCTAGGGAGACTGTAGGTAGGGCCTGGCGCCTGGATTCAGGATTTAAGGAAGAGGGAGAGGAAAGCCATAGCTGGATAGCAGCCTCTGCACCCTCTCGAGGCAGAACATCCTGAAGAGGGGAAGGGGGATCGCAGGTAGGAGGGGCACAGGTGCGATGGGCCTGCAGGTGGCCTTGGTCCTAGACAAGGAGTGACGGAGTCTGGAGCCCAGATGGGGCAGGTGGAGAATGCAGAGAAGACAGGTTAGATCAAATCAGTGGGCCGTGGGCTTGACTGATCACGGGAAGGTGAGGGAAGGAAAGATACTGAACTGGCGCCTAAGTTTCTGACTCAGTGGCCATAAGACATCACCTCCCAACTATCTCTGTGTGAGACCGCATTATGCTCACGTTCAAAACAGCGTGTGGCTTGCCCCAGGCAGGGGTGCAGTTGGCTGGAGCTTCATCCCGTACACCACAAGGTGGTGGCTTTGGTCCCCGGTCGGGGCGTGTATGGGAGGCAGCCGATCTCTCTCTCTCTCTTTCTCTCTCTGTCCCCCTCCCTCTCTACCTCTTCCCCTGCCCCATCTCCCACTCCCCACCTTAAAAAATCAGTAAGCGTATCCTCAGGTGGGGATTTTTTAAAAAAGACAGCCTATGACTTAAAATATGGACCAAGAAGGAGGTTACATGTTGTTTAATGGTTATTGATTCTGGTTATTTATGGGACTTTTTTCAGTGCCTCTCAGATTACTGCTAAAATATTCCCCAAGCAAGGTAAAATGGACTTTCTTTGATTTTTGCCCCCTCCTTCTGACGTGGAAGGGCGAAGGGTTTTGTATCTGGAAGCCTTAGGGACATGTTTTCTGACTGCTGCCGGACTCCATGGGGGGGCCCTGTGGGGTGTCCCGGCAATACTTCCATCCTCTTTCCTGAGCTGAGCTGCGCGTGGTAAAGGGGCCAGCACAGAAAAGGCCGTGGTCCCCCTGCCGAGCCCCTCCCAGCGGCACTGAGAGCGCAGGCGCGGTCCCCTGTGGGTGGGCTCCTCCCCTCAGGAAGGGCAGGTGCAGATGGGAGAGATCTCAGGGCAGCGGCGCCCTCCTGCCCAGGAACCACCTGCTCGTCTTGCCACGTGGTCCGTCATTTACCTGCTCCCGGTGATGCCACCAAGTCCCCACAGGCCCTTAGCGAAGCGGAAACTGGCCGCTACTCAGCATTTCAAAAGCCCTGAATTTTAACCAGGTCAATCATTTAGTTCAATAAATTTTTCACACACAATTAGCACCTGTTTTTCAACGCTCGAATCGCAGTTCTTGTCCAGCCCCAGTCTAAAAGACTTGCTGCATTGTTTTGTTTTTTAGCTTTGCTTTAATAATTCAAAAACAATGCTACTATGTGGACAACTGCAAAAGCAAAAATGAAAAAACAAAGGGAAAAAACTCTTTTCTCGAACAGAGGTTTTCTGGAGTGTTTCTTTAGCGTGAGCTTTCCTTCCTTCAAAGACAAGAGGCTGCACTGACAACACAGCAAGTAAACACATTTCCCCTCTCTTATGTGGTTCCTGATGCGGAGTGCCCGTGGATCCTTCCAGAAACCGGATTTGCTGTGGAGCTGAGCCGGCGACATGCCTCAGTGTCAGCCTGAGAGTCAGCTGGAGTCTCCAGGGAGAAGCGCAGGCCAGGACTCCCCTTCCTTCGAGAAGAAGGACAAGGAGCAGAGGAAACTTGGAACTGCTGTCGGAGCAGAGAGGGAGAGCGCTGCGCAGAAGGCGGCGGTTCAGCCTTGTGCTCCAAGGTCGTCCTCACGTCCGGCACCTCTGTCCGTTCTCCTTTCAGTGTGTGATCGTTTGAATGGGCCGCTCAGGCGGAGCCCAGTCACGCCGGCAGGACCGGTGGGGACACGCGTCCATCTACAGAAGTGGAGGGAAGGGTCCCCGCGGCTTCCATTGTGCTGTTATTGTCGTTGACGCTCGTAACTCACTAGTCACTCGGGTTTCACACGGACCCAGAACAAAACGTGCTCAGCAGGGTTAAATGTCAGCCTCGCCTCCTGTATCGAAAATTACCCCATTCCTTTTAAAAATCGCCATTTCTTGATTTTTCTTTTCACTTCTATTATTTTTCTCCAACATGGTGTTCAACCATTCGGTGGCCCTTGGGTCACTTTTTACGGAACCCCTGGGGTGTCCATTGAATACCCCCCAGGAGACCGTGGCCATGACATTGGTAGCCCGTGCCTTTGCTGGAAGCTGGAGTGTCAGAGGAGGTCATCCTGAGAACGAGACCGCTGGATGACCCACCAGCAAAACCTGGGCGGTTGAGGCCCCTCGCCCTCTCCCTGTCCTTGGAATGCACCTGCCCACCGTTCCCATAGCTGGGGCCATTATCAAGGACACAGCCCGAAGAGAGCAGTGCCTGGTGGAGACTGTCCGGACTGCACATGTGGCTGAACCCATTAAGGCCTCTGTGCAGACTTTTAAGATTCTGACACTGGCTGTGGGACCTGGTCATCTTGCTGTCACCCGAGACCAGCCTTATACACTCCGTGCTTATTAAAACAGCCACCTACCAAGCCGGAGTGATCTGTTTCTTTCCCCATTCTCTCTGGGGGCCAGTTTGCCAATCAGTGGGAAGAGACTATGTTCTGGGCACCCCCACTTTCTCAAATTACCATCAGTCTGTTTCATCGCCGATGGAAATACCGTATAATATCACGACAGAATGGGATGCCATCACCACAGGAGCCACGGTCAGTGGTGTTGTGACATGGACAAATACATCTGGGGTAAATTTTTGCATCATCCTTTTAGTTCAGGTCCTTGGAACGAAGGACCTGGAGGAGGCTGTTTTCATTTCCTGCCCGTGCGTCACATAGGGAGAATGCAGCCTGGAAGCGAAAAGTCCCAATTAGTTCTAAGCTGTGGCTGAAGGGCCCCTGCTGGGAGACGGTGCCCTAGGAGACGTGCTGACGTTTTCTCAGGCAGCGCTGCTCTCCGAGTCGCCGGATTTCTCTAAACCCAACGTCTTCGCGCGCGTGCCTACTGCGTGCCAGGCTGGGCATGTTAATACTGGACCGACGTTCCGTGGTAAACTTGATCCTGTAAAAACACCGCCGTGAGAGGACATTGTATTTTCTCCGTACAACAGCGGCCGTCATCACAGTGTCACCGGCATCACTGTCCCACCCCTGGGAGGGGAGCTGAGAAGTTAGAGAAAGGAAGTTTGTGTGTCTGCTTCCATATGCAAGGCCAGTCTCGGAGGACATTTTTAGGGCAGGTAATTTTGAAAATAGTCTAAGTGCAGTGTTTTGGAAGGTTTCTCAGTGCAGCCGTCCTCCTCCTGCGTCGCTGATGGGCGGAGCCACTGGCTGCCAGTCACAGGAGGTGGGCGGTGCCGCTTAGGTAACTCCGGAAGAGGGAGCGAACCACGGACGTCTATGGGAGACTCCAGTGAGTACTCACGAGGGTGTTTGCCCCCACTTTCGAAAACCGATTGGTTAATGAGCTGCCTCTCCCACGGGCAGCTGTCGAAGGGCACACGGATGAATGGCAGCAGGGATGTACCTACTTATTTAATAACGGCCCTCGTTTTCCCAGGGAACAGCAATGGCCAGGAGGAAAACCAGTCGGTGATAATGAAGTAGCAAGTTTTACAAATGATTTACTTCTGTGGTTGTACGTTAGTGCCAACACAAGATTTAACTTATGACTCCATCACTGTCACATGTCCTCTCTCGTGTGCATGGAGGTACAATGTCCCCACCTGTCCTGGGGATTTGGAGTTCTTTGTGTGTTTTGTGACAGAGGACAAGCTGGGTGAGACCTGTCTTTCTGGTCCCTTGAGTCGGGAAGCGTGGTTTGGGAGGACAGGCAGTGTTGTGTCCTCCTTGGAGCTTGCTAGGGATGCAGAGTCTCGGGCCCCTCCCCAAACCTATGAGTCAGAATCTGTATCTCAATAGGATCGCCAGGTGACTGATGTGTGTATTGTATACTTACAGCTCAGGAGCGCTGCGCTGGAAGGTGTTTATGGCTTTTAGAAGGCATTGGTGTGTTTGCACATTTTACCTTTTATTTGCCAATTTCCAATGTAGTTCTGTAACAAAGAGTACCTCCCCGCCTCCCCCCCCAGCCCAAAAAATCATCTTGCTTTTGAAGCAGACGTCATTCAGACCCGAAGTGGGGATGTGGGGAGAACACAGTTGCATTTGGAACTTAACATTGGATAATCATGATTTTAAGAAATCCTAAGTTTATCTATTTGAGAAGTCTAAACACAGTCACGGCCCCAGACATAATTCAAAGAGATTGCTTTATCTCTTTACCTAGATTCCTAAGAAATCGATGTGCATTTTTAAATGCATGCATACCCGGCTTCCTTAATGAAAGTTTTACGGCAAACGCCCTTCGTTCCTAATGCATCCTTAAGTGAAGTATTGCATTCCTAATTTTCCACTCAAGTAATTTAGAAACCATTAGTTAAAGTGAAACGCTAAGACAAAGTAGGATCCTTGTGTGTTTAGATGGTTTCCTCTGAAGATTGCTCTTATAATTGTCAGAGGAAGATAAATTCCAAATTGCGTTTCATTACATCTGGGTAGCAGGTACATATTCGCTTTCCAGGTACCTGTCTGGCAAGAGTGGCGGAGGACGGGCGGTGGAGTGATGGGGGAAGAGCAAGCCAAC
>CM052547.1:87878780-87910528 GCA_028533065.1 Trachops cirrhosus
CTGAAGTTCATGGAAACATACGGATTCAGGACATCGAGGGAAAACAAAGGGCAGTCTAATTTTTTTCGGGATCCTTAGAGTCCTTGATAAGAAATGTTTGGTAACCACTCAAAATCCTTTCATCCAAGTCTCCAGGGCAATTGATTTGTAAGACAGAAAAAGGACCTTCCTTTTAATTTCTCTGGACTTAATCGATTAAATATGTTGATTACTCTACTTAAATTTTTCTTGCGATGTTGTGCATTCGTTAAGGTGGATCATTGGGGCACTTGGTGAGAAATAGCTTCCCGCTAAGCCAGGGTAATGAATATCGACACCCTTGGCTTCTGTGGCCAATAGAAATCACATTTTCAAGTCCCTGTTTCTATGAAGCTTGCTCGATAAATAACTTCCCCTACCATCTGCACCATGGGGACGGACTCTCACAAAGTATGGAGTGAGTAAAATTTAAAAATTGGTTTTGGATTAATATCAGCATCTATAAAGAGACAATACTGAGGCTGCTGTTTGAATCTCCAAGCCTGAGAAAGACCGGGTGAGCCTGGGCCTGGGTATCGGGAGATAGAAGCAGGATAGACTCTGAGTCATTAACTCGCATCTCTTCCCCCCGCTGTGTCTGCTAAGAGACAGAGTCAAGGAACATTACCACATTAAATGTGGCCAGAGTCCCCGATAAAGATTTTAATTGAAAGAGGAACTATTCCAGCACCTTTTCACCCCCCTCAACCTTTATCTTAGTTGAACAGAGGAATAAAAAAAAATGAAGCTCCGAGAGATGGTAGCAGGAAGAGACAGCTGTTTATTTTTTCTATGCCTCTTATGTAAACATTGCGTCCAGAAAAATGAGAAGCAAAAATACCCTTTAAAACACTTGAAAAATAAAATGACACACTCCCAGGGAACGTTAGAAGTTTCCATCTCCGGGTTTTGAAGCTCTCTTAGGGGGCATTTTCTTCAAAGGCCTCTGAATAACTGTTCTCTCAAGACGCTCTCTCGCCTTGATAGTGCGAGTTTACCAGTCCGTGATTGCTTGTCACATCTTGTTTTCAGTGTTGACGCTGAAGTGACAGCACCTACTCCTCGCCCTCACAGCGCCCATCTCGAAAGATCTCCCCCGTACGATGAGTTTCTGAGCACCCCGACGAGGCAGTGTTCTCGGATCTCCTAGACGTGGAAGAAGAAGAGCGTGGTGGACCTCGGAGGTCGCCCGTTGCAGCCCTTCAGGTAAGGGACCTGAAGTTCAGGCTCGCGGTGCTGGACTTCCCGGCCTCGCTCATCTTCTGAGGGCTGGTGCCCCGCTTAGAACGTGGGTTATTTAAATGCCGTCCTGTTGGCCACCACGGAGCTGATAGGCTCTTTCCCTACGTTCAGAATAGTAAAAAGGGAATCCCTTGTCAGCCTGCTGTAGTTCTGGTTCACGAATGTCTACTTTTTCTCAGTTGTTTTGAAATCTTATTGTGAATGGATAAAAAGCGTTTCCCTTTATGAAACACTGGGGCGTATCAGGCCTTTTGCATTCTCTTCTTCACCTCTTCTCGCCTCTCCTTGCTGCGTTCATTGTGAAGCGTACTTTTTCCAACCGGAAATATAGCCATTTTATCCAGTTTTCCCATCGTCCCCAGGAAGAGGACTTGGTGGTTGAAAGACTGTCCTGAGTAAACCTCATCCCTGTTGTGGGGGAATGCGCCACACCCCCAGCCGCCCTCCTGGGGCAGGGGATGGCGAACTCATTGCAGACCCTGCAAGCTGGCAGTGGCCATCGGGATAGACTTTGTTGAGTCACGAGGGTGAGGTCGCTGCCATGTGAACACAGCTAAGCAGGGTGCTAGATTTCAGTGGAGAAACGCATGTCTAACTCTGTCCTTCGGCGGACAAAGAATCAACGGTTGTATTTGTTTTTCACTGGTTGCGAGTGATGGAAAACTAAGTCTAATCTAAATCTATGTCTAAATCAGACCAGCTAGAAATGAAAACAGTGAGTTTAAGAAACATACTACTGTATGTAAGTCCAGAAAATAGATTGATAGATTCAGGGGCTCAAATGATGTCAGCAGAGAGGGGAACCTCCATTTTAAATTTTTTAAAATGCTTAAAAAACATCTGTCTGGAATAGATGAATAGCAGGTAATGCTAATGTTAATAGCAAAGGCATTTGGGCTAGTTCATATTGTGATTTGATTTTTCCTGATTTCAAACAAACAAACTTAAAACAGCAACCAAGAAAACATTATGATTTGCTCATCATAAAGTATAAATTGTGCTTCTTTGTTTCAGTTTGGCAAAGGTATATGGTGGACACTTTTTAAATTTTAAACTAGAACATTCTTGGCATCAAATTTGAGATTTAAGTCTTGCTTCTTCAAGCACTTCATTTAAAAACGAATTTAGCCCTTTTTTTCAGTTAAAACACTTGAAGCCTTTGGCTCATTAATGAGATTCATCGTCTTATGAGCTTCTTCTTCTTTTTTAACCTATTGGTCACTTCACCCTTTTCAGCTACTTCAAATAGTTAATGTGCATTAACAGCCAATTTCACAATAGGTCGATTACTCAGAAATGGGCTTTGATTCTAATCAGAAAACTTATGGAGTGCTACTTAAAAATTATCTAGAAATCAACAAAATGTATTAGGAACCAAGAATACCTGATGAAGATCTGAAAATCAAAATACAATGCCTAGTGAAAGATCTTCAGAGTGAACAGCGCAGTTATCCATTGAAAAATTTGTCATCCTTAACGTCTATATAATGCCTCTCATGCCCAGCTTCCTCCAGCTGCGCAGACCTGGGGGGCGGGGGGCATTAAGTCAGTCTGAGCCTAGGAGACATTACGGCAAATGTCTCGGAGGAGTGACTTGAGTGACCATTGCAGGCTAACACCTGCGGGCAGTTGTACTGGGGAGTTTACAGAGCCCTCGGTAGGTATGTCTTCACCAGAAACAAGACATGACTAAATTAAAGGACTTCGGGCCTGTGAGGGGTGTGGTGTGACTTCCCTGCCTTGTCTTTTTTTCATAAATGATTACTTTCCCTGCGTGTTTATTTCTCATTTTATTCTCCTTGATGTATGGCTGGAGATACAGCGTAACGTGAAATGATTCCCGGAAGGCAGCAGTCACTACTCATTCGGCTCCACGTGCCACATTAATGCTGATCAGATACAAACCCTCTGCACAGGCAGCAGGTGTGAGATAGAGGCGAATGTTCGGTGTGTTTGTCTCGCTGTTCTTTTCCCCGTCATATTTCCAGGGTTACAAGTCTGGAGATAATGCACAATGGAATTGTGGAAACGTGTTCCAATAGGAGGAATTTAGAGCATACTTTTAAGGGATTTGGATTCTTTCACATCTGAGGCCTGAAGATGTAATTTTGCTTTCTGAACCAGAGCAAGCGGGGAGCATGTGGTCTGAAAACTCAGAAGGTTCTTCTCTGTTGGTTTATTTCTTGATGCACAACAAGGAATAATATTCAATCTCTGGTCCTTTTTCTTCTTCATTTGAACTGAATCTATTGAATGGCCAGAAAATATCATACGATCAGAAATTAACTGGGCAGTGAGAGAATCCTAAATTATGAGTCTAGTTCTAGAATTGCAGTGAAATACATATGTGCAAGTACTCTGCTCGGAGAGGCCGTTCTTGCTGTTGAAATCGAGTCTGTCTCTGTGTTTATCTGGGGCAGGAACGAGGTCATTCCCTATATCCCCAGTGCCTAGAATAGGACCTACCACACGGAACAAGGTAACTGGAGCTAAGATGCCATAGGACTTACCCTGTGCTATGCGCTGTTTAAAAAGCGCTTTCGTGTATGAATTCGCTCATTCATTGTAGTAGTTGTTCCACCCCACAGCTGCCCACCTGAGTTCACTGGCAGCCGGGACAGCTTCCCATCTCAACCCCTTGGCACCTGAAGCTCTTCCTGTCTCTCTGGCTTCTCCAGGAACCGGGGGGCTTGCTGGACCAGAAGAACACCCACCCCTCAACCAGGGGTGGGGCAGGGAGAAAATACTGAGTAAATGGCACAACCTCCCCAGCCCCGAGCGGGATGATTCTGAGGCACACGACACGTGGTTTTTCGGAGGGTCTCCAGGGACCGCAGGCCTGTGTCTGCAGCTGGAACTCACCCATTCGTTGCCTCACGCTTTGTCATTTCCTTCCCTCCCCTGGTGTGTACTCTGCACATTCCTCTCTGTCCTTCCTGGGATCACCTCCCAGACAATCTACCGGCACGCACATCCTTGTTGTATTCGGGGCTACTTTTGGTGGGACCCGAGTTGGACACTTCTGCTCCTCTAATTTTGATGACATGCATGAACGAATGGGTTTCAGAGGTACCTGTCTTTTCCAGGCCAACCAGAGAGCGTTCAGTCTTTCCTGGATTCTTCCATTAAGTTAATGTACCCGGGCGGGGATGCAGCTGCTGTTGGTAATGAAGCAGGAGGGAGTTACATGTACGTGAAGACACAGAAAGGAATAAATTAACTGCAGTGCAGTCGTCGGAAGAATCTGGGTTAGTTTAACATAATTTGAGTACTATTGAGTTCCTGCTGAATCTTGGCTAGAGGTACCCCCAGCTTTGTCTTTCTATACATTTGTATTAGCAAAAATTGCTTATTCAAGACAAAATAAGACTTTTGCGTGAAGAGACAGATAATTGAGCGAGAACAAAACACAATAATTGGGAAGATTATTTTTTATTCCTTTGAATTATATGAAAAATGGCTTATAAGCATCACATACTGAGGAATATCATTTACTTACCATTTGTGTTTGATTTGATATTTTGGAATTAGACCAAGGGAGTTTATTGATTTCGATCACACACACTTGTTCTTGCTGTTGTTGAGAGTCGATATAACCTTATTTTATTCTGCTCCCAGAGCTAAATGGATGTTTCTAATAGTTGTTTGGGTTCTATTAGTATATGAAAACAACACCGACAGCCATCAGAAATGGTATAGGCTGGCTGATAATTGTCATTTATTGAGGATCCCTTATGTGCCAGGTACTATTCTAGACACATGTTGTCTAATTAAATTACCATGGTAACACCATAAGGAAGGTTTATTTATCTTCATTTTGCCCCTGAAGAAACTGAAGCTCGGAAGGGTAATGTGTCCACGTTTATACCTGAAGTAGAATCCACACCGACGTCTGCCCAAATGCCGAGCCTGTGCCCCTTCCGCTGAGTGTCTGTGTGGCCGACAGTGTGAGAAGGAGGCCCGCTGAGCATCCGCTGGCACTGGGAGCAGGTTCGAGTCAGAGACCAGATGCTCGGTGACGGATTCAGGAGCGAGCGGTGAGATGGCGTCACTAACCTGATTAAACCCTAACGTCCCGTCCTTCCCCTCACCGCAAAACCCAGGTCTCTTCACAGGGCTTGTCAGTGCTGCTGCTGTTTGACATGTGTTTGTCCCATCTGCACTTTACCCCACACTGTCCTCAGCCAAAGGGAATTTCGTTTAGTTCCCCAAAAATGCACCTTTCACCCCTGGACCTTGACCACGCTCCTCTCAGTGTCTGGAACCTCCTTCTCAGTGCTATTCTTCTTTGCCTAGCTAACTCCTGCTTTTAAATTCAGGTCTCCGATTAGATTTCCTGCTCCCTGGGTAAGACCTCTCTCTCTCAAATTCCCCCGGCACCCTCGCCCCTCAGCGAGGTTTAAATTATTAAGTGATGTATTTCCATAGCCTGCCGATTTATCTCTGAGCTATGAGGGGAAGCTAGTTGTCCATCTTCTGCTAGGCAGTGAGCTTCATAAAGACAGACACTCCTCTGTCCCCCACAGCTAGCAGAGGGTTTAAAAGATTGTTAACCCTCAGTAATTATTTATTGAGCAGATGTGTGATTGAACACAAGGAAATATAAGCAGGTAGGGGAACCGGCAGACCTTGTTGATAGCAGGACTTTGGAGGAAGCCCTGGCTGGCCAGCGGACGATACCTGGTCTGACAGCCAGCACTTGTCCGAGGAGCGCCCCGTCCCTGGGAAGAATGGCGAGAGCTCGGCAGGCCCCTTCCGAGTGCTGGCCTATGCCACGTGCGTCACATTTTTAAAATACAGGGAGAGACACGTGACCCAAACCTAGCCACTCCATTGGATGGTCAATGACCAATCGGATTCCCCTATTTTAGATTTTTTTGAACAGACACTGAGTCAGTCATCAAGTAGGTGAAAGGGCATGGGGTTGAAAAGATGCAATGGGCTGGGCTGTGGGGCGGAGCAGGGCCACAGAGATGGAGAGACGGGGATGCAGCAGGTGTGTGGACAGAAGCAGAGATGAGAGGTACCATTCGGGCCTTAGAAAGCTGAACCCACTTATTGAGATTCGTCTCTTTGTCCAGCAGGTGATGTCGAACCTTGTCTACATGCCATCCCTTGCTTTGGGCCCAGTTTATATAAGCAGGGAGCTGACGTATGCAGTCCTGACCCTCACCGAGTTTTAATTCTAGACGGGGAAACAAACGCTGGAATCCATAAAATGTGCAGCATATCACATGGGAGTCACAGCAGGAAAGGCATCCGGAGCAGGGAGGGCACATAGGGAAATGGAGGTGACGGTGCTGCTTTAGAAATGGTTGTAATTAATTCAAGCCTTCATGGAGAAGATGACACGGGAACAGAGACCCAGAAGGGCTAGAGAGGGAGAGATGGGGACCACAGAAGTCTTCATCCAGGGTCATTGAAATTGTCCCTTAGGAGCAGCGTGGGCCCTGAGCTAGAATCTGGCCTGGGTGGAACTAACCAGGTACTCTATGGGGAAGTGGCTTGTGTTATTGGAAAATTCATATTTGATTTGTGACTAGAAGGCTAGGAAATAAGTTTCTGAGGCTTATCCTTGATCTACAGAGTAAAACACATTTGCGGGCCTGTTTTTCCTGAAGACCACAAGCTTTAGTGAGGGTTCGGACCAGAGGCTCCCAGGACTGGCGCTCTCTTTAAGTGAGATTTAAATCTCCTTAAACCAGGTGCTTAATCCCTTAAATCCATCCTTTAGTTTGATAAGCTACCTTTCTGCGCCTGCTTCGCAAAATGATGGATGTTTGCTCCGAGAGCTTTTCTCTAAGTCAAAGCCAAGTGGCAGTCCGGTACCACCGGCACCTGCCACTGATGGGTGTGGATGGAGTCTCCGTTTCTGCTGGAACGAGGCTGTGACAGAAGGCGTGGCAGAAGTACAGTCGCCTGGAATTCGACTTGGTTTACTTCGTTCTTATTTCCACCCTACCACGCAGAGCTGCAGGAATCATCGGACAGGGGGAGAGGGAAGGGCAGATCAGGGACACTCCTGGCGTTTGCTCCTTGGAAATGGTTGTGCAACCAGCATGCACTCCCGCACCTCCTTCCCCCAAGACTTGACACTTTTTTAAAAGTTTTTTTTTTTTTTTGACTAACGCACTGTGCTTGGACAGTAGTGTATGAGGGATCACACTTTCAGGGGAGTCTGCCGTTAGCCTAAGTAAATGAGGCAGTGAGAGATAAGAAAGTAAGCAGCAAATTAAAAAGCAGCATCTTTTAAGCATGGTGGGAGCATAACAGAATGCCTTCCTCCCGCCACAGCGCATGCTTGTTGGCCAGTTTCAGGCTGAAGAGCACGTGGATCTGGGTTTGGTTCCTAAAACTGACCCTCGCTACCTGTGTGATCTTGACCTTTCTTAAGCCTTAGCTTCTTCATCTGTAAAGTGGGCACAGTTCCATCCACAGAGTGTAAGTTGTATAGACCCAGTGAGATGATGCTTATCAAATGTTTAGCACAAGCCCTGGCCAAGGGCCTTAATGAGACCTTAATAAATGATGAATTATGTTACTTTAGTCAAAATTGATACCGATCATGTACAAAGTACTGCAGGGAAAATCGGTGCTTCAGCAAAATGATACAGTCTCCAGAGCATACCCTCCGGGTTCTCTGATTTTGACCATGTAGGATCTAGTCTCCAAGTCTCTAAGTTGTAACTAACTGAATCAATACAAAATAATTCTTCGCGATAGACAAGGGCATGTTTTCCTCGCCCCCCCACAAGAGCTAGTTTGCTGCCCCTTTGCTCATTCATTTCAGTGTTTTGCTCCGAATATGTTTATGCTTTTTTGATTTCTTCATTGAATGGGGTTTAACGTCTGCCTGGTTTCCTCACTGCATCAATGAATATTAAGTACAGTCTTTAATGCAAGCTAATTTTGTGCACATTCCATGCTTTCAACTGTTGCTGAAAATTTTCTTTTAATGGTACAGAGCCCCATTCAAAGGACTGTGAGCTGGCAAAGGGACCGTGGAAAGAACCCGAGGGACTGAGAGGCAGACACACTGGACACAGAGGCAGACACAGTGGATGCGGAAAACACAGTCAGCCGTGGATGTATCAGGAAGCCACCGCGTGTGGTGTCAATGAGCTCGTCTCACCGAGGGGGCCGGTCAACAGATCGGAGTTATCGGAATTTCGTTCTTACCTCTTCAGAGGACTAAGTCGCTGAATATGAGAAAAAATTCAATGTCCCCAGTAAAGTCCTTCCTGATATAAATCTATAACATTAGCAGCACTTCACACTTCAGGAGCAAGTATCTGTTTGTCTGTGTCCCCATCGAGGGACCATATGTTATTAGTCTTGTCATGCCTTATAGAACTTAAAGTACGTTACAGGTGCAAACTATATTTATTGAATAAATGATGAAATACTCATATTACATTCTCTGGTAAAAGCAAAATGCTTTACTAATTAGGATTCAATTGCTAGTGACACAAACGTGACTTAAAATGGCTTACGAGGGCGAATTTGTGGGCTACATTGCCCAAGCCAAAATCACCGTCATGGCACTTGTTAAGCATGGTAAGGGAGACTTTATTCACGGGGTGCCATCGTGATGGTAGTGGGGACCCTGTAGCAGGGTCTTAAGTTAGGGGAGAGAGATCAGAGTCAACTCTGAATGCCGTGCGGGTAGGTGGGAAGTTATAGCCAAGGACCGTGGTGGGATGAGAGGATGGAAAATCGCTCAAAGGTGCCGTCAGGGGTCAAGGGGATTCTGGCGAAACTGACCTGCCAAGGCCAGGGCGATCAGACGCCCCCTGGGAGATGGTGGCGGATGAGCACCTGAGTAGACGTGCGGGGTGGGGGGTGGATTTAGAGGATGGGGGTTCCGGCTACATCGAGGAAGCAGGATTCTTGCTAAAACAGAAACATGCGGAGAGGGTCCATTGAAGAAAGCTCACGGAGCCTGAGGAAAGTTAAAAAGTAACTTTAAAAGTCCAGATTCAATTCTATTCCAGGGCTCACATAGTTCCATCTTGGTTGAGTCTCCTGGCCCCTCGATAATTTCTTCTCTGTCTTGTTTCTCTTCTTTGCTCTGCGTAATTTCTTCACGAAGTAGATTTGCTTCCTGTGGCAGCAAGGTGCTTGCTGTATCTCCCAAACTTGTGCTTTTAACAGCTCCTTGTTCTGCGTTCTTTCATGTGACAGCCACGCAGGTGCGGCCACAAGGGGAGACACAGGAGAGCCTCAGGGGCACAGTGTGTTACTCTCAGGGTTCCCGACAAGGCTCAGAGAGGGGGTGGGGGGGTTGAGGGGGGGAGGCAGGGCCAGTTTGGGCCAGGTTCCAGCAGACAGGAACGAGTGAGTAAGAAAACAAGGACTGGAGTCTCCACGGAGGTGTCTGCAGCAAAGGGGCGCAGACAGGACGGAGCACACAGTTCAGATTGACGAGGGTGAAGATTTCAGGGGCTTTGGGCTGCAGGGGCCTCTGGTTTCCGAGCCTCTGGTTTCTGGGCCCCGGCTCGAGGGTACCGATTAAGCCAGAAGCGCCCTGCTCTCTGGGGTGCCGAGCCAGCCAGAGGCGCTCCAGCTCCGGGCTGTTTCTCCTATCAAAGGCACTCCAGGCCTTTGCCCTTGGGGACCAGCCCTGGGACAGCAGTCTCCTCCCAGCCAGCAGGCTTTTTCCAGATGTCAAAAGGTAGGGGAAAGATGTCAAAACATCCTAATATCCAGAAAAGTTAAAAAACATATAAGCAATACACTGCTGTGCTGTTTTCCTATGTGCAGCTCAGTCCAGTTTCATGAAAGGAAGGGAGAAGAATAAGCAGGGAGGCAGGTGGGAGGGAGGGCGGGGAATGAGCTCACACTGGATTTTTTTTAATTTTAGTTTATTCAGTACAGTTTCTATCCTTTATTCCCATTCCAGCCCACTCACCCATTCCTCCCCTCCTCCTTCCCATTTCCAACCCCCCTAGTTTTGTCCATGTGTCCTCTATATTTGTTCCTGTAAACCCTTCCCTTCTCCCCTGAAATTCCCTCCCCTCTCCCCTTTGGTCACTGACAACCTGTCCTCTATTTCAGTGTCTTTTGTTATATTTTACTTGTTTCTTTGTTTTGTTGTTTAGGTTCCTGTTAAAGGCGAGATCATATGGTATTTGTCTTTCAATGCCTGGCTTATTTCGCTTAGCATAATGCTTTCCAGCTCCATCCATGCTCTTGCAAAGGGTATGAGCTCCATTGACTTTTCTAACAGGTGCAGGAGACACAGCTTAGGTCCCTCCATGCAAAACTGTGTTCATCGGGTGCCTGATCTCAGGCGACTGCAGAGATGCCTTTTTTTTTTTTAAGTGACATTGTTTGAAAGACTAAGGCTCCGAGTAGAACTCTTGCATCAGGACTGCTCATTGGTACCCTGGTCAGAAAAATAGAACGCTGGCCTCAAAAATGTGCGCCTTTTATTTAAAGATTGCTAGCCTTGCTGATACTGTGGGATTCGCCTGGAACCCGTATTGGCTCGTGTTTGAAGTCCTGCTGTCTTGGTTTCGATTGGGCCGATGCAAATGAGGTGGCATCTGAGAGCTTGTGTCTCTGCAGAGAAGAGTGAAGGTTCCTTCCCAGGCGTCAGAGACCCGAGTGCTTATTTTCAAACAGTGTCAATTTTAGCGATTTCCATTTATTTCCTACCCTACTGCGAATACTTGCCCAAAATACCCTTTGGTGAATAGTAATGCAATTCAAATGACATCTAATCAGACTATTCTTCTCATAATTGATCTGATATTTGCAGGGACTTTTCTTAATCTTTCAGGATGCTTTGTAGCAAGCACTCTGCCTATCTGTTTGAATTAAGTAGGAGAAATGGAAATATTAGCTCTTAGATAACAATAGATTAAAAATCAGCAATTTGACAGAATGCAAATGATGGTTTCTTTTCCATTTGTTTCTTTGGAAAAAGATTTTTATCATGCTGCCAACAAATAAAACTTGCATATGTAATTAAACATGTCATATAGAACTAGCGTATCTTTCCAAATTGTTTCTTCTTAATGAATTGCAGGCATGTGTATTTGTTTAGGGTATTTGGACCTCAAAAGTTAAAATAGAAATTGTATGTTTTTCCTCCTGGGTTCATTCGAGTTCAAGTGAAGACTCCAGGGCACACACGGGAGCAGTGTAAAAGCTTGGTTGAGATTTGCACTTTGCTGTGTTAATTGTTTCTTTTTTCTAGAGAGTGGTGGACATTTTAACTAACTTTCCTTTATTTTCTGAGTGATATTCACGCTGGTGTTTCTCTTTCAAATTGTTCTTACCTCCTGCTCTGTGATATCGGAGCTGAGAAGATGGAGCCCAAGACCACTCTGAGGAAGTGGCTGCAATAGGGTGTAGGGGAGGACAAGTCATTTTCTCTCTGCCCTTCTAAGTTCTTGGCTGAGACCCCTCTTTAGTAAGAGACACATTAACAGAATCAAAACAAACAAGTTTAATAACATGTCTATGTACTGTGTACATGGGAGATACCCAGGAAAACAGAGTCACTCCCCAAAATGGCACTGACCACCGCCTTAGATACCACCTCTAGCTAAAGACGAAAAATTAGGGAGGGGCGGGCCAGCTACGGCCAGTGGCCCGGAAATGCTCTAGCCAAGGGGATGGTTGCCATGCAGGTTGAGGTCCTGGCCTTCTCCTTACCATTGATAGGAGTTTCTAGTCTCCCCCTCCTCCTGGTACAGAGAGAGGACCCCTTACAAATGGAGATTTACCTTATAAACGTACTCGGCTCTCACGGTTTACTTCTACTGGCTTTTCAGAGTCTTTGTTGTGTCTGCTGTGTCTGAATCAGTTTCAAACAATTCTTAGGCCAAAGAGGCATATTTGCGGCTGACAATTTTTGCTCCCCTTCAAGGGACATATCCTTGGTTGGAGGTAGATGATGAACTCGCTTTAGGTACTTGACCTCGTCCTCCTGCTGTTCTCTTCCAGGCTTAATAACCCCAGGGAAGAGATGATCCTGGCTTACCTAAGGAGGGAGAGGGAGGAAGCTGACAGAGCCGCAGAGAGTCAGATAGAGCAAGGCCAAAGGAGAAAACAGACACGAAAGGAGAGAGGAGAGAAAAGGAGAGAGGAGGTGAGGGGAAGGAAGAGGGTGGGGAGGGGGGTGAGCGAGCCAAGGAGAGAAGAAGGGAGCACGCCCTGAGGGAGGGTGACGGAGAGGGACGGGCAGAGACAGCGAAAAACACGGGAGCTTTTGGAGGAAACCCAGGCCTTGAGAAAGCCTCTGACCTTCAGGAGAACATTCAAAAACAAAGACAAAACCAAAACCTCCACCCTCCGTCCTGTCTGTGAGCATTATAAACTGTGACACACACACACACACACACACACACACACAGAATGTGCTTGGATTTTTCTGTTAAGGAGCCAGTATTAGAAAAACTAAGTATCGGGCTGCTGTGGGCTTTGGCAGCCCATGTCCTGGCGCCTCATGAGCCCCCACACATCCTTGACCTTGGAGGATGGTCTTGCTCCCCTCACCTGTGTCTCTCCTCTAGCTCCCAAGTAGGATTCACAGCTGGCAGAGCTTTGGCAGGAGACTTCAGCTTCTCCAAGAGTCCCTGCTGCCGCCTGCTGAAGGCAGCGACACGGGCACCTCCCATCCCCGACGGTGCGGTCGCTCAGATTCTGTGCGTGCCTGGGTTCTTCCGCCATCTCTGCCACCTCCCTCCCCCGGCGTTTCTCACTCCTTCGAGTGTCTGCTCTGTACACCTGCAGCCCTGCCGTGGAATTTTGATGTCAAGCTGCAGGGGGCTGATGTTCCAGAAGCTTAATATTGTACTGGTCTTCGAACAGTCTTTGGAGTGGAGGGCAGACAGCTTTTGACTGTGCTTGTTGCCCTGTCCTCGGACAGTGTCCTGTCCACAGCTTCTAGTGGCTGTGCACTTGGTAATGGCTTTTGTTATTCCTGTCGCCTGAACTCATGGAGGTTGAATATCCCTGCCAGGCCCTCTCTCTAACTCCTCTTATAAGTCTTCTGTTCTAATGCTGCGTAACATTTAGAAAATGGAGCGTCTCCAGGTGCCTTCTGAATTTGCTCCTGAAATGAGAAAGGAGTGAGGTGCCAGAAAGGGTGACTGTAGCCCCTCCCCCAGGTGGACAGAAGGGAGCCGGCCCATGGGGGAGGCGGGGTAAACCGTTGACATAGTGGGGCTTACACCACTCTCGGGAATTGCTCTGTTGTTGCAGGTTTGAACCGGGCTCCAGGCCCTCCCCAATCTCATGATTTTGTTCAGGCCAAACTATTGATATAACCTCACGAGGTTCTTGCAGCCTGCACCTCGTCTGTGCTATTTCGGGACCCTCATGAGCGACAGCAACCAGGGGGATGGGCTCTGGGGCCAATCATGTGATCATAGGCAATTTTATTTATTGACAAGTTTCTGTGCCTCATCTCTCATAACCAACCTATCAACTCTTCGTGAGGAAACGCTATTTGTTTTATTGCTCCTGATTTTTCTGCAGAACCCAGCAGTCTGCCAAGAGCGGGTCGGAGATTCAATAAATATCTGTTGATTGACAACTGATAGCATCCCTGCTGTGAGATCTAGAAGCAACACCTACAAATAGCATTTGATAAGATTCCTGTAGCCCCCGCTTCCCCCAAATTCACAGATAATGTTCAGGTCTTTTATGATTAAAGATCTTTTAAAAGAGTGTAATTTTCATCTGGCCTTTTACTGCCTTTATGACAGACGCATTATCTGCTCAGGCATCTATGTTCAGGCTATGCAATAAGAGAGGGGAGCCAGGGAGCTAGGGTTTTTTGTTTCAACCTTGTACTTATTATCTGTTTGATGAACCAAGGCTGTAAATATCTACAGACTACAGCCTGGTGCCGGAACTCAATGATTTCAGGGAGAAATTAATGGTCTTGTTCATCCCAGTCATTTTCCAATAGTGTTAAACGTGAAGCTCTCTAAAGTCACAGGTATCCAAACCATTTGAAAGGAACTGATGATGAGCGTGTCAGAGAGGGCGAGGTCTCTATTGGAAAGCCTGACTCTGGGTAATGGAAAGCCAAATTTGAACGTGAAAGACGAATTCAGCGGTGACAGAAAACAGAAGTCTCGCCTCTGCTGGGGTGTGCTGCTCGTGCATGGGGCGGGATTTGGTGGTGAGAAATATTCTCTACCCTCCCTCACTGGGTGGTTCTTCTGTCACTCAACAGAGACTTGGAGAGTCAACGCTCGTCTAGCCGTGCTTAACACGCAACGCATCTGCTCTGATTCTGTCTGAATGAACAGTTTGTGTGCGTGACTAGCATCGTCCCGCTCAGGTTTGTTACGGAGCCAAGCCGGCTATGGCTGGCGCTGACTCTGAGTCCGAGTCAGACAGGCTGCGTCATACACTTTGCCACACAGCGGGGACAGAGACTGGGGACTTTTCCCCAAAAGGAGAGTATCTCAGCCGGGTTAAGCTGTTATAGTGAACGTAGCAATTTGAGCTGAATGAGAAATCAGAGTTCGTGAGAGTTGGAGTCACAGGGAAAAAGTGCAGTGGCTCATGTGTAGGAAAAACACACTAGTGGGCACACGCACAGCCTGGTGCCACCCGCCCACTGCGGCCTTCCTGACTCACCGTGGGAAGGTGAAGGCCAGCTCCACCCCCGGTCACGCTGGTCCACGGGGCCTGTTGTCTGAAGCTCTCGTTCGCTCCTAGGAAACAGAGCTAATGTCGTAATTCTGTTGCCAGCACGATCCGCTGTGTGCCTGAAACATCATCGGCACAGTTGATTTAATGTGTTCTTTTAGTCGAGAGAATAAACATGTTGTTTTGGTATCTTCATGAAATGTCCACCATCAGAAAAGTCCCCAATCGTAATGGAAAAAGATACAATAAAAATGAACTATGAAAAGTGCAAGACATGTTCAAGGCCACGTCCACACGCTCTGCAGACCGAAATTCCCAGACATGGTGGCTGGTTGAGCAAGGCAAAAAGGAGGAAGTAAACGGATCGATTTGGTTGATTTTGCAGAAAGGGGGTACCAGTTTGATTTTCATTTTCAGTAAGTCAACGTGTTGACGTCATAGAGAATTTTAACGCTGGAATGTACTAACTGAATTGTATTCCAGAACCACTTCTGGGCCTGTCACACACGCCTTCCGTGGTGTATAACCTCAGTGCCGTTGGTGGGCTCCCTCCCTGATCACCTGACAATTGTTTGGGGGTCTTACCAGCACTGGTAGAGGATTCATTGAATAAAGATGAACAACACCCAAAAGCTACATCGAAATATAATTATTTTAGGAAAGTCAAAGTGGAAATGGGAATTGTAAAGGGAACATGGTTATTACTACTTTTTAATAGAATTTTAATAACATGGCTTTCTTAAATCTAGGCAGATACATTGAAACACACTAAAAGTATGTATTTCTCCTCAAACATTTCAAATGTGACACTTTTTTTCTTAAAGGTCTCAGGTGTCACAGTAGATCAGTCCTTCCAATATAATTATTAACAGACAATATTCAAATAGCATTTCTAGTGTCATAAAAATCTTTTGTGACTCTTGAGACTCTGCTGTTTCTACGGGGAGTTTGCCCTGCTGGACCGCTCACCATTCTATTCACACACACTTTCAAGTTCAGAGGTGGTTTTGTGATAAAACCATAAAGATCACGGGAAATCATAATGGAATGGCAAAACAAGTTGGAAGTTCAATTGCAATGGTTATTTATCATCAAAAGTCCTGGATTATTTAAAAATAACACAATTAGCTCATTGGATTTAACATGCAAGACTTTTTTTAAAAAATCATTTATTTAAACCAGGTATATACCTGTACTTAAAGTGAATTCAGGCATAAAAAAGCCACCTCAATGTTAATTATCTTATTTTGCCCAATACATATAGGATATTTAATAGCTTATCCTGATGTTGACATATAGTCAAAATCTTACCTAGAGATTCCAATACTACCCAGACTTAGAGGGCTTTTTATCAGACTTTGAGACATTTTTAAACAGATTTTATTTGGTAATAATCATAGATTAGCAGGAAAATTACAAATTTTTAGAGAGTTCTAAGATCTATAGAGAGTTCCTACATATTCTTTATGAGCTTTCCCAAATATTAATGTCTCATAGAGCTACTGTAACATTGTCAAAACTGAGAGAGAAATTTTGGTGTATTGCTAGTAACTAAATCTCAGACTTTATTCTGATGTCACTAACTTCTTCACTACAATACTTTTTCTGTTCCAGGATCTGATCCAAGATCCCACATTGCATTTTGTCTTCACGTCTCTTTAGTTTTCTCTGATCTGGGCTTTCTCAGATTTCCCCTGTTTCTCATGACCTTGGCTGTTCCGAGTGGCGTTCGTCAGGCATTTGAAGACTCGCTCTTGGTGTGGATTTCTCCGACCCCTCTCACGTGTTAGACTGGGGTCACGAATTGGGGGTGAGTCCCATAAAGGCAGTGTGTCCAGCATCACATCGTATCAAGGTTACCCGACACCAACATGACTCATCGGTGGCGATGTTGACCTTGATCTCTTGGTTAGGAAGGTACCGGCTAGACTGATTTCTCAGGTGTAAAGTTTCTTTTTTTCTTTTCCATACTCTGTTCTTTGGAAGTGAGTCATGAAGTCCCGCCCACACTAGAGATGGTGGGGGCAAGAAGCTCGACTTCCCGGAAAGGGGGGTGTCAGCACGTGGTTGGGAGCCCTTCTATCAGGGAGCCTTTCCCCCGGAGGAGTTTAAAAGTGAGATTTCATAATGTCACCTGTGAACCGTTTAAAAGTGACTGAGGCGACACTTAGTATTTAAGCATTTCACAATTGAAACATGCTAATTTGTTTAGATGGTATGAGAGACTATAAAAAATGCAGGGGTAGGACATAGATTTCCAGATTCTTCTTGTCAAGGACCTCCCCCTCCCCCCCAAATCTGGTAACCTCTGCAGTGTTCTGCCTCCAAACTGTTTTGATTGCACTTTGCATATAAACTGAGTGTGCAGTTCGGTAAATGTTTATTCATTTATAAGTAATATGTATGCATTACCAAACGAATACATTATGGGTGCTGGGAAATGTGTAAAACTAAATTTAAAAGTTGTGCTCAAAGTGTAAATATAAACAGAATAGTAATTGCTAATACTTGAGTGCTCAGTGTGTTCTAAGCATTGTCCCTGAATACGCTTGCATACTTCATTAATGCACTTGATCCTAACAGAAAATGCGTGAAGTGAGAAATATCATTACTCACTGTCCACGGATGAGCAAACTGAGACAAGAAACATCAGGGCCTTCCTCGCCCGAAGGCCCAGAGCCGTGGGTGACAGAGCTGGGGCCCTTCTAGGCAGCCGGGGCGGAGCTGTGCTCTCAACGCTGAGCCAGGCAGGACGTCCTCGCATTTCCCTTCCCTCCGCACTGGGCTAGTGTGCAGCTTCTGTGTGGGGCGTGCGCAGCCCACTGCTGGGAGCACTGTTTTCATGGGCGTGTCCTGGTCCAGCGCTGCGTGTCCAGGGCTGGTTGTGTCCTATGCTTGTCCGTGCCGCGTTGTCCATTTTCTCCAGCAAGGCTTTCTGGGAAGGAGGTTTCCTCCTTCCTGTGCCTTTGATGGGGACACAGTCGTGGAAGACTTTGCTCTTCTTTCTTAGCTCCGGGGACAGCTGTACCCCGCTGCCGTCCTGTCTCTCTAGCCTGAGCCTGTGGGAGGGATGCCTTTGTTCATTCATTATGTGCCAGTGACCGCCAGTTGATTTTACGCCGTGGGCTGGGATGAGAGGAGGAATTGCCTCTTTCCTACGGTGGGGGAAAGTCTGTTTGCGTGTCAGATGCCAGCATGCATGTGTTTCATTGGAACTCAGCAACATGGGAGTTCTCCCTATGTATTGCCTTTAAGTATCTCCCCAGCAGCAGCTAACCTGGATTATTATTATCGTGGAGTCACGTCATGGTTAATGTGCCGCAATGCTACAGATATCCCTCAGTCACGGTCACTGAGGTCACCTGACACCTTTGCTCCCACCCACTTCAGTGCGGTTACTTCATACATTTGTGGTTCGGTGACCTCCGTTCACATTCTGCATTGTTTTTGTATCCTCGATCTTCAAAATGAGTTTTTTAATGATGTTATTTATTCATTTTTAGAGAGAGGCCAAGGGAGGAAGAAAGAGAGGGGGAGAAACATCAATGTGTAGTTGCCTCTTGCACGTCCCCTACTGGGGACCTGGCCCGAAACCAGGCACGTGCCCTGACTGGGAATCAAACCAGTGACCCTTTGGTTCACAAGCCAGTGCTCAATCCACTGAGCCACACAGGCCAGGGCCCGAAATGAGTTTTTAATTTTAACTGCATACATGAACTTCAACTCTCTATGCTGTAGAGTTCTGTGGGTTTTTGAAAATGTGCAAAGTAGCCAATCATCCTCCTCTTCCACACATTTCTGGAAGCCACGGACATCTTCGCCATCCCTATAGTTTTGCCTCTTCTAGAATATCATGTAAGTGGCAGGCACACTGCGTAGTCTTTTCAGGCAGGCTTCTAGCACAGGGAAATACCTGTTTGAGACTCATCCGTGTGTTGCAGGGCTGGATGGCTCGTTTTCTAGTCTCGTGTGGTAGCGAGTCTCCCTTTGTCTGCATGGCCCGCGGTTTGTTCACTCATCGAAGGACACCTGGGTTTCCATTTTCAGCAGTTCTGAGTAGGGCTGCGGTAGACATCCACCCACGTGCAGGTCTTGCACTCGTTTTCCGATCATTTGGGAACTCGGTGGGTGCATCGTGTGCTAAGACTGTTCAGCTTTGTAAGAAACTGCCAAGCTGTCCTCCCAAACGGATGTGACACTTGGCTTTCTCACCACTAATGAGCGCTCCAGTTGCTCCATAGCCTGGCCAGTCATTGAGATGGTCAGCTTGTGTGTGTGTGAGTGTGTGTGTGTGTGTGTGCGCGTGCACGCGGGCCATCCTAAGAGGTGTGTGGAAGTATCCTGTGGTTTGAATTTGCATTTCCCTAATGATACATGAGGTTGAACAACTTTTTATAGCTTACTTTTCATCTCTCTGTCTATCTATTTAGTTATCTATCCAGCTGTGATGTACGTATGTATCATCTTCTTTACTGAGGTGTCTGTTCAGGTCTTTTGCACATTTTCTAAGTGGGTTGTTCTTTTATAATTGAGTTTTAAGAGTTCTTTATATATTTTGGATACCTGTCTTCTGTAGATATGTGTCTGGCAAGTGTTTTCTCCCAGTCTGTGGCTTATCTGTTTATTCTCTTAATAGTATCTTTCATAGCACAAATGTTTTACAGTTTAATCAAGTCCAATTTATCACTTTTTTTCATGGATTCTGCTTTTGGTGTTGTACCTGAAAACATCATCAAATGCAAGGTCACCTGGATTTTCCTCCTGTGTTGTCACCTGGTTGCTGTATTGTTTTATATTTTACATTTTGGTCTATTGTCCATATTGAGTTAATTTTTGTGTAAGACTTAAGATTGTCATCTCGGTCTTGTGTGTGGGTGTGTGCAGACCCATAATTGTTCCAGCACCACTTATTGTAAAGTTATCCTTTCTCCAAGAAATTGCAATTTGACCTTCTTTTAAGTGTATTATTTTACTGTATTATGGTCACATAGCAAGGAAAATTGATATGCTTTATATTTGGAGCTTTTATTTGGCCTGATACATTTTTAAACATTCTAAATTGTGTTCTTTGTAGACTGCAAGTGTAACTCTTAAAACAACATTATTAATTATATTATTTAAATCATCAAGTCCTTATTAATGTTTTACTGTCTTTCTAATCTGTCAGACACAGCTTCTGGCTATTTTTTCAGACCATTTCTCCTGTGTTCTAAAATTCTTCTTAGTCTGCTTTGACTTTTTATGATTTTGTATCAAAGTTTCATGAGAACAGTATTTTACTGTGGCCCACCTGTATTCCCATGGGCCCCTTTTCCCCGATAGAATGCCAGTGCTCTTCGGGAATGGAA
Source organism: Trachops cirrhosus (assembly GCA_028533065.1). Taxonomy (NCBI): domain Eukaryota; kingdom Metazoa; phylum Chordata; class Mammalia; order Chiroptera; family Phyllostomidae; genus Trachops; species Trachops cirrhosus. The sequence continues at coordinate 87,899,009 of CM052547.1, forward strand.
CAGGTCCACTGCGAACGAGAATGACTGTATCTCCCAGCATCCACTGGACTCTGGGTGGGGGGAGGCTTGTGATAAGCATCAGGCCGAACAACAGGGCTGATGTCAGCTGGGAATTTTAGACCAGTGGTTCCTCCCTAATATGTGTGCAGTCTTTGTCCTTGTCGCCTCTTCCTGTTTCATCTGTTCTGAAGTGCACGTGCAATGCAGGGGATGGAGCCCGTGCTTGTTGCAAACACAAACCTCCTTCGTGTCTGGGCTGCTGTCTTCTACCTTTTCTGCTTTTAAATTTCATCTCTTTATTCTTTCTTGCCATTTCTTGAGAGAGAGAGAGAGAGAGAGAGAGAGAGAGAGGAGGGAAGGGGAGGGGAGGGAAAAGGAGGAGAGGAAAGGGAGGAAGGATTCCTCAGATCTGCCTCTGTGCTTTTTGATCTTTCTCTTTATATTTCATTCCATTTTAAATTTCCCCTGAGCTCTGCAAGAATTTCATAAGCTTGCCTTCTTCTTCACAAATGCATTTGTTTGTCGTCTCTAATCTGCTCTCTGGTAGATAGGAAATTAGCATCTAAAGCAATTTGTATTTGAGCAGTCGATAGGGCAGCGAAGCATAAAACTTAAGGTGCCACCTCAGGGATCAGAAAATTGCCGCCCAGTCCCGACTCAGCCACCAGTTCTTTTATCTTGAGCAAAATGCCCGACTTCTGTTTGTGTTTCCGTTTGTAAAATGGGCATAAAATGCTACCTCTTAGTAGGCTTTGGGGACATTAAATAAGACAATGCATATAAAGTCCCTCAGATGTGCTTGACATATATCACGCCCTAAATACACATTCTTGTCTCATTATTATTCTGTGATTAGCAATGCATTGTTTTTAGTAGTAATTAGAAAGTTAAAAGAATTGTAAAGCTTAATCCTTCCCAGTAAACAGTTCCTTCTGACAAGATCAAAAGCTAAGTAGCTAAATATTCCCACTGGCTGGAAACATGGCAGTGCGAAGTGGTCCGCCCACGTTCACAGCCGCACTGCGCACGGTGGCCAGGGGGTGAAAACAAATCAAACGTCCCCAGCAGACGAATAAGTAAACAGAATGTGGTACCTCCGTCCAGTGGGGTATGGCTCCGCCTTATGCAGGGTGGACCTTGGAAACGTTGTGCCACGTGAGATAAACCAAACACAAAGGGACACATACTGTGCGAGTCTGTGTACAGGAGATTCTCAGAATAAGCAAATTCCTAAAGACAAAAGATTCCCGCCAGGGGCTGGGAGAGGGGAGAGCAGGGAGTGGCTGTCTGTGGGGACAGAGTTTTCATTGGCGTTGATGAAAAAGTCCTGGAGGCCTGGAAAGTGCAGACAGCTGCACAACACCGGGAATGGACTGAATGCCGCTGAATTTGTAACCTTAAAAGCGGTCCACATGGCAACTTTTATACTAGATACACTGTATTTTACTACAGTAAAAAGCAAACACACACAGAAAAGCTCTGAAACATAGTTTCAATTGCCACTTGGATGCTGCATGTTTCACATCTGATATCAACGACATGTTGCTAAGTTTATAGAAACATGATCTATCAGCAAACTGACAATATATCAAATGTACCGTTCCTTTGATGTCCTTACTATTTTTCATATCTTTACAGAGGTATTTGCCATGTTTTGAACTAGATAATCGAGAGGTAGGGATGCAGGGGGTAGGAGATGGCTCTGAAATGCAAAGGGACTCTCCAGCCCCCAAAACTTCCAAAGAACGCCGCACATTCTCATTTGCAAGAGCTCAGCACGGAGTTCGACATCATTAGACTCTGCGTCTGACGTTCTCTCTGATTTCCACAAGCAGGGCTCTTGTAAACTCCGAATTAAAATACAGAGTGTGGATCAAAGTAGGAATTTTTATCCTTAATTAGTATGAAATGCACTTAACTTGAAACCTCGTAAAGCCGACATGCTATACATTCTGGGATTTAATCACATTTTCCCACGTCTGTAGATTCGGAAATCGGAAATGCTACGTTAATAGGATTCCAGTCCACCGAGGTGACAGGGCGATGCCCAGCAAGTAATGAGCAAAAGGCAGTGTCCACGAATATCTTTCTTTAAGATTAGAAAGCATACCTGAGAAGAAAATATAGTTACTCTCGGAAAGTGTGTGGCAATGATTAGAAAAAATAAAGGAGAAGACTCGTCTCATTTCCTTTTGAAACGTGTGAAGCGTTTCATTGGGACAAGATTTAGCGAAGTTTATATTTGAACCCTTCTCGATGGTTTCCTGGAAGTGTCCTTAAAGCAATGGAAACATGGTTTCCTGGAAGTGTCCTTAAAGCAATGGAAACGCGCCCCATAAACTGGATGGGCCAAGGGCTTCACCAGCCAAGACTCTTGAGCTCAGCCGGGCAGGTCGGGGGGACAGAGCCGGATGCTTGCTTCTCACACTGAGTCAGTTCACCTGGCCAGTGAGGCAGACAACCAACCTGCAAGGCACGGGCAGGCCCTCCTCAAAGACCTTGAGTGACGGTAAAACGCGGTGCGGTGACACCACGTGCGTGGCTGAGGAAAAGCGAGTGCGCTCACACCGATTCGCGATCCATCAGTGAGTATTTTCACAGCAGAATTTATGTTTCTTTCATCTGGGGGGTAAATACTGACCTGATGGGGTCCCTCGGACCACTGGATTCAATGTATCGAATTATCCGAGAAGGCTAGAAGGTGAGATGCACAGAAACCTTTTCCCATCAGCACACAGGCTGGACCGCCTCAGAACGGGGAAGGGCAAAGCTCACTTTTCCATAAAATACCCTTTGGGGGTTTTGCTAACGTAAAACCCTTTCTCGGTTCTTGTCAGGTGGAACATGCCTGCTGATATGAAAATTTTCGCTTTTAAATTTTGTCCATAAATTATGTGAGTGGGGAGTTTCCCGGCGTTCATTTAATTCCATCTTTGCATGTAAAATAGTTGCTTTCCAAACTACCGGCTGTTAAACATGCCGGGCACAAATAATCTTTGAATTGTGGGCCTCCTAGGGACGCGGGGCTGGAATGCTTCAACCATGAAGTGCTAGCTGCCTTTTCTTAAAAAAAAAGAGGACTTAGAAAATTATGGGCGACGAGGTGCCACTCAAGTGTCCAAACAAGCCCAGGCTGAAGTCATGAATGATTGATTCTCCTGTGGTCTTGCCCGTCGTGTATCTTTAAGTAACGAAATGATCAGGTGTGTGCAGGCGATCCACAAGGGGCCAGGGAGGCTGTGAAGGAGGGCGAGTATCGGACAGGGCGCAGTATTGACCAGCTGATGTCTGTGGGTCTTTCCCATCATCTTCAACTCAATTTTCAGAAGCCAAGGGAGGCAGCGTGTGAGGAGAGAATAAGAGAAAACTGTGGAGGCCCTCAGTCGAGGTTTTGGAGGCAGTGTTGAGGTTCCTATTGAGGGCTTACGATCTAAAGCCAAACGTCCTTAGTTTGGAACTCGACTGTGTTTCTCCCTGGCTGTGCGGTCCTCGCCAGGCTGCGCAGAACTGCCGAGGCTCCGCTTCTCGCCCTGTAAAACGGAAATGACGCTGAGTCTACGGCTCCGCTCTAGAAAAGTGAGTATTTCATAGGATTTCGTGAGGAATAAGCGGGTTGATCTGTTGAAGTCCTCAGGGTAATTAATGCTTTTTGCAGAGTGAGTACTCATCAAGTGCGAGATGCATCATTAACATTAATTACACGTACCATTTCAATCACTCATGACATGATGAGTTTGTCCTTCTCCGGGCCGCAGCTCTTCCATCTGGAAAGTGAGAGGGACAGGGTGGATGCGCAAGTTCCAGACATGTTTCAGGCACAGAGTGTTTCTGAAGGGCTCTCCTGGCCTCGGCCAGCACACAGAACAGATGGCACGTGGGCTCCTCTGGTTGTAGCAGACATGAGGGTTAGGGACCCCGATGGCGGCTCACACTCCCTGTCCCTGGGTCACCAAGGGTTTCAGTTGCCAGTGGCTCCAGCGAGCGTGGGATTCGGTTTGGAAGCCCTGACTTTAAAGAAAGAGATGGGCTTCACTTCCTTGGTCGGCACCTTTTGGTTTGCTGTGTGATCTTGGGTCCATCATGTGCCTTCTCTGAACCTCAGATCCTGCATCTGTGAAATCCAAGTGGGAATGAAGCCTGACTTTGGGGAGGAGTGAGGTAGGAAATGTAGGGTCCCTAGCTCCATGCCTGACACTGAGGAATCTGAGTTCAATAAACGGAAGTTGAAAACATCCGATCACCCCAGCAAGCAGAGAAAATGATGACTTTGAGGATCAAGTTGCTCTTAGGACAGGGTGAATTCATTTCAAGTGTTTCAGCTTGCGTCTTGTCTTAAGACAAGAGAGAAAGGACCACGCAATTTTGTGAAAGGTTTTCTTTGAGAGGGAAACCATTCCATTTTTCTTTGGGGTTCGTGAGCCTGTTGGAACCCAGGAGAATTGAAGCTGAGGTTTTTTTTTTTCCTGCCTCCACGTGCACCTCTGGGTTTTCCTGTCTTCTCCTTTCACAGAGCCTTGGGGTATGGGATGGCCAGACTGGGACTAGATCATCAATCTCTAGGCTTCTAGTTTTTGGTTAAGGATGGAGCCCCTAAATTCAACAGGTCCCTCCTACCAGTCCCACCTCCCTCCCTGAGGTTGTAGGTTTCCGTGGAGGTGTTTGTAGGAACCTGGATTAGGAAATATCACACTTTTCTTTTGTGGAGGGGGGGCAATTTTCTCGGGAATCATGAAACTATTGATAGGTTGGAGATAAGGGTAAGTCATAGCATTGCCTGTTTGTCATGTCAGTTTTATCTTTATGAGGATTATTTGTCTCCCAACTTGCCTACCCATCTTTCTCTTTTACATGATCCCGGGACTCAGTGGCCACAATGATGAAAACAGAAGTAATTGGATGGGTGTATGGATGAGTGGAGAGGAGGCTGCAGAGAAGAATAGAGTGCATGGAAAGACTAGAATAAAGCCAATGCAGAACACTGTGATGCTAAAATTCACTGTGCTACATACCACATGTGGCTACTCGCTCCAGATGGTTTGGTTACAGTTGTGTAGTAATAAAAAAATGGGACCTTTTTCATGTGGGCCATCATTGTTTTTCTCTTTAGATTACAAGCTTCTAGAGGGATAGTTATGATCTTATTTTTCTTTTCTATGCAAGTTCAACACGTTCTAACATTAAGCATCTTCTAAAATGCATAGGACTGTGTACAGCATTGAATGCTTGTTAAATACATGAATAAAAGTGCAAAAAAAAAAGAAAGAAAGTAGAATGATATCTGAGACACCTTGCCTACATTTTGCCTCTTCAGTTTTGCAATTTAAATGTGAAGTGTGTTTTCAGTTCGTTGCTGCAAAGATTGATGTAAACTAGCTGCTAGTTCAGATTCAAATGAATGTTTTACATAAAAACATAAAATAAAAACCTTTCATTTCACCTTTTTACTCCACGCTTCAGCTCGGTGAAAGGAGTGTTTACAGATCTTGAATATAAAGTGCTTAATTTCACGTGGCCTCCACAGTCACGCGGTGGCTCGCCTCCCTCTTACGTGGCTCTTCCCAGTGCGGCTCATCGTCTTTGTCTCGGGCGTTACAGATGAAGAGTGTTGGTGATGGGGAAAAAAAAGTTGTTTAAGCACCCCGGAAGGAGTGTCCTGTGTTTGTGTGCACACACAGAGTGAGGGCTGCTTCTCTCGGCCATGCTGAAGTGTTTGCCTTGGAGACTGGGCAGTGCAAGCTCCTGCAAGGAATCACTTAGGGATGCGGAGAGCGGGTCTGCCTGGCTCCGCGCAGCTCAGTGTGGGACTCACGCGGCTCCGGTCAGGCGGACGAGGAGGGGGCTTCTTTCTCCTCTTTCTCCTTTCCCCTTGGCACAGTGAACTTCCGTGGACGACAGTAGTAAGACGTGTTGGATTATGTGCACATAATAAATACTTCGCACAGATAATGCCATTTAATCCTCACAACAACCGTACCAGGTAGGTAATATTGCTCCTATTTTATAAATGAGCAAGCCAAGTCTCAGAGAAGTTATTTCCCTAAGGACACACAGTAGGACCACAGATCTGTCAGTTTATAGGGCTTATCCTTGGCTACTAAAACAGGCCGAACAATATATTGATAAAACGCCATCTTGTTTCAAGGCCGAAGTAGATTGTACAACAGAGACTGGTCCTCCTAATGGCGGGAAAACTTTAAAACGAAGTACTTAATTCAACATGTATTTACCAATACCATTGAATTCCCATTCCCTAGAATGATATTGGGTTCTGAGATACAATGATGGGTAAAAAAAAGAGAGACTTTGTTTCTACAGTCACAGAGATTATATAGACCAGACCAGGGGCTGGCAAACTCTGGCCCACAAGTCGGATCTGGGCCACAACTTGCTCAGTCACTACAGTTTTATTGGGACGCAGCTGTGCGCATTTGCCTACATGCCGTCCCCAGCTGCTTTTGTACCACGTAATGCTTTTGACTTGAGTAATTACAACAGAGGCTGCCTGGTCGCCAAGCCCAAAGGTCTGCTGGCATCTCTTCCAGACCAGTCGCCGGACATGCGGGGATAGAGAGAACCTTCCGGAGGAAGTGGCCTCTCGGCCGCCGTATTGAGAGGCATTCTCCAGGAGCAGGAGGCTGGGAAGCCCCGGGGTCAGGATGTTTAGGCTTTGGGAGGCCCTCGGGATGAGTCCTTGGGAGAAAAAGGACGGTGCTGTGGAGGATTTGACCTGTTCGCTTTGAACGGGGGTGGGATTCCCTACCACCACTGACCCACAGCTGTCCGGGGCAAGCCTCACTGTGCACTTTTAGGGGGACTGGCCGGGAAGTACCCGCAGGCAGGCAGGCTGGAGGTGATGGAACAGCGTGAGTGGTGCTGGCCATGTGTCTCCATCCTAAGCCAAGGGCAGCAGGAGCTGGACTGAGCTGAGTGCAGGTGAGAGGGGGTTCTTGCTCCAGCGCAGCTTCTGGGCATTCCAGCCCGGGGTTTGGATTTCACTCACCACTTCCTGGGTCGTGCGTGCAGCATGACACAAATCCACACGCACACACACAAACACACACATGCACACACACGGGAAAACATTCCTGGGATTCCAGTCTTTATCCTAGAATCTCATCCACCCAAGTCTTTTGAAGTTTTCCCTTTGACATTTTTATTGCCACGTCTTCAAACCTTAGGTTTCTTTTTAAAGAGAGTTTCATTGTCCAATGAAGTGGGAGCTGGAATTATCGAGAGAGAGCAGACTATAGTCATTCCAACCGTGAGTTCTGAATCCCGATTCCCCAAGTTCACTTAGAAGCTGTGTGATGTTGAGCAAGTCACTTACCCTCCGTGTTTCTCAAGGCTTAGCTACTGAGGACTCACTTTATTGAGTCATTCTGAGGGAACACTATGTTCATATTCTTAAAAACTGATTCACAGCAAATGCAGGTATGTGTGAGTTATGTTTTTTATAAAATCGACTAAAAAACTGGCTCCTCTTACCCGGTGCAATGGCTTCTAGATCTTTACCCTCTTGGAGAGTGACAGAAGTGACCAGCATTCTGTTGGGGGGGGGCTGGGGAAATGTGAGGAGAGGGTGGGGCTGGGCCTATGGTGTGTCGCTCTCCTTGGGACAAAAGTTTGAGGGTGTGCCAAAATAAATCCAGTAATTGAGATAAATATTTTAATGCAATATTAAAAAATGTAATTCCCTAAAACCTATGATGAACAAAATACCCACTGTTTCAATCAAGAATTGCCCCGTGAAGCCCTATTGTGGCTTCAGGGCAGCGATGTGAGGGGAGGGGCCGCCCTGCCTCTCTGGCCGCGTGGCGGGGAACGGAGCCAATCATTGCAGCGCGGTACCCAGAGCCCCGTGCGTCAGCGCGGTACCCAGAGCCCTGTGCACAGAACGCCTGACCTTGGCTGCCTGGAGGGGAGATTGCGAAGCAGCAAGTTGAGGGGGGGGGGGTGGCCACGGGGCAGCTGCTGTCTGATCAGGCGTGCTGAAGACCATAAACTTCCTCCCCCAAACCAGAGGAATCCTGGAAGGGGTTTAAGCTGGAGATGGATACGATGCGATCCTCATGGCGTGTAAACCGGAGAAGGTCAAATCCGTAGATTCTAAGCCAGACTGGGTAAAAACCAGAAATGCAGGTCTGCAAAATCCCAAAGTAGTATGCGGGCTTAAACAAATCTGTATTATTTTCTAATAGAGGGAATTCAAGGTCAGAATTACATGGAGAAATGTAATTCTGTTCAACGTTAAGTGGGAAAAAGTGAAAGTTGATTGAAACAAGCTTTCGTTTTGGACACATCTCTACTTTGATAACTGCCAATTTTATGAGGGCCCTTGCTTGAACGCTTGGGGACAAAATTGAAAAATGTATTCCCGGATGATGCTGTGTCGGTCTGAGTTTCAGGAGGACACTTTTTGGCAAGAAGGGATCCATGATATGTGGTCTCTTCTTTGTTGTAGTTTGAAATTACCTCATGGTGGTTCTTTAAATTTTTCATTTAAAATGAAAGGTTAATCGTCACCCTGAACAGTTCTCACAAAGTGAAAACGAGATTGCAAAGTTAAAATGTAATTAATTTACTTTCCTATTATCCCTTCCGCTGGAGGAATATTCATGCGTTTTGAACAGATAAGTTTAGAAAAGAGACACTAAATAGCAAGTGTTCACACTTGGATTCAGTTTAAAAGTGAAAAGCTTTCCGGCCAAATAAATTAGACAAGCATGCGAGACGAACTTCCATCTCGGTAGGAACGAATACATCTTCCCCTTTCCACACCTCTGTTTGTGGTGCAGCGTTACACTCAGAGATCTTCTTAAAGCGTTGCTATGGCCTTATATCGCCATTTACTCTGCAACTCAATCGTCCCCACTGACTCCTGCCCAAATTTCCACTGCGGTTTCAGGACAGAAGGGGGTCCTGGTTCGTGCAGGAGACCAGACTCAGAAGGCGGTTCTGCAGTTTGCCGTCTCTCTGGCTTATTCTCAGTGCTATGTCACCTCAGGGTCTCTGGCTGTGAGCAACAGAAACATTTCCCAAGAATATGGGTGAGTCCTCAGGATCCGAAGGAAAGACAAAAGTCAAGTTACTTAGAAGGACCGGCCAGTGAAGTGATTGTAGTGGTACCTGAGGACAGACTTGGTGGGATCTGTAAGATGCAAAGGTGAGCTGTATTAAGCCTGCCTTTGCTTCATACTTCATTTACAGCGTATACAGTTGGTGTTTATAGATGAAATCGTAGTAGGATTTCTACTCGAAGACTTTTTTATAATTTTCTGATCATTTTCTTGCTATTTTTCATGTTATCAGATTTTTCTAGAGTGTAAAAATAGATATGTTGCATTTAGAACACCCAAGAAATTAAAAGTGAAAGATTGGTTTATTTACTGATTCACTTATTCATTCGAATGGTAACTGTAAGCCAAGTGCTCTGCCTGTGAATATCACACAAATCAGACACATGCGGACCAATGGGAGCATAGAGAGGGTGAGCAAGAAATGGGTTTCAAGAGAAATGTCCGTATAGAAGGTTCTGAGCACTGTTAAAAAACAGGGTATGATGGCTGAGAAAATGATGAAGATAGAGAGGTGGCGCCAGTTTATGAAGGTCCAGGAGGTGCCTTTGAGGGCCTGCCTTAGAGTTGAGTCCTGAGTGATATGAACCAGTCATGCAAAGATCTGGGGAAAGAAAATTCCAGGCAAGGAAACCACGAATACGAGGGCTGAGAATTGAAGCACCAAGCACCAGCCGGTCTGGAGTGTGTGAATGGGGAGATCATGCAGGCTGGAGGACAGTGAGAAAGGAAGAGGGTGATAGGAGGGAAGGTTGAAGAAGGTGGTGGCCCCCTGGCCCACCCCTCACAAGGAGCCAGCGGAACGACCAGCACCCGTAGAGTCTGGCTCACCCTCTCCCCTGGCCCCGTGTCTGACTGTGACCCCTGGTGCCTTCAGCCCAAGGAGGTCCTGAATCCAGACTGACCGGTGGCTCACAGAGGAAACAGAGGACAATGTGTGGAACTCTCTCCCACTGATTCCTGGATACAGCCAACTGTCAACTCACGAATAATCACTAACTACGTTTTGTTGTTAACATTCAAAACCATGAGAGCTTTCGTTTGAAGTCTGGTGTTTATTTCATCTGGCCTTATTTGACAAGGTTGTAAGGTAGTGTATTTTGTAATAATTTGAAGGTCTTAATTTTTTCCATGGCTTTGTCTTCTCCAATTTCCTTGAATTTCTGTGATTAAAATGAAAAGTTGTGACTAGTATCAGTGGAGTATTAATTTCAAAGACTTAATTGTTTCAAGTTCTAATTAAATTTGTACACCTTTAATAATTTACCTGGAGGCTGTAGCTATTGTTTCAAAATTTGCACATCTTGTAGCAGAAGTATGATACCAACCTTTAACTGCCTATCTCTTGACATTTACATAAGAGTGAAAACTTCTATTTTGTTTCGTTTGCTGTTATTTTGGGTCTCTGTGACCTATGGCCAAAACTCACCGTAAGTTTTACAAGTACTGGACCGGCCTTAACTTCTCAGTGTTTCAGCTGCAGACTTTTATGTGTGGAACAGTGCGTGGGAAGGACACAGGACTTGTGTCACGATGTCATCGCCGTCACTTTTTACGTAGTACTTTCATGGCAGAGGGCTAGCTGCTCCCCGGCCCATATTCATTCCCCCCTTCCACATTAGCGGGACCCATAATTTGTTTGGATGAGCACATGGCAATCTGTAATGAGAACACATTTTTATGCTTCCCTTGCAGCTAGCTTGGAGCATCTGAGAAAGTTATAGACAAATGGGATGTAAGGGTGGTCTCACGCACAATCTTCTGGGAATCCTCCCTAAATGATAGTGGATACTCATTCTTTGCCCCTTGTCTCTTCTGCCCTTTGTCTGCTGTGCGGAAGGTGGATGCTCACTTTGGTCATTCACTCAAGAAAGAGGCTGGTCACAGGGACATAAACTTTCTAAGTCCCACTTGAACAAATAAATAACTTCCATGAATAATGCTTTATTGTTCAGACAGACTGTCGATACATTGAATGATGTTATACCTAGGTTTTTCTTTTTGTGTGTGCCAGCTTTTGCTGATCTCCAAGTATCTCTCTTTCTATTTTTCTCTCCCGACTCCCGCTACCTCCTAAAGGGAAACTCCATGAGGGGATCTGAGAAGGGAAACGGACTGATTTATAGAACAATTAAAGCGTGAGTCAGTGAATTGTCTATAAAAGGCAAAAATGTCATTTAGAAAACTGTAGCCACGTAGATGTTTTTTCTTCTGAGCTGTAACATCACTGTAGATTATTTTTGTCTTATAATGCATAATGCAATATAGTGGCTTTAAATTATTGCTAAAGTAATTATCCATGGATGGTGGTATTTTGCATATAAATACAAGTGGCTTTTATTATTAATGCATGACATAAAATCTTAGTTTCTGGTGTCAGTGCAAAAGGGAGATGCCAAAACGAGGCTGAGTGAAAATGAATAGGTCAGTGGAGTGTGAAAATGTG
>CM052547.1:87911028-87940588 GCA_028533065.1 Trachops cirrhosus
CGAGGAATAAAAGTGTATGGGAGGGTATTCTCCAATCACATAAATCCACAGCCATTGTAGCATACGTTTTCTTAAATGCTATTTTAAATTTTCACAGTGTGAACACTAATACTTCACGTAATGATGTCCTCTAAATTGATAACCCAGCATATCACCGTGGCTCGAAACTTCCTCGTGGCATTTTATCACACCTGATATTGATTTTCTGGTTTGGTTTCCAGTGTTATACGAAGCAACCGCCATTCACTGGACACTGGGAATGCCTTGTTATGGGGTCTGCAAGAGTTTAAGTGATAACAGCCTGTGTTAAATGGTAGGAAAAGAGTCACAGATTTGTTCGTGGGGACTCATTTGAAGCGCACAGTCCTCACAATGCTTAGGAAGGCTGGCCATCATTTCCAGTTGCCAGCCGGAGGGCAGGGTCGCCAGGAAGCAGGCCTGGAAGCGGAGTCTGCAACTCACTCAACCGGCTCTGAATTCATAAAGAGTGGATGGTTTCTTGTGATATTCACATTATTTAAAATTGGAGCCTAAGTGGCAATTCATTAATATTTTAGTAGAACACTACTTTAAATTTCCATAATTTATTTTTCCATTAATGTGATTATACTCTGTGTGTATTGAAATGGCATTAGCAAAGCAGATGGCCCTCCACATCATCGGTGGAACTCATTCAATGAGTTGAAAGCCAGAACAAAACAGAGACAGATTTTTATTTTATTTTATTTTATTTTATTTTATTTTATTTTATTTTATTTTATTTTATTTTATTTTATTTTATTTTATTTTATTTTTACTGACGGTGGCTTTTGGACTTTATATGCAGTATTGGCTCTTCCTGCCTGATGACCTTTGAACTGAAACATTGGTGCTCCCTGGGTGTCCCCAGACTCTGGCCCACCCTGCCAATTTTGGACATACCTGCCTCCATAATTGCATAATCCCAATCCCTTATGATAATTCATACATTCATATATATATAGGGTATGGGCTCTTACATTCGCAGACTTTCCACTAAGTCCGCGCAGACGACCATAGTCTTGGGTGGGTAGGTTGTCTCCTCAGTCTGTAAGAACAGAGGGAGCCGGAGAGAGAGTCCTTCTCACACACTGGTATTATATTAATTCTGCTCACTCCCTTACTCCCCTCCCCGCCCCCGCCTGAGTCAAAGGAGGCTTTCACCTGAGATTTTCATGGAGCTTAGTGTACTTGTTATTTTGCTTTAAATGGCCATTTTTTTCCTATTATTACCTTTATACCTACGGAGTTGCCGTCTTGAAAAATGACCATCTAATTTAACAGCTTAGATTTCATAGATCCAAAGAGACTCTTGTAGGCACGGAGAGCTTGAGAAATTTGGTCTTGATTTGTCCCAGTGCGCTAGCACGTTCTGCAGTTCTCAGTACACCAGAGTAAGAAGAAAATCAACGGAGACCATCAGTTGGTACCACTCAGGAGACAGTGTTGCTGGGCCATGAGCCATCAGTCCTGGCAACGCTGTGGCATTGTGTGGGAGGACACACTGGTGCAGAGACACTGCTGTAGGACAGACGGATAACTGAGACAGATCTCCTTAGTTCACTGACGGGGAGCAACACCACCTGCTACAATCGGCGGTGACGCTTTACAGCAGAGTTGATCAGTCATTGTTGGCCTTTGGGGCTGGATGACTTTCGGTGTGGAGATGAAGAACAGTAGGAAGGGAGGGAGGGAGGAGGTTGTAAAAGGAGATGCAGATCGCAGCTCCTTTGACACAGACCCTTTGCAACAGCACTGTAGTTTTAATGTGATTTTTATGGAGACAGACATCAGTTTTAAAAATATATTGAAGATTTCAGCTCGAATTCTTTTTTCAGAATTGGGCAATGACAGCTAAGCATTTTCACTAAAATTGTCACCATTCCTTTGGGAAGTCAGTTTTCTAACACATTTGAGCATTTTTCCCACCTACCTATTTCCAGGAATAAGGCAACTACTGTAAGAAAAGAAAAAAAATTGTTTCTTATGTGAAAAAGTACTCTGGGTTCGTTTTCCTGTGGGAAATTGTGAGAGCTTATGACTAATTTCTGACAACTTAATAAAAAAACATTCCTTTAAATAAGTTATGATAAAGTCCTTAATCGTTTTCCCAGGCAACTACAAATGATGTTTTCTGGGAAGTTGGAGGTGACTTATATTTTCGTACTTCACATAGTTTTATTTTTCCTGTGTACCTCTCATCAATAATGTGCCACATGTTCCCCTCATAAGATATTTCACATCTCCGAGCCTTCCTTCGGAGACTCTGTTTTAAGAGTCTAAAAGTCCAATCAGCGTTTCATGTCCCTGTGTTATCACTTCCGGAACCACTCCAGGGACCATCCTGAGTGCTGGGCTGTGTGGCTGTGTGCGTCCCCAGGGAACTTCCACTGCGATCCGAAAGCTGACACATAGGAGGGAAAACTGGGTGGGGCGAGAGGGCTGAGGGAGGGGAGTTTGGAGCTGGAATAGCTTCGTGCTTAAATAGTAGCTAATTACGACACACCAGGTACCATGGGTTGGGGTGGGCGTGGGTGGGCATGGCTACTGGCCAAATACAGGCTTCTGTGCAATGCAGTTCTAAGGATGCTAAATGGGAGGTTTGAAGGCAATGAAAATCCTGTACTGCCTTTCCCCCTTTGGCTTCTAATTTCTATTCCATTGTCTCTGTAGTTCAGTATTATTATCCAGTCTGTGTTGAAAACAGGTTTTTAGCATCTGGGTTCCGTTAATACTGATGCAACAACTGGCAAAGGGCAGATCCTGGGTCCTGAGACGGCTGCTGGATTCTGAAATACGAACGTCCTAGTGCAAGTCCAGACGAGTCACGTAGGCGCTCTGCATGTCCGAGGCTTTCCGTCTTCCTTTTGCATCTTGATCAGAGGTGAAAATGTTCTCTAGTCATCACGTTGGGGTTTTTCTGGGAAATGCCAGTGCGGGGTGGCGCGTTCAGTCTCCATCATGTAATGATGTGCGATGATAGACCGATTTCCCCCCAAACCACAGGCTTATCTGAAAATGCTCTTTCTGAGTTCTTCCCTAAGGTGAAGAAATACTGGTTCCTTTCTGAATATTTGTCTTTCTCTTTCTGCGTGCGGGAGATTTGTCTCTCCTCTCCCTCACAGCGAGTATGTCCCGTCTTTTATTGTTCTCCCGAAGTTAATTTTCCTTATCCTTTGTCCCCAAAATGAGTAATTCTCCCCTTCTGCCCCCAAGAAGGCAACTTTCTGTATGTGCTCCTCTGAGTGACTTTTCTTTTGTTCATTGATTCTTTAAATTTAATTCATTTTTCTGCTTTTTTTTTTTACTCACAGGTAACATTTTTCCACTTTGCCTTCCTTACCCCCCAAATTGATGACTTTTAAAAACTGGCATTTTTTTTTCACTTTTCTGATATCCTAAAGGAGCAACATCAGGATTTAAAATACAAAATTATAGTATTTCTCATCAGTGTGTTCTTTTAGAAATTTCTGCACGTAATTCCTTCTGTGGACTGTCCTGGCTTGGCCTATTCCTTCTCTCCTTGTAGCACTCCTAAATTTCTATTTCTAAAGTATATGTAACTAGATGCTTAATAAACACAGAAGGTTTTTTATTAAAAGCTGAAAATGATCCCTTTCCTATATGATCGTAAACTTAGAAATTATTACCACTGAATACGTAGTGACTGAGCAAACTTAAAACTGTTTTTTGAGGCTTCCTGGGAGATTACAGCTGTATGTCCAGTTTTTTTTCCTGGCCAACAAAATAATGGCTGGTTGGCACAACTGTTCTGCCCGTCTGCCTTATGGAGATGTTCATTCATTCATCAGCTGATTGTTGAGGGCCTGTTATGGGGCAGAGGTGAGCCTGGGGGCTGGGTGTCGGTAGGTAACTATGGCGATCTGGGCCCACCCCCATGGGGCTAAGAGATTAGGTAGGGGTGCAGTCTTGGAGTAAATAAACCAATAAATGGTCCATGCAACTGAACATGCCCTGGTTTTCATTGCAGGGTGGAATTCCTTTTACCTTCCGCTGCTATTTACTGTCTTTATTGCTCAGAAATAGTAGTAATTGCTGCTTCCACTTACTGAGAAGTTACTGAGTAGCGGGGACTTAGCTTAGACTTATCTAATGGCCTTACCTCATCTGGTCCCCCGGACACGCATTGATCGGCCATTACTGCTCCCCACGTGAGCATTCTACATGTGTGGAAACTGAGTCCCAGCATGGCCGTCACTGTGCAAACAGGAGCTGAAGGCAAATCCAGGGGGTTTGATGCCTGCACCTTGCTCCTCCCCCAGCCTGAGGGGATTCATGGAGACATTTCCCTTTATTGCCAGGCGGATGGTCACTATGTGTTTCTAACAGAGACAGTCTCCCAATCAGCTCAAGGACCATTCCTCCCCACCCCCACTCCACCCAGTAACGTGTGTCTTGGGTACCTGCTCACCACACGAGCATTGATTTATATTTTACTCACTCAGTAAGTGTCCGTGGGTGTGCCTGAACACCATCCCCGCGATCCACACCTGGAGGTGGCTATCTTGGCTCACGCTGAGCAGCTCAGGGATGGACGTGCGGCTCAACACAGGACAGTGGGACTCAGGGAGGATCGGTCTCGGTTTTCCCCTGGAGATACCGAGAGTTTTCACAATTGAGTGATTTAATCCTGAAACTCACCTCCTGGCCTCCTGTGAGAGGTCTCCTGCAGTCTGATCTCGCATCGAAGAGCGGTGGGGCTTAGCAGAGACCCGGAATGATCACCAAGGAATGCTCATTGCCTTTGCACAACTGAGTAGGACAGCGCGGATAAAGCTACAACTCACTAGTGAAGTAACTAACGGACTCGCATGACTTAGCAAGTCATTGGCTTGAGAGCACAGACAATGCCACAAGGTCTGCCAACGTTTCCGTGTTAAAGCGGAGACAGTAGGGCTGGACGGGGGAGCTCTGGCCACCTAAATGCTCGGTGTTCATGGTAATGAAGAGACAAAGGGTGGGAGACACCGAAGGAGGCCTGCGATGGACACCAGCCCCCTGCAGTTTCCCAGGGGCCCCCGCGCACGATGCACAGATATGTGTAGCAATGGGAGTCTCTCACTGTGTCCAAAGAAATCCCGCCCGCAGCTGCGCACAGGCGGTTTCAGAGCTCAGCAGAACACACACGGGGTGCCATATACGTAGCGAGGCTGGCACGAAATCAAGCCGCATTCGAGGAGCCTTCGCGGAGGAGAGGCCTGTCTGAGTGCCTTCAGTGTCCCCGGGTCCCCAAGTCCCCGGGTCCCCGCCCAGGCACGCGGAAATGCACGTGAGCGGTGGGGAAAATTCATCTGTGGCTCCAAAAGCAACTGCTAAGCTGTCCTTGGTCCATGACGGCTGGACGGAATTTCTTTCTCAAATAAGTGTTGGAAAGGCAGGCACTCACCGGACTGGTCGAAGAGGGAGGAAGGATAGAGGAAAAGAGAAGTGTGATCCTAGAGGCCGAAGGGGCGAGGGGAGAGTCCATGAACAAAATCAAATGAACGTCAAGTGGCTCATGAACGCCCCCTGCGGGCGTCAGACAACTCACTGCCTTCAACCGTTTCCTCGCAGGCCGCAGTTCGCCTCTGTTGACGACAATGGGTTTACGCTTGATTCAAAGCCATGTTCCTGAGCTGGATTTTTACCTTTATTTTTAAAAACAAAGCAGTCGCTTAGCTCAGACAAAGGTAGAGTCTCTGTAGTGTTGGGCCACTCAACACTAATGGTTTTCCTGCCAGCGACACCCTGAAATTTACATCGAATCTGTCACCATGCCAATCAACTCTTTAAAACCAGCTCCATGGAAACGCCCACTAAGAGCGTCGGGACAGCGGACCCAGTAATGGTGGTCTCAGGTCTTGCTGGCGCATAATTATGTCCCCGTGAGAACTCTACGCAGAGCACATTTGACGTAATTACTAAGAAGGAGGATCTTAACGTCTGATACACACCTTATTCTTCTCAGGGAACTGGGTAACCCATGTGAATACATTAGGAACTGTCCTGGTCGGACGGGTTTTTAATATTTGTAGAATAACCCGAGATCGACTAGGCTGCCCCCTGGAGTGATTTGTTTTCAGCATCCTCTGACCCTCTGGATTTAATAGAACGGCAGGCAGAGCTACTTACTCCCCGGCCCCTGCTCGGCTTTCCTCTCCATTTCTCCTCATCCTCAGCCTGGCTTCTCCCAGGGGGCTAAATGGTTGTGTCCACATATACTCATCGTTATGTGAAGAGATAATGACTTTTCAAGAAGCTTTGCAGAGCGATAGAGCTTTGCTTTCAGAACCCAAGTCTCCTGGCAGGCGCCGTTGGCCCACGGGAGGGCCCAGGCTCTTCCAGCTGAACCCCCCCGGGGTTTCATAGGACTGGGTTTCACTGGAGCGCATGGCTCCGGGGTGGGAGGTGCTGCACCAGCTCTCCATTGCTGCCATGACGATTAGCACACGCTTAGCCCCTGAAAGGGACTTTTATAATCTCATAGGCCTGCAAGTCAGATGCCTGGCTGTGTGGCTCAGCTGGTTCTCTGGTGCAGTCTCACAAGGCCAAAATCAAGGTCAAGGCAAGTTTGGATCCTGTTGGAGGCCCTGGGATGAATCTGCTTCCAGCTCACTCAGGTCGTTGGTGGAAATCAGCCCTAAGCAGCTATGGGACTGTGGTCCCCATTGCTTGCTGCCTGTCAGCCAGGGGCTGCTCTCAGCTTCCAGAGGCCACCAGCATTCCTTGGCTGATACCCTGTTTCCTCATCTTCAGAGCCAGAGCCAGTGGTGATGGCTGAGTCCTCCTCGGGGTTTGCATGCTATTGACCCTCCATCACAGACCTCTCCTGTTCTGCAACCCTCCACTTCTTTTCTTTCTGCTTTATCAGGCTCGTGTAATCGCATCGGGCCTGCCTGGGCCACGCAGGGTGGTCTCCCTGTCTAAACTCGTGAGTAGCAACCTGCATTCCACCTGCAAACCGCCCTTCAGAGCTGTACCTCGAGTGACGGTTGATCGAATAACCACGAGATGGGCATCGTGGGGGGAGATCTTTAGAATCTGGCATACCGCAGGCATCGGCGTGTGGATAGAACTCAGTGCCTTTGGAGGGAGGACCAGGAGCTGGTGGGGCAGCTGTGATTGTTCTCCAGACGTTCTTAGCACGAAATCTCTGAGGTTCTCTTTTTAATTTAAAGTTTTTTAAATTAAAAATGTTTGTTTTACAGGCCAGGCTCTAAATATAATGAGGATTAAAATGTGTCCCCTGGATCTTACGAATATTTCCCTGCAATTAGTCCTACAGAAGCACAATTAGGAAATACATTTCTTTTCTCTTCACTCAACAAATGTATATGGAACTTCTATCAGGTGTCAGACTCTGTTCTCGGGACCATAGCATTGATTTAAAAAAAAAAATCCCTGCTCTCACTGAGCTTGTCTTTTAGTGGAGAGAGAAGGCAGGCAGTAAAAATTATACTTGTATATACATATCTCTATCTATCTATCTATCTATCTATCTATCTATCTATCTATCTATCTTGGGAAGTGCTACACATTATGATAAAGAGCAGGTGAGGGGAAGATTAAATAAAACAGGCAGGGGAGACCTCACTGAGCAGGTAGGCATTTGAATAGTTGCCTGAGAGAGGTGAGGGGTGAGTCACCCCCCACCCAGTTTATATCTGGGGGGAGGGAAACGCCCCTCCCCCCCATTTACCCAAGACCCTGTAGCTACTCAGTCTTCAGCCACAGAGGCCATGAAGGCTCCCATCCATCAGCCAGTTCTGGGAGGCTTCAGGGAGGAGAACTTGGGGAGCAATCATGGAGTTCTGTCGGAAGGGGCGAGAGTGCTCCCGTGGGCACAGAAATGAACGCCCTTTTGCCAGGCACCGACATGTGCATTCAGATGGATTTCATATTCTCCGAGAAGAGCTAATGAGAAAAGTTCTACACACATCTGGTCTCATCACAAATATATTCAACTTTCATGTTGTTCATGGAGATTCTCGAGGAAATTGCCCCGGAAAAGAAGCAGAGTGTTAAAGTTAATAGCTACACAGCAAACACTAACATTTTGCTTCCCTTGATTAAAGAGAGAAAGCCCCACTCCTTGTCACAGAAATGGATGGCCTCCTTGATGAGTTTCTACATTTTGATTTATATGTATTTCATCGTGGGTGAGGTGGGTGGAACGACAGAACGGATCTGCAGAGGAGGGAACAAGGGTAGCTTAGAGGAATTTGTGATTTCACCATTTGAGAAAAATATGGGCACTGGAGGAAATAATGATACTCATCAAAAAGCATCGTAAAGCCACATTATGGAAAGAATATGCTTGTCTGCAGTTCTATTTCGAGAATGAAGGATTAGCCTGTACGGTAAACCCACAACATCCTCCCCTTGTTTTCTGTCCCGGAAATCACGATGTGGAGGCTTCCGGCCCATGCCCCAGGCCCCACATTGAGCCCACTGTGCAAGATTGGGTGCCAGGGCCTCTGGGGAAATAGTCAGGTATTCATCAGTCTACAGAGATCAGTTGAGTTCTGTGTAGTTCCGAAGGAGATTGCATGCTCAAAGCCGAGGGTTTCCCCCCTGCACAGCCCCCAGGGGAGATAAGAACTGCAGTGGACTGCACCGGACACGTACTTGTCTCTCTCCTCTAAGGGGAACCTGGAGATTGTGAGACAAAGCGGGCCTGGTGGTCTCCCACTGTGTTAGCGAGGGGTCGCTAGGAAAGCGGAACCAATAGGAAATAAAATAGATACATGTGTATATGGCTTCAGGAATGAATCGGCATAAGCAACTGTGGAGGCCGGGAAGTCCGCCATCTGCACCCGAGACGGAGAAGCAGAGGGTGCCCTCGTCTTAGTCTGAGCCCGGAGGGGCAGACACTGCAAACCCCGCGAGGCCGGAGAACCAGCAGCGCTGAACCGAGGGCAGGAGAAGACGAGCGTCTGAGCTCACACGGGGAAGGGGAATCCAGCTTTCCTCCGCTCTTCTGCTGTCCTCAACAAGCCCTCAGTGCATCGCTTGTCTAGACAGTGCAGGCAAACGAGGTGGTTTACAGTGAACGCGTACTTTCTCCTGGGGGTTTGGATTTTGGTAACTGTGGTCTCTATGTTCCTGCACGAGAGACTCCAATAAAAACTCTGGACTGATGGACTCAGACGGCCTTCCCTGGCAGGAAACACATCCCGGGTGCTGCTGCCGTTCCCTGCCGTGGGGTTCCTGCGCCTGGTATAGCTCCGCCGGGAGGAGGCGCTTAGGAGCTCAGTCTGGTGTCCTCCAGACTGGGCTGGAGGCGTCTGCTTCGGTGATCGATCGCGCCATACATTCTCCGGTTGTGATTAGCCGTGACCAAAGTGAAAGGGCACTTGAGTGTTACATGCCCAGTGATGTACTGAATGCCTTGTGTGCGTTTTATACTCATTGATCTTCCTAACTGCACTACCAGTTATGATTATCGTTGCCTCCGTTTTACAGGTGAGGGGCTGGAGGTGGCCATGGATTAACTCCTGTGTCCAATCCTCACATCTTGTGGGTAGAAGAGCCAGGGTTGGAGCAAGGGGAACCTCTGGGCGTGCACGCCCTTCGCAGTCATGCAGACCCTGTGAGAAGAGGGTTGTCCACCTGTGAGAAGGAACGTGTCTTGATTGCAGGTGTGTCTCATTGTTTGAAATAGTGGAACGCACAGCAGATTGTCGCAGTCGATTGTGCTGTTTGCAAAGAGCTCTCTGCTGTTTCGTTACTCTTCCCCGCTCTGGTGACTTTGGGCCTGCACAGGGGACCTGCTCTGTCTGGTGGAATTTAGGTGTGAGTCGCAGTGTGGACCATTTCGAGCAGAACCTTGGAGAGCCACTGTGAGCTTCCACTCCTCTTCGGCTCCTGCCTTCTGTGATGAGAACAGCAAGACCTCCACAACCACTGGCTTCTCAGCTTGAGTTCTGCAATGAAAAGACATGAACAACCCCAGCCTCCAGCTCAAGCCTGGCACAGAGCCATCACAGCACACTGAGCCCACCTGTGAGGAAGAACTGTGCCTTCGTCGTGCTGCCGCCGTGTCGGAGTTGTTTGTTACGCAGCATCATCGCAGTAAGGCTGACTAATATACGTGCACAGCAAATACATAATTTGAAATGGAAACCATTTGCACAGGCCTCCAGAGTTCCCCAAATAGTCAGTCTTGTGATAAATCCATTTATTTAGTAAACAATGTTTCTTTGCATCACTAAAAACTCAGTGTTTCCATCAAGAGAAAATAAAAAAATATGATTGAGTGTCTACTATTCGGCAGGTATTTTTCTAAGCTCTTTACATGTGTGAACTCAGTTAATCCAGGTAAGGATGTCATCGTGTTGGAGAGCGGGACGTTTCAGAGGCTCGTGGTTCAGAAACCACATTCCCACGCGGTTTCAAGGGATGGAACGTGGCTGCAGACACGAGTCCAGACTTCCGCTGTTGTCTGCTCTGTAATAGTGCTAAATGAGCTTGGATGCTTAAGTGTAGGTTACACGTGGATTTTTAAAGTTGGATGCATGAAGTACAACATTTGCAGATTGATTGTAGAAGGGGGAAGGACCAGCATTATTTTGTCTTCTTAAACAGACACACACACACACATACGTTTCAGTGCGTGGTGAGGTTCATGAATATTTTGACCTCCCTGGAGATAATTAAATACATACACGAGTAATCCGACAATATTTCCAGGGACTTTCCATATTAAAAGGATGGCTCAGGGCCGAGCTTTGGGGAGCGCTTGCAAGCCACATGTTTTATTTAATTCTCTCCCAGCGAAGTGAGCAGACATTTATACCTCTGTTAAAGTAATGAGTGCAGTGCCAACCACGCAATAGCTTTCGGCTCCTGTTTGCTTTCCCTTCACCTCAGGAGCCCTTAGAGGACAGATTCCAGCAGAAAAATAACCTATAAGGTAATTGGGATTTTGATATTGTGGGAAGCTGAGATATCTCGCATATCTCTGTATCACATAAAAAGATGGGGATTTGCACTTTTCTGGGAAATAAGGGGTCTGTAAATGATCAGCTCCACAGTCTGCAGCCGACTGCGTATATGTCCACCCTCCTCAAGGCGCATCAGATACAGCATGAGAATGTCATACTCTGTCATACTCCCCATATGATCATATAATTACATACAAATGTATAGAACAGGTGGCAACTTAGAATATAGCATGGCCTCACCTTTCATTCTTAGCATATTGTCATCTAGTAAAAAATGTAGATGAATTTACACAAAGAATTAGAGAAAAACAGTACCAGTTGCTCATGTGTCATCATTTTACTCTTGATTTTTTTTCTCTAGTGGCATAAGTTACAATGATAAGAAAGGCATTTTATTAGTCTTATTAAGCCCTCTACATGTGATGTGCTAAAGATGGATTCTTTCAGTGCTTCTGATTCGCCACGATCTCTTTCTCCACCGCCACACACAAAAGCACATGCCGATCTGTGTTAGATTTTTATATTTCCATCACTTTTACAGGCACTTATTTTTGTCACTTCTGTTTTGGAAATGAAAATGTAATCACCAGCTTAGATTGCTAAGGAAACAGAGTCAGTATTTTTTAAAAAGTGGGTGCAAGTGCTTTTTAATTTGATTTGTTTATGATAATTTTATGTGTACATAGTCTATACGTTTGTATAAAACAAAAAATTTATGGACTTCTAGACTGGAGTGAAAAATGAGCTTAACTATAAGGAGAAACGTGTAAGAGTCATCTAAATACTTCCTGATCGGTTCTTCTAGAAGGATGAGAAGATGAGAGATGGTAGGAACCTCTCCCTTTAGCTCGTGTCTTTACCGAGAGGCTAGACATTAATAACAGGCACTGCATTAATTCATGTGTGTGCGGAGGAAGTGATAAAGTGGCAAATACGGCAACAAAGTATTTACACGTGTGAAAACCCTCATTAAACAAACAATTGATGCAATGACAGGATCATGTCATATACGCCAAGGCTTTTGTACAAAATTGGGCAGGGCAGCACCGCTATCGAAATTTAGCAAATGCAAGGGAAAGAGTATTTTTACTCTTTTTATCGTTCTTTCTCCTTCTCTGATGTTCCAAGATTCCTCTTCTATCCTGTCCTTTCTATTTTAGAACGTTTCCTTCCGTCGTACTTTTGGTGTAGGTCTGCTGGTAACAGCTTCTTCTAGTTTTGCTCCTCTGAGAATATCTTGATTTGCCTTTCAATCCTGAATGAGTTGGTATTTTTAATGATGTCTATTGTTTGAAGAGAATTCTTTAACCGGATAAAGAATAGTTAAACCACCATATTTATGACTTCTTGACTTTGTCAGAGAAGTATGTGTACAGTTCATAGGAATAGAAACTTAAGTTAAAAAATGATGCATGCCCGTTGATGTGCTCAGCCACTAACGCATTCTGTGTTAAGCTGTTTGTAAGTGATCGGTGACTGTTTTTAACAGAAGCGTGTTGACCACATGTGGATGTCGACTGTCCTGTCATGGGGAGTGATGTTATAATCAAACGCCATCTGTGTCGCTGAACCAGATTTACAAACGTGTTCTCCCGACGTCGGCTTCAGACATCCAGGATTCAGACGGGATGTGCACCATGCCCTTGTCTGTGATCTTGGATGGTTTGTGCCCCAGCATGCCGACCAGGAGCATCAGAATTACTCTGTCTTCCCAAAGTAACTGTGGCTATTAACGGGAGATACATTTTAGCGTAGGTGTGTAACAACTAGATATTGAAGAATTGCTTATTGAACAAATGCTGTTTCAGGTTTTAGTCTCACAATATTTTATAGTTCACATGCCTATTCTAATGTGCCTTCTAGTCTATAATGAAGATTTTTCTTAATATGAATTGGATAATATGAAAATATAACCAAGTCCACAGTTACATTATATATAATTTTTTTTCCTAATAAGTTGTTGGAATGAAATACTTACCAGTTAATTTCAACTTCAACCATCTGACTAGTTAAAGTAAATTAATAATTGGAAAGATAGGAAATGAGCAAAAGAGTAAACATCATGAAAAGGACAAGGCTGAAAAAGTTCTTTTCCTGGATAACCAATCAGAGAATGCCAGAGGAAGCCAAGCCACCGGACCTTCCTCCTAAGAGTTCACAAATTTGCTTAAAAGCAATCCTTGCTGTTTAAAAGAGTTGACCCTTGACATTTACTCAGGTCTTAAGTAGTTTGGGTAATAAATCGGGGGGAGAAGTTGAACTTGTCAGCATGCTAAATGCATTTGTCTCTCTGAAGACAAAAATCTTGCTGGTGGGATGGATGTTAATTGCAGGCATATTTTTCTAATTGATCAGTAAAGTATTTAAGCTATGCTTTATCTTTATTTCCTCTATTTGTTGCAAAGTGTCAAATTTAAAACTTTACATGAAATTGGACAAATACTTTTATAACTAATCTTTTACTAGAGCCTCAGAGTTACAGAGTGAGAGTATTTTGTAGCCATTTCAATTTAAAGTTTGATGTTTTGTTCCCATAGATTAATTCAAAGCCTCCCAACATTTACAATTTGTTCTGTTTTTATTTGATATACTGTGATGTGTTTTGTTACATGATACATTTCGTATAAATCAAAACCTGAATTCACATTTGGAGGTAAGGTACTTAGAGGTCAGCTGTAGGAAGTCAGGTGAACATATGTAAAGGATGTTAACAAAAACTTCTATTTTGCCTTAATAATGGAAAATATAAGGAACACGAGCTCTGTGGGAAGAAGGCAGGTACGCTCATCATGTGCCAAGTGTTTTACACGAATGAATTCATTTAATCCTCACAACAACCCCACCTGGTCAATACTATTTTTTATCATTACCCCCATTTTAATAGATGAGCAAACTGAGGCACCGAGGAGTTAAGTAGCTCTCCTAAGGTCACACAGCCAGGGAGTTGCAGAATTGGAATTCACATTCAGAGTTGGCACCGGAATAGGATTCTTTACCCCTGAGCTGTGTTCACCCCCAACTTTATTTCTGTCCTAGGTGGCACAGAGGGCCTGGGGCTGTATCTGTCATGTATTGTTAAAAAAGTACAATAAAATAAATGAAGGCAAATATTATAAACTGTTACGATGTTAATCTGGTTAGAGGATAAATGGGTGCTCGATAAGTGATTTTCTATTCTGTTTGAAATTTTTCATTGTAAAATCATTGAGAAACAAATGTAAATTTCCTGTCCCGTGATGCAGATGTGGCGCTGTCTGTCACAAAGTCGGGACCAGAGCACAGTCCCTGTCTCGGCATTGTGACTTCATTGTGACATCCTTTTTTCATCGCACATCTGTTGACAGTCATTAAGTGCTACAGTTTGTAGTTACAGTATTTGTGGAGGAAGCCAAATGAAACACGGAATAAGAGAAACCCACGAAGGTCTGTGGACATATCCACCAAGATGACCAACCGCTGCGATGTTTTGTAACTACCCCAGAGATGGGGAATCGAGGGCATCTCCATCATCAGCTCCGGTCTGATTGTTAATAAGACGTCCCCTTTTACAGATCTGCTCCTTCTCACTGGCTCCACCCTCCACATCCTGCAATAAATAAGCCATACTTCTCGTGCTGAAGTGAGAGGTTGCAAAAATGAACCCAGACTATTTTCCAGGAAAATCATCACACAAACCAAATCTTTGGATGTCGTGTGCTCCCTCTGAGTAGCTAAAATAAAAGTAGTTTGAGATAGAAGTGGCTGATGTTTATCATATGAAAACATGAAAATTTGGCTTTTGGCAGAAAGAAGACAGTTGAAGCTGATCGCTCTTTCTTTTTAATGTAAGAGAAGACTGAGCATGAATTATCTGCTGCAGAGTTGAGATGCATTTGCTATTAAATCCGATTTGTTGTGACCCTCGCCAATAAAATAAACAGTTCTTTTGAGAATAAGCCTTAACTAAATAAAGGCTGAAAAGGCATTAGAGAGGATGAGCTTCAGAGGAATTATGAACTCGAGCTTCTGAAGGGTGCTTACCATTCAGGGTCATTAAACAGGAGTTGTCAGATGTGTTCACAACTTCTCCAGATCACCCATCTCTGCAACACCTCGCTCCAATCTGCTCTTTCTGTTACTCCTGCTCTTTTCAAACTGAGAAAATGTTCGGCTTTTTCACGTAATGCCCCAATTTTGCCACTGATTTGATTGACCTTACACCGGTTTCCAGCACCCTTGGTCTTGAAGCTGTTACCCTCTGAGAGGATGGTGTCATACTCTGTAGAGTCCAACAGCTCCCCCAGTGATGAACTCCTCTGACTCTGGCTGTCTGGGGACCAGGAAAGAAATTTTCTTGCTGCCAGCCACGCTACGGTTACCACAAAATTAGCCATCGTCATTGTTGTGTCTCGAAGGAGAAACCGTTCTCCTGGGGGAGTGCACATCTATTGTTCTTAGTATATATTTTTTAGCGGCTCGGCATCCATTCCCGCCCTTTAATGACAACGCCCCAATCGATTTTCTACTGAGGAACAACCTCTCCGCCGTCTTCGATCTCTGTGACTTGGCAGGTGGAGGTGGGCACAGGGATTAGCTTCAGACTCAGTGCTCTGCTTTGTCACAGCATTCCACTTACCAGCCAGGACCCACCTCCCGGACAATGAAACTGGACCTGAGAATGTGTGTTGTAACTCTCGGGAAAGACAAACACTCATTCCCCTGAGAGCATCGAGGGGTTGTACGCATTTGGGGTTGTTTGGAGAGCAGAGCTGAGAGCTGGTGGCATCAATTTGAGTCCCCGTATCAATCTGTGCCGGAAGTCAGACACCTTCTTGGAAGTTTTAGTTGTAAGCATTGATGCATTCGCTTTTCTTGCTTAAGCTAGTTGGAGCTGTCTCTGTGACTTAAAACTGCAGAGCTCAGAGCCTGTCAGGCTGCACACGTGGGTGGCCAGAGACAATCTGGCCGCAGAAGTTGCAGGAGGACGGATGGGACCCTGTGCCTCTCATATGCCCAGTTCCTCAGCAGGAGTCTTCTTCTGTAGCCAGGCGAGGAATCCCTCCCACTGACTCCACCTGGAGCCAGGCAGTCATTCATTTTCAAAGTCCAGACTTCATAGCGAAATGTTTTTTTGAAAATGAGTGAATTATTCAGGGTTCTCCAGAGACACAGAACCAATAGGAAAGACAGGTATATAGGCACCTATGAAGTTGCCTGTTTCTTTGTTTTTTAAGATTTTATGTATTTATTTTTAGAGAGAGGGGAAGGGAAGGAGAAAGAGAGGGAGAGAAACATCAATGTGTGGTTGCCTCTCACACGCCCCCTAATGGGAACCTGGCCTGTAACCCAGGCCTGTGCCCTGACTGGGAATCGAACTGGTGACCCTTTGGTTCACAGCCTGTGCTCAATCTCCTGAGCCTCACCAGCCAGGGCAGTTGTTTGTTTCTTTTAAGGAACTGGCTCACACACTTGTAGAGGCTGGCGAAGTCCAAAATCTTCAGGGTCGGCTGGAGACCCAGGGAGCAGTGGACGCAGGTTGAGTCTGAAGGCACAATTCCCACTTCCCTGTGGGAGGTCAGCCTTTCTGTTAGGACCATCAACTGACTGAGTGCGGCCTGCTCACCTTCTAGAGGGTGACCTGCTTTACCCAAGTCTACTGATGGAAATGTTCACCTTATCTAGAAGACACCGTCACAGAAACACCTACAAGACTGTTTGACCCAATGCCTGGCGACTGTGACCTACTCAAGTCACAAAATTAACCACGATGGGAATGCATTTTAACATGTGGCATTTGATCATGGGAGACACATTTATACATGCCTATTCATTTTCTGCATACATGAATGGCACATGTGTGTATATATTTAAAAGAATAATGATGGAACAGTACCTGTGACACACGGCCCAAACTGAGCACTGGGACGTGACAGGTGCAGGGCGACACGCCAGCACTTTCTCCGTCCTGGTCTCCTGTCCTTCTCCGAGTAAAACACTCACTACTCCCTTACACATAAAACGCTATTTCTACCACACATATGTGTATCCTCAATGAACTCTTGTTTGATGTTTAGCTGTAAAATCATTTTCTTCAGGACATAGACATCTGTGACTTGCTTCTTTTTGCTCAGCATACTATTTCTTCTTTTTTTAAACTTTTTTTAATTGTTGTTCAAGTACAGTTGCCTCCATTTTTCCCCAGCTTACTGTGTCTAAGATTCATGTATGTTGTCACGTGTAGCTGTGTTTCATTCATTTTCATTGGTGTATGAAATTCCGCTGGGCGATCACAGCACAATATTATTCTTGTCCAGGGTCTTATGAATAGATAGCAGGTTGTTTATGCTTTTCTGATGCTTGGGAAATGCTGTTGTAAATATTCCCATGAGAGAAACTTTTCAAGACTCTCTAGGACAGGGATCACCGTGGGGTCCCTGGGCCAGTGGTAGCATTTAGCTTTGTCTGAGAGTTTGGTACAAATGCAGATGCTCATACTGGATCATACAGAATTAGGAATGTGGGGAGTAGGGTGCAGCAGTCTTGGCTTCTAGGTGACTCTGAGGTTCCCTCAAGTATAGGAACCATGGCCCTAGGTATACGAGGTCTGTCACATTACATGGTATACAACCATGTAATGTGAAATAGAGAGACATTTATTAAAGATACAAGAAATATTGTACATGGGACAGTGATGCCTCAGTCCTCTTCAAAGTAGGCACCTTGGGACCTCACACAGTTCTCCCAGTCACCATCAGCTGCCCCATTACATTTTCCTGAATCTCATAGGTGGTCTGAAATCTCTTCCCTTTCAAAGGTGATTTTAGTTGTGGGAAAAGCCAGAAGTCACAGGGCACCAAATCTGGGGGCTAAGTGACCTGGGTGATTTAATGTTTGGCAAAAAAACCCTGCACAAGATGTGATGCATGAGTAGGCACATCGTCAGGATGGAGCTGTCATTCACTAGTTGCCCATAGCTGTGGCCTTCTGAATCATCCAAATAGTTTCTGTGGAGGAGTGTTCAAGCTTAATGCAAAATTTGATGCAGATTCATTGCTCTACTCACTCAGTCATTTTGAATGCAATGGCCACTCAGCACACATGCTCACTCAATGGTGTCTACTGCACCCACTGGCTAGTACAGTGAAGTCATCATTGTTCACGCATGTGCATTCCAGTCCACTCTCCTTGGCTGCCAGGTTATACCAACATGGTGCAAACCATTCTCATTATATTAGCAATGGATGGACTTTCTTTGGACAAACCTCATATTCTGGGAGTTGGCTGGTTCACCCTTGACTCAGTTTACCTCACTTGTTACATCAGTTTTTCTTAGAATATCTCAATTTTACATTTCTTCACTTCCACGGTTTCACTTTTTATCTTCTTAGCTCAGAGCCTCTTAAAATATCCTTCTAAATGATTAATGTTTTCCATCTTAATCTCTAAATTCTAATCAGAGACTTGAGGGTTTCCATCTCCAGGATTAATTTTACAGATTTCTGTTGCTTTTACCCTCTTACATCTCTTGGTTTAAATATTTCAGGTTTTATCTCACATTTATTTTAATTTCTAATTTTCAGTCTGCTCTAACCTGCTTAAACACCCATTATTTCCATATTCGTCATCTTAGCCCACATTTTCCCCATGTTCTTATTTTTTAATGGATTTCATTTTTACTCTTGGCAGGAAATGAGTCTCATCTGAGCAGAAGAGTTCATTCACATACAATCACAAAATAATTGAGATTTTCTTACCCTAAGTTGCCTTAGCACCCGCGTCATACTGCCCCCCAAACGGTTCCCTCCCCTGCTAGGGCAAGTCAGGAAATAACCGTGGGCAGGCAGCTGTTGCAAGGTGAGTTTCCCTCTCCTTTGGACCACATGGCCAACCGCCGGGTGAGCGACTTTGGTTTTCTAGAACAGGGCTGCTTGTTGATGGTTTACATTCGTTTCCTTCCGATGGAATTCTCTGTTCAGCTCAGCTGACTTTACCCAGAAAGACGGTAGAACCCATATCACAGACAAAAGACTAAGTAAGGGGGGTACCTTGGCCATGGGGAATTCACTTGGGTCATGTGTCAAGTGTCCTGTGACATCAGACTATCCCCATCAGTGAAAAGGTACCTACAAGAACCAACAGCACATTTTTAGAATCAGTAGCTATCAAAAGCTCTAGAATTTAGGATTCCATGGTGAAAAATGCAGTAAGACCCTGCTCAGTCGTTGCATGTAAGAACTGTTGGTCTTTATGGACACAAGGGATGGTAAAGGACTAGAGGGAGCAGGGTGATGATATGCAGGGGCTTGCCACTTAAAAAACGTTGTTCTACATGTTAGAGGCAGCACAGTGCAGGGATTAAAAGCACGAATGCTGGAGCCAGGCTCTCCCAACGGTATGATTTCATGCAGGGTAGGCCAGCTGTGAGGCCTGGGGCCAGCCGGCAGGCTGGGCAAGCTCCCGAGCTTCTCTGTGCCTCAGTGTATGCATGGGTAGAATGGGCTGGTTACGGAGAAGTCCTAAAGATACAGTGATTTGGTGCGTGTGAAATGCTTAACACGGCGCACAGAGTACATACCAGGCATGATGAATATGCAATATTTTTTATAGTTATAATGATATAATTTGCATTTTAACAGATACCTCATAGTATCTCCTCACAATTTAGGAGCCATGACGTAGCCTTTGAAGAATCTTTATTTATAGCCAATACTTATTTATTTTAATACTGTATTTCATATTTAATGGGAAAAGATGCTGATTTCTCTGGAGAAAAGCTTTGTAATAATCTATTAAATATTAACTGAGCTTTTTATTTATTTGACTACATTATGAAAAACTGCGCATCTCTAGAAATTGTAGCTTAGAGATTACTGGTAAAGAGCATGAGCATGCATACAAACACACACGCACAGCCAGGTATACACACACATGTATATACATACACAAATACACAAACATGCATAATCACACACACCCATATATATGCATACAAAACACATACACACAGATACACAAATATATACATATAGTCAAACATATACTACACATAAGCTGACATACAGAGACACTCAAACATGCATACACACACATAGCCATGCAAACACACACATCTGTGCACACAGACACACATGCATACACATGCAAATATACATGTAAACACAGATACACAAATGTACGTGCACATACACGCACAAACCTGACTCATAAACACCCCCACACATAAACAGACACATATACATACATGCATGCACACAAACACAGGTGTACACATATGTACATAGATACATCGACGCACATACACACACACAAACCTGGGTTAGGGTTCAATACACTGGCTTTACGGTTTGCTAACAGAAAGAAACGCCTGAAGTCAGAGCATAATTTTTTTTACAGATTTTCAGTTAATGGCCTTGAAATCCTTTAATGAAGGCTACACACTGAGCCAAGTTATACACCTGTGTGTTTGGGAGTAATCAGGTTCCTGAATAAGTGATTCAAAATAATGAGGACCTCGGAGCTGACGCGCGAGGTAAACGAGCTGCGCTTGCGGCTGCCCTGCGCGCTGAGGATCAAAGGGCGAGCCGCCCCTCCGTGACCTGGCCGCTCTGCGTCCGATAAACACGGGAACTGCTTCTGAAAATAATTTCTGGGAAAACTTTTGCCCGTCTTTCTCGAAAGACTCAAGAGGGTTAGCAGGCCGAGGGAAGCATCCGCAGGCACAGAGCATTCGAAGTGCGGGGGCAGGAGCGGGAGGTGCGGAGCTGGGAGGCGCGTGCTGTGGCTGCAAACAGCCCACTAGTGGGTTCTGTGCCCTTCTGAACCCAGAGGCAGGGCGGGAGGGCACTTCCCTGGGATCAAGCCGCAGAATCAAGGCTGGACGGGGGAGAGGGGGGATGGGAAAACTGTCTGTCTTTCAGGCCAACTGTTGACCAGTTGTGGGGTTGCCTGGACTATCGGGGAAGGAAGCAGGAGTGGATCCCAGCCCGGAGAACGCTGAAACCAATGAATTAGTTGGGTCTGGCATCCCGGCGAGGGGAAGAGGATCTGCCCGCGTGCCCTGCGTTGGCCATCTCAGGCTGAGGCACGTGGCAGGTGGCGGTGGGTGGGCGGGGGAGGGCGTGGTGGGGGGGAGATTTCTCCTCTGTTCGGCTCTCTAGTCACTCTCATGGGTCTGGATTCATTTTCTCAGCTTCGTGTATTGGTTCCGAGAATTGAAATGCCTGGCCTCTTGGGAGTTTTCGAAAGGAGAGGGCCTAAAACAAAGAGCAGCACGACCCCGTTTCTAGCTGTGTGTAGTCTAGGTGAGCAGGGCACGTGGCTGGCGCAGTTCCGTTCCCCCATCAGCACAATCCCTGGCACATAGAAAGTGCTGCGTAAGTTCTTGTTAATCATATACTGATCAGTGATTTATGGAGCACCTACCGTGTGTCAGGCACTCTCTTTGAACTTGAGTGAGAAGAACAGAAATGTCATATGCCTCCCCAGTTTGTGCTTCAGTGAGGGGGCGGGACAACCAGAGTTGTCCAGGTCAAGGCCCAGGGCTCTGGGAGAGCCAATAATGCTGCCCCCTGCAGGAGGACACGGATGTGGGAAAGATGCCTTGAAGATAAAATTGTGAGTTGAAACTGAACG
This sequence comes from Trachops cirrhosus, assembly GCA_028533065.1. Taxonomy (NCBI): domain Eukaryota; kingdom Metazoa; phylum Chordata; class Mammalia; order Chiroptera; family Phyllostomidae; genus Trachops; species Trachops cirrhosus. Next base: position 87,932,604 of record CM052547.1, read on the forward strand.
TCGGGTGAGAATTTGCCAGGCATTGTGATTTTGTTCGGAAGAGCATTTCAGGCCAGAGGAACAACATGTGCAAAATCTGGAGGCGGGAGAGGGCTTGACACCTGAAGAAAAGCTGGCTTGCGGAGTCGAGGGGCAGGGGGGAAGCGTCATGGAGGATGAAGCTGGAGAAACAGGCAGGGCCACGCTCCGCTGCACCGGAAGGCCACACTAATGAGCGCGAAATGAACTTTGGGGGAATGAGAAACCAGTAACAATTTGGAAGTGGGGCGGGTTGTGGAGACTGTTTGATTGACGTGCTGAACAGTCACACTGGCTGCTGGAGATGAGAGGGGGAAATTGCTTTGACGGTCTTCATTCGGAGACTTGATCTAATATCTAGGAATGATCATTGGCTTGTGAATTCCCAATGGCTTGTGAATTCCCAACGGGGCTTCTCTGAGGAAAGCAAAAACTCATGCTGTGGACAGTCCCCAGAGGGGACACATCTTTGCTCGGTCAGGATTGATTTCCATCGTCTGCCTCAGCGTGATCCTCCCGCAGTGCCCTGGCCTGCACCCCTTGCCTTCCTGCTGGAGTTTTCCCCATTAGTAGGGTGGCGAGCACCTCCAGCGCCCAAGTGAGCTGTTTTTGTGTGAGAGACAGCATGGAATGGAAAACATTCTCCAAGCCAAGTTCTCTGGCAGCTTTTCTGGGAAGGTTTGGCCCACATGTCATCGCTGCAGTGTAATCCTGCCGTTGCGTTTTGTTACGGGTGCATCATGTTAATTACTGAATCAGCAAGGGGTTATTGGGTGGCTGAATTGCAATCATTGGGTCTTTGATCAAAGACACGGGCGTTCTCAACTAAGTTGGTTAGCGCGTAGGATTTTTGTTGTTCACATTGCCAGCAGCAAGAAAAATCTGTTTTTCCCCAACCCGGAGATGTTTAAATACATCTTAATTGCCCTGATTACTCAGAGTTTTATTTTCAAAACCTGGCTTCATTTAAAGGGCTGAGCGCTTCTTGAGAGCAGTGAATTGAGTCCAGCTGAATAAGGCCAGCTAAAATCAACGTTATTTCTGTGTTTTATTACCTACCTCTTTTACTTCATTTCTGAACTGAAGAATAATGCAGCTATAGTTTAAAACGCTCTAACAATGCACAGACTATACCCTGAAAATAAGACGACTCCTTCCCTTGGACCTCTGGTTCCCCTGACGCCACCGTCAGAGTGGATTGTGGGTAGGAGGGCTCCCTCCGTCTCCTCCAGGGTTAGTCTGTGTGCGTGAGACAAGCAGGTGCGTGGACTGTTGAATGCACACAGACCGTGGTTGGACAGGTGTGTGGCACATCTGTCATTTTTTCTCAAATGAGGGCTTCCTGTTTTCCTATATGAGTCTTGCTTTTTGCACTCAATTCACTAAGCTGTTATTTCATGATTCTTGTGATTTCAGTATTCATGTAAATAAAGCATCCGCCACCATGAGCTCTCAATAATAGGGACTGTCTGGTGGACGGTCTTTAACCTCCTGTTTCCGGAACATATTCCAACCTGGCTTTCTCATCGCCAAGAAACAGGACACCACGTTACTGTCAGTTGCATGAACCCCACTCTGCAGGCCCCGTGTCCACAGCCCCATGTCATTCCCCTTTATTCTCTGATGCCACCCCCACCAGGACCCGCAAACCATCAGCATTAGTAGTCCTTTAATGCTTCAGATCCACACTCCCTTTCTCACCCACCTGCAATGCCAAAGTCCATCGTTATACCCTTCCTTCAGACATGTCCTCGGCTTTCTTAGCCTTCATCGTACCCGTCAGAGGAAACCACATCGTAGGTCAAGCCCGGATTTTACCCATTTTGTGCCTAAACGCAGTCCATGAAACAGCCTGACCTCAAATATATAGTTGCTAAGTTCAAGTTGGCTGTGGGTGTTGCGGCTTCTCCTACAGCTTCTCTGTAGCCCATCACTCTCCATTCATTCTCCGTGGACCTTGTCTTTAAACCCCCTCCCTCTTGAACTTGGCTGATGATGTTGCTTTTAGTTTTCTTGATACAATAGTAGCCATCAGAGAGTTTCCACGTGCCGGTGCCAGTCACGGACCAACTCACAGCCTCTGCAGTCACATACTTGGCCTCTCCTCCGGGCACTGCGGGTGAGTGGCCCAGCAGTCCTGCAGCTAACATGTGCAAGGTTTGGGGAACAAGTACACTTGGGGCTTCTAGTTCAAGTCCACACCCCTTGTTTTTCAAGTTTCGTTCTCCTCTCCCCAACAAAGGGCTGCCCCCCAGAAGTGTGGTTCATCCTCAGGAAAGTTGACTTGGGAAGAGGACATTTTAGGTCCCAGCAGTGGGCGCAGAGAAGTTCAGGGTCCTGGTCATACGTGATGCATCGTGGAGGTGAGGCGCTGGTTCCGGGGGGCATCTGTGGAGGGACAGGGCCCGGGGAGGGTCACAGGGAAACTGTCTCAAACCGTGAGGCCCAGGCCAGGGACTCTGGGTGCCCAGAACCAAAAGCAGCACAGCTGTCCGGTCTGCTGTACAAGAACACACCTGCCACTGCAGAGTCCGTTGTCATTGCTGTCACTTCAGTGACCTCTCTCCTACATCGGTGTTTTCCCCCTTCTCTAGAAGGTTCTCCTCAGCAGATACACACATCGGAGGTTCTTACATCTCACAAAATAAAAACACTAAACCACTGACTTCTGAGAAATTTGTTAAGCAGCAGTTCATAAGTGGAAAATCGTCTGACATACACTCAGGTCTTAAAATTATTTATCAGATGAATGGAAGAATATATTTACCATCAGCACGTCACTGCTTCCTTTATGAGATTCTTTTGTTTTCTCTTCCTCCCTACTTCCTTCTCTCCTTCTGTCTGTCTGGGCTTAGTGGCATAGCTAGTAAATTTGATGCTTGGAGTGGACCACATTTTATCACTGTCTTCCTCTGCAGGACACAAGCATTTTCAGTAACTGTCATGAAATGGAACAAATACAATAATGGTATAACAGAAATACAGCAGGGAAATTTTTCTTTTTATTATGTTTTCTATATATAATGTGACAGCATAAAAATTAAATAAATAAATATTATATAAAAATAATATAAAGTGATAATAAAAAGGAAAACAGTAACATAATGATAGTCTTAATTACATTAATATGTTTTTAAAGGGGGAGATTTATACTCAGTATTTGTCTTGGGCAGTAACAAGTAACAATATTATGGCTTCTGCTTATTAAGCAAGTTTTTAAAAAACTCTAGGCACAAAGGCTCCGAGTGGTCACATAAAAGGACAGACTGGAAGTAGTCCATGTTTTGTTTCTTCTTTATTATCATCCCTGGGCGATCCGTGTTTATTTCACATCTACTGCTGACATGCAAAGCTAGGTGGGTCCACGGGGGCTGAGCACACAGCTGCGCCCGAGGCAAGCTTGAGGGGTTTGTTCTTGAAACAGATGCACGTGACCGAGTGCTCCTGTGTCCAGGGCCAACCTATAACTTGAAGATCTGCAGGTAAAGTAACATATGGGGTTTGTTAAAGGAAACGCAGTGTGCTAATCTGAAACAATGTGTACATTATTAAAACCCAAGGATCATCAGAGCAATTGATGCGAATGAGGATAAATAACATGTTTGTTCTTATTACTAATATTGTTGAGCATGGTCAGCGTGGTTTATAACAAGCAGACCAACGTTAGTCATTTATAATCACAAAAATTTTCTTTGAAAAATGTGTGTCTTTATGACCAGCTACATTTCCAGATGGCAAAAAAATGCGAATTTGTTAGAACTTTTTAAGGGTGTCACATGCCTTCCCGCTCACTGAAGTCCCCACCACTTCCGTAATTCACTCCCAGCACTGAGGCCAGGTCCCAGTCGCTATTTCTCATTGCCTTTGCTCTATTGTCTTCTACACATGAAAGGGCACATTCAAAATGTTTTGGTACCCATGTCTCTAGCAAATACAGGAAATTGAAAGATGCAGTTGAAGGTGAATCCCACGTCCTAACATCAATGGGAAGCAGTATACCTTCTCTGGGGGTCCCGTCCCCTTGACCGATTTCACGCCTGGGATTCCGAAGCACTTGGCATTCCACGTACTCCTTTCTCATTGCGTCACATGGACGTGGCCAGTGCAGTGGAGGAATGGCACCTGAAAAGGAGTCTGCCCTATGGTTCAGCAATCCCATTTCAACCAATTTGTCATAAAACAGTAAACAAGGCTGTTCTCAATGATATATTAATGTGTTCTCATTGTAATATGATTTGTAATAAGCAACTTTGAAATCATGTTAGTGTCCCCCCAAATAAAAGCTTCGTTGAAATAATTACGGTGTGTCTATTTAATGAACACATTGCCAAGTAGCACATAGAAGAGTGTGGTCATAATTTTATGAACTGAATTGTATGTTAGACACACACAGGCACTCATGCATTCACATGCATGGGGTACCTGTGTTTGTATATGATGGACAGGTGTACAAGCATGACAGTGATACCGTGATAGTGCGGATGACCGTTTCCTTTCTCTGTGATGGTTTTCTGCATTTCCCAAGTTTTCTGCAGCGCACATGTATTATTTGTATTGTCAGGAAAACAATGGAAACCATATTAGTTAAAACCCAATGAAAAGAAGTCTGGCGCCCTTTGGTAGCCTTAGCATTTCCTTCTTATAATGCAAGGAATGAGACTTAGTGTCATTTTGTCCCTCAAAGCTGAGCTCAGTGAACAGCTGGAGCAAATATATGTCATGACACTTGCGGTTGAGCTCAGAACGGGCCGCCGGATCACGTAGCCTCATTTGTAACTTTTCATTCTTACAAACCTGTCATCACCTCTCTCAAAGGAATTTCCACTTCTGTGATGTTGCCTTTCCACGATGCCTGACCTCCGCCGAAAACAGCGACTGGACATGTGAGGTCCATTTCCTCTGCTTTGTATTTTCTCCTCGCCTGGAAGAAAATCCAATTAAATATGTTTCTTTTTATCTTATTTTTTTCATAGGCATTGTGGAAAGTGGTCACAGAGACAGTTTTCTGGGATGGCAAGTTCTCTAAATAAGGACTTTCTCTGAACCCGCCCAAAATGATCAAAGATTTACCGTATTTTGCCATGTATAATGCACACTTCTTTTCCCCAAATTTTTCAGGGAAAAATAAGGATGTGCATTTTATATACATGGGTATAATGATTACATGCCAATGGTATAATAATGGGTATGGTAATTCCATGTACAGTGTGCACAAAAACACGGGTGCGCATTATACACGACAAAATGTGACATCCATATTTTTAAAAAATCAAGGGTGTGTTGGCATTTTTTCCTTTATCATTTCTATCCTGTGGTTGAATTACTTGAATGCTATGAACAGAACATGAAAGGGGGTGACACAGTAAGAAACAGGAGCGGTTAGAGAAGAAGGGAAAACACACCTTTTCTCGCTCACCTGTCCTTTAAAATCACGCGTGACTTCTCCAGCAGACCGTCATCATTCTCAGAAACGCCACCCAGGCACATCCGCCTCCTCCACCCTCCCTGCTTGTTGGAAACACCCCTGCACTGTTTTAATTTGTTTTGATTTTTATTAACAAATACACTGGCTCTATCGTTCACAGAATCAATATACTTACTTTTTATTTAGAACTAATTTCAGACATACCGAAAGGCCTTGTTCGAAGAACTCTTTCCTTGTCAGCCATTTGAGAGTAAGTTGCAGACATGGTATTTCATCACCACCTAATATATTAGTGTGTGTTCCTACAAATGAGGACATCATTCTACATAGCCGCAATACAGCCATCAAATCCGGGTCATTACCGTTGACATATTGCTGCCATCTCATCCATGCACCCCATTCAGATTTCTTCAGTTGTTCAATAATGTCACTTAGAGCAAAAGAATCCAATCCAGGATCACATATTGCATCGAACGGGCCTGTCTCTCGAGTCTCCTTCAAGCTGGAATATTTCTTCGCTCTTTCCTTGACTCTCGTGACATTGATTTGACAATTTGGAACTTCACCGATGAGTCATTTTTTAGAATGTCTTTCAACACGTGTGTGTTTGATCTTTCCCGATAACTCGATGGAGGCTGTGCCTATCAGACAAGAAGGTCACCATATGGTGACCCAGATACGATGGCAGTGGACATCTCGCCATCCCCATCAAGTGACATGTGGCTGTGATTTGTCCCATCACTGTGATGTTCACTTCGATCACCTCTAGGCTCTGTCGATGGGAAGCTGCTCGTTCTCCTTTGTAATTATTGTGTATTTGTGGGGAAGTACTTGCAGATGATGTAACTATCCAATTCCTTCTCAGACTTCTACTAATTATTTCTATGTCCAAGGACACCCCTTGGCTAAATTATTACTCTGATGTTTGCCACATGGTGATTGTCTAATTCCATTGTTCTCCTTACGTTTATTAATTGACGTTCTTGTAAGAAGAAGATTCTTATTTTCTCATTTGTTTATGTCAGGACAGTCTGATGGACTCATATTTTATCCAGTGGGTGTAATCTGTTGTTCCCGTAGATGATCACATTGTACAGATTGGGATGTGACCGAGGGGAACACTTTCGAGCTGACTCCGGTTTGCTGCCCCCTCCCTTCTCCGAGCACTTCCTTGCTTTCTGGCACGCGATGCTCGAGGCTCATCTAGCTCTGCTCCTGCCGCAGCCTTCCCGTCAGTCTCTTCCCCCAGAGACTTGGCTTCCTTTTAGGAGACGATGACTTCCAGAAACGATGGCTGGGTGCTAGCTGGGCCGGCTGCTTTTGTGTTGTCAGTAATTCCTGCTCCTTATAGAGGAGAAAGTGAGGGAACACACATACACACCACAAACACCACATACACACCACAAACACCACATACACACAAACATATACATACCACACATGCCACATACACCATCCTCACATGTATACACGGCACACACCACACTCATACACCACACAGCACACACATACACACCACACATCACACTATACTCTCTCTCACACATACACCGCACACACAGCAGGGCCTTGAATTGTGCGGTTTTGTTCAACATCATTTCTGGATAACCAGAGGGATTTAAGGTGGAACATAAATTAGAGAACTTTTTGTTCAACTCTTTTCCTGGGTACTGGGGAAAGCAAAGCACTGATTTTTGAATGGCTTTTTTAAGAACTGAGGTTGCTGAAGTCGGAGTCATCTTTGGGGCTGTTGTGGGTGGTAGGCCAAGGTGACGGGCCCCAGCCACTGGCTTCCAGTCTCAGGATGAATTGGACCCCAACCTTCAAGCCCTTCCCGGCCAGTTTCCTGCCGACCTCCCTGACTCTCCTCCCTTTTCCTGAGATGGCTCACTAAACACAACTTACACATTTTTCCTTCTGTTTCTAGAATCTACTAATGTGTGGGCATGGGGTTAAGGCGGCGAGTGAAGCACCACCCCAAATTTCCGTCCCTTATCCATCCTTTTCACTCCCCCTCACTTCCGGCCTTAAATGTTGTGTCCCAGTGTAGGGGGCGGGCACAGAAGCTCAATAATCCAGAGAAATAATAGTGTCATGCAATATTAAAAAAACAAAAGTTGTGGACCCATATACACATTTTAATGTATTTTTAATATTTAATTTTTCTACAATCAAAGTGGTTGAAAATATATTGAATAATTGAAAACTAGATATATTGAAACTCATAACATCAACATAACTTTAGTCCTATGCTAACAACAGAATGTATTATAATTTTACTTTCCTGGATTAATGGAAGTAAAATCATTGATACTAGTCTCAGGATCAACTTTTTTCAGTATCTCCTTTTCAGTCGAGAGGACGGCCATATTTGACAATTTCTCTTTTCCAAGGAACTATCCGGAAATCATTTTCAGTGAAGTGAATTGAAAGTTAGTAACGCCCTCTGGTGGCAGGCAAGAAAGAACCTCCCCGTGCCCGTCTGGGTCCCGAACCAACTGCGCACAGCCCGATGCGGAGAGGCGGAGGCCCGAACACCGTC
>CM052547.1:87941088-87982591 GCA_028533065.1 Trachops cirrhosus
GAGTTTAGAAGCAACCTATAAAGCGACAGGATTATAAAAGGAACAGAAGAAAGATGAGCTACCAACACCTACCATCCTCGACACAAAAGAAATGGAACCAGTAATGAGTGTAATACAAAAATGTGTATTATTAAATCACACACACTGGCTAGATAGGGTGAGGTTCACATTTCTCTACAGGCATCTAATACAAGAAGGGAAATTACATAGTTTATGTTGCTGGGATAAAGACAACTCGTTTATGAAAGAAATGAACATTCTTAAATTGAAGAAAATGCAACTGTGCCACTAGCCTTCATATAATCCAGATGCATTACGTATCATTCATGTATATATCACTGTATTGCGATGTACGTGTTCCCTGAAACCTCACAGATTTAATTAATGGGGCCTTTGGGGAAAATAACATGAGGCAAACCACTCAAACCAAGAACGTATGTAATCAAACCATAATAGAAACAAAACTAATCCTAAAATAAGCAAATCCAAGCACGAATAAAGACGTTACCTCTTAACAAAGAAATACTACAGTAAGTATGGGACTTTATAGCTTTGATAAAATGTGGAGAAAACTCACTGGAAGAGAGCGTAAGGAGGGACTGAAGCTGCAAAAATTGAATGAATCGAAGAGACACATAAGGAATGGTAAGCACCATGGGAAAATCATTCCCGAGACAGACCCCCAGGTCAAGCAAGTGTAGAGGAGAACCTGGAGTGAAGAGCGGGGTCTCGTTTCCCTGGAGGCTCTCCCTGGACAGCCACGTGGGTGTCAGTCGCCCCGTGCTTTGTACGTGGTGTTGACATCACCTCCTCAGTTCCTGTTCCCTCGAGGGCTCGTTTCCACCCCAGAAGCGGGCATTGCAGATGACAAATGTACGTGTGGGCACTTGTGGGCACCAAGTCAGGGACCTTTGCAAAAAAAAAATTAGAAACTTTGAATAAACAGAGACTTTGTTGGTTCTTATGCACATTAACTCATAAATTACCTTATTTGGGTGCTGGTGTGTGATACTCGGTTTGCCACTTAGAAATTTGCATAATAGATATTCTGCTAAGGGACAAGTTCGCTGACGTCTGGCAATTAGCAAAGCGAGGATGTTTTTCATAATGGAAAGTCCTGTGTTTCTGGTTTTATAAAACTCATTGCTATGACTTGGCTGATTCAGTCTGAATGGGAACTGGGGAACTAGCTCTGAAGTGGAATGCTATATATTTTAAACTGCACTATTTATTATAATGCGATTTTCTGACTATTTCATACTGACCTGCCTGTACCGCAATGTTGTTAAGATAAATAACAGGAAATAAAACAATTTCAACGTGTGTTGGATTTTCATGAGAGCCCTGATGATCGTTTACAACGCAGTAGGTTTGGGCCAGTTTTCTGCCTAACAAGTCAAGATTGATCCTTAGGAAAAAAGAATCAAAGTTACGACATTATATGGGCTGTTCTGTTAATAGTACTTGAAGAAAAATGAAAATGCGCAGCCAGTCTAAATGGAAATGGCACATTCACTTTGATGATAAATGGCCAAAGGATTGAGGAACTATGGAAATGCAGGCTTGCCTTGCGTTGGGCTGCTCTGTCCCCTACTGTGAATGAGTGTCAGGAGGTGGGAGCGGCACTTACCACTTTATCGACTCAGGGTTCTATGATGTTGTCATTGTGTCCTTTTCCCTTCGAGTAGCAAAGCCCGGGACCCGCGGAGATCCAAGTAAACATGTTAGAAAAATAAGAGGGGCCCACGATTATCCAGCTGTGGCGGGTAATGAATGCTGGCAGTTATCTGTTGGAATCAAGTTAGTTCTGTGATGCTATTCTGTACGTGTTAACTTTATAAATCTGTGTCAGTTTAAGTTGAGAAAGATTTTTGTTTGTTCTCCTTCAAGCAAACTTTCTCCCCAAAATTGATTTCTAAGATTGCAAGAAATAGGAATCGGACGCTCACTGGCAGACTCGCTTGGCATAGACAAAAGAGCCATTCTGGGTGTTTTAAATCCTCGCCGGGTTTGGAAGTTGGGGTTTGGAGCTGAGTAAACCCCACTTACTGTATCTTTCTGACAAATGGCAGTCAGGAAAATGATCCTGAGATGTCCCTTTTTCCTGGACCTCAAGGGGTGGGGGAAAAATGGCGATTGAAACCCTAGGTTCTGGAATCCGACTGCTTGCGTTCTGATCCTGGCCTCACCTCGCTTTAGGCACGTCATTTTAGGAATGTTGCAAAGTCTGAACCAGCAGCAGCTCTTTCTGGGCAATGGGGGTCCTCTCATTGGAACGTTAGAAGGTTGTTGTGAGAACTGGGCGAGACGAGGCACGGAACGGCCCTCGCAGAGTCCCTGGCCCGTGGCAAGCACTCCATGCGTGCTAGCTTTCGTCTTTATCACTGTCACTATTACAGCATCGGCAGGTCCAGGCCGTGGCAAGGTCAGGTTCATCCGCCAGGGCAACGGAAGCTGCTCTTTGTAATGGGGTTACTGTGGATCACAAACTGTCTTCGTTTATCCAACATTTGGAATTTCTTCACCACATTTTCATGTTATTTCTGGGTTGGCATCACGCTACAGAAGAACAATTAGCGTGTGAGTATCCATTGTCAAAAACCATACTATCAGCAACATACACATGAGTCGTTGTAATAGCAGGTCAAACAGAAACACGTTCCCGGGATGTTAAAGAGCTTCTCAGAGTTGGCGTAGGTGACCCACCGCTGTGAGTGCGTGAGTACGTGAGTGCGGAGGGAGGAACCTACGCCTGTTTAGTGAGCGGTTCCCAACAATGGGTTCAGTAAAGACAGTCAAGTGCTGTCCTTAAAAAAAACATTAAACATTATCTTCGGGTCGTATTGGTTTAGTCTGGATGGAGTTCAGAACTTCACTGCTGTTTGGTGTGTAAAAATCCAGCCTCGGTCATGACAATAGCCCAAGTCACCAAAAAGAAAGGGGTGATTTGGAGGTAGGTAAGTACCACATTTCATTTTGATCAATTTAATTTTATTTTTTAGACTTTATTGTGCACACTACTGCAGATGTCCTCTCTGTCCGCCTCCACCCAGCCCTCAGGCCATCACCCAGGTTTTCTGCGTCTGTGGGTGACGCATACTTGTCTTTGGCTAATCCCTTTGAAAAGAAAGTGGCCCTTTGGAGGTAGATGGGCACCATATTCCGCTTTAATTACTTAACAAATCCTAGCGTGGTAGCATGTATTTTAATATTTCAGTACGACTGCGTTTTAACATGGGCCAGATTGATCATTACTTTCTGTTAGATGAGAGTACACTCTAGGAGATTTGTTATTTAAAAACGAGCAAATTCTAGAAATTACATGTGCAAGTTCCATACAGAGTTTTCCAAAGTAGAGCCATTAACTACAAATTATCTTTCAATTCTTCTTTGCCAATTTTCTCTTAGCCCCCACCATCTCTCTTATTTTTATTTTCAATCCTGTCGGTGGTGGTCAGTTTCATCCTTTTAGGCAGATAGTCTCTCTCCTGCTGAGCTCATCAATCCTTTCTCCATTTCTCAATCAATGTAGCCTGGTCCACGCCAGTGCGGTTGACTGCAAACATCCCCCATCCTCCTGGGTGGCAGGCGGAGCCTGGAGACCCATGCTCTCGCTTTCCGCTTCTTTCCCGACAGAACCACGGCCCGTCAGGGCAGGGGTGCACAGCTAGACACTCCCTCTCCCTGGCCCCCTGGCCCACGCGGCAGGTCCAGCCACTGACACTTGCGAGTAGCAATCTGGTGGCCGTTTCTTGGAAATCCTTAGTTTTTCTCAAAGCGAATTACTGAGTCTGGTGAAGGGCCTTCCCTTTTCTTGCTGTGAAAGCTGATGTAGTAAGGATGAAAGCCAACAGGCTGAGCGTGGCGGCCAAGAAAAAGAGAGGCTGTGTCCCTGATGACATCATTTAGCAGTGGCTGAATCTGTATGAGTGACTGCATTATCTCCAGGCTTCCTATTAGGTAGCAGACCAAGAAATCGCTGTTTGTTTAACCCGCTGCGCTCCAGTCCTTCATTTTCTGACTCAGCCTACCTCACTCCTGAGAGCAAGTTGGTAGCTGAACATTGCCGGAGAAAGCCAGCCTGTGGGATCGGTCTCTATTTTAACCCGTGCTCGTGCAATATGGAGGGTCACAGCTTCTAATCCTATATGCTTTCCTGTTACGGGCAAAGTTTTTCTTTTCTTTTTTTCTTAGGCTCTTTAGTCTTGTGTCTCCACCACCTGAAAGCTACTCAAACTTCACCCAGGAAGGGCGACCCCTTAGGAGCACTCTCCTCTGTCCTCCACCTCCTCCTCACCATCCTGCCTCACCACCGCCTTCACTGAAGATAGGGACCCTGCTTCTCTCCAAGGCAGCCCTGCCGTTTTCACTCGGGACCTGCATCGCCTCTGCCCTTGAACATGACACTTCTCCTCCTTCCTCTGCAACTTCCATTTGTCTCTCACCGCTAGATTGTCACATCAGAAAAATAAGAATAGTCTAGACTTTTCGGCGTTGCGGAAACCTGCCTTGACCCTTCTCCTTCGTCTAGGTTCTGACCCGGTGCTCCGCTCCCCCTTCCCGTCAGACCGTGGGATATATTGTAAACAGACTGTCTCCATTTTCCAAAATCCCTTTTCAACCCGTTACAGCCCCGCTTATCTCCCCACCTGCACACTACGGCCAATCTTCTCCAGATCACCAATCTCTGTGGACAAGGCCATTGAACAGCAGTTTTTAAGCCCTGTTGGCAGCATTTGCTGCAGCTCACCAATCTCTCACTGAAGTTATTTCTTGGTTTCCTATTTTTTAAAACACCATATTCTCAGTTTTTCTTCCTTCCTAGCTGCTTCATTTTGTCTTTTCCTTTTCTGTAAATCTCTAAAATATTAGAATTCCTCAGGACAAAATCTTGGACCATCTTTCTTGTTTATCGATATTTCTTCCCAAATAATGTTATTATCCAAGTAGTAAAAATATGCATCAGCTATAACCTCTCCTCGGAGCTCCAGGCCCCCCTATCAAAATACCACTTGCCCTCCAATGGAGACCTAATAGTCGTTCCCCAGGACACGTCCAGATAAACCTGTCCCTCTCCATCTCTCTTCTGTTCCCGTCTTTTCCGTCTCAGAAAGCGCCATCATCGTCATCTGGCTATGAAAGCCAGAAACGTGTCGTGCTCGACACTTCCCCTGGTTGCCTCCGTCCAGTCTATCAGCAGATCTTCTTACTTTGTCATCGGAACCTGTCTCACACACTGGCTTCAGTTCGCTCCACCAAGCAAACATCAGATGTTTTGGAATAAAAGCACTCATCGTAAGCGCTAAAGTGGAGAAACATGACATTCCCAGTTGGTGGTGAGGCCATCCAACGCGCTGTTAGCACACAATTTAATCGGTAAAACGACTTTGAAAAGAAGAGGCGTTGCCTATTAGAGTTGAAGATATGCCACAGTTGTAGTGTGAGGGCAGGCCACCAAGAGTGTGTGTACACGCACCAGGGAACTTGTGGAAGGATGTTCGTATCAGCGACGTTCGCCGTAGACCCAGAACAACCCACTGTGCATCCCCGGGAGGATGGATACAGGGCTGAGGGGCGGACATGCAGTGGAACACTGTAGTGCGATGAAAGTGAGCTGACTGCACCTACGTGTGACAACACGGAGTAAAGAGCAGGGATGGCCCTCCAAAGTGATGCTGAAATTGCATGAGTAGTACTGGGCAGATGAAGCAAGGCACGGATTGACACAAACAACAATTCCCTTTACGTAAAGTGTAAAAACCTGGAAAACTGAGCTATGGTGTTCAGCAATTCATACTTAGGTGGGGAAATACTAAAGAAAGGAAGAAAATTATTACCGGAAAAGTCAAAATAGCAGTTCCCCCCAGAGGGAGGGGAAGGTAGTTTGGGGTCACACGGGGCAGGCAGGGGGCATCTGGCAAGGTTCAGTTCATGCCTCGCGTTTGTTTTAGCAGCTGCACACCTTAAATAATTAATTGACCTCTACACCGATGCTTTGTACTCTTTTCGGTACATGCATGATATTTTCAATGCAATCTATAAATATTAAATATACAGATAACCTCCCTGAATGAGAGCGCTGTGTGTGGGTACAAGCTCCTGCTTGTGGCTGAGCAGACCCCGCAGGAGCCGCCCGGACCCTCTGCAAACTCAGCTCCCAGCCCTTCGCTGCTTGCTAACCACATGCAATGCCCCCTGCCTCCCACTGGCTCCTTGAACACACCAAGCTCTCTGCCACACCATGCCTCTTCCCTGCTGTTCCCTCTTGAAGAACCTCCCCCACCCCCGCCTTTTGTTTGGTGAGCTTGGTCTCATCCTGAGACTCAGGTTAAAATGTCATGTCTTCAGAGAAGTGTTCCTGTGTGAAGATCCCGCCTTTCATCCTCCGGCATGCCACCCACCCTGTTTGTGTATTTCGTGGGTGTATCTCGCACCATTTCTGATTCCTTTGCTGCTACTTACTCATTTGCTTGCTACATTCGCAACTATACTGGAGGTCCCAGGAAGGCAGAGATCTCTCATTTGTTTGTTTATCATTGTGACCCCAGTGTTCAGCACTCAGTATACTGGGCTAAATAAATCTCATTGCAGGGAGAAAATCAATAGTTTGGACATTAGGAAGAGAGCTTATTCGGTGACCTATCTCAGTAATATTAACTATTAAATAATTAGACATTTCCCCCTCTGGCTTATGAAGTGGCCGTCAGCAATTGACATTTTCTCCATATTCCCTCCCCCCAAACACAAACATACCATATTGAAAAATTACTCCATTTTAGTCACAAGTGTGTTTTCTCCAAAAGCAATTCTATGGACTAGACAATGCTTCAGCGATGAAGAAGTCTGATTTCTAATGAGAGACCAACCTCTTGGTGTCTCTGGGCCACACTGGAAGAAGGGTTGTCTTGAGTCACACATTAAATACATTGTGACATGTTATCACAAAAAAATCTCATAGTCTTTTAAGTAAATTTATGATTTTGAGTTGAGCCGCATTCACAGCCTTCTTGGGCTGCACGTGGCCCGCAGGTTGGACACCTCTGTGTGTGTAAGGAGACTGAGAGACGGAGGTGAGACAGTTCTCTTGCGGGGGGAGGGTTTTAGGGGAGAGGAGGTGGAGGAGAAGGTAGGTGAAGAGGCAGAGGTAGAGGAGGAGGAAGAAGCGGAGGACGGGGAGGAGGGGAGAGCAAGGGAATGAAGGTCAGCTAGAAGCACATCTTGCTCATCTGCCCCGTATGCAGGGGGTGAAGGCGAGGGCGAGAAGTGGCTGCAGCCAGCGCCTCGTGAGGAGGGACGGGACGAGGGGCCGCGGGGGCTGCCGCCTGGCTCTGCGGCCCGTTCAGCACCTGTGCACATGTGTGTGTGTCTGCACTGTCCCGTGGACAGTGTCTCACTGCATGCGAGGCGAGTCCAGTCCTTCCTTTCAGGGTTCTTCTCTGGGAAAGGTGCCAAACAGAGCTTCCTCCATGTTGCACCACGAAGCCCCCACTATGGTTTTCATCTGCCGAAGGAAAAGGCCATCACCGGTCCTCACGACCACTTGACCATTTGCAGGGCACTGTCACCCGCCTGAGCCGTGAGATGCTCGGCTCTCAGGAGCTACGATTCCCTAGTCCCCTCAGTGTCCTGCGCGTCCAGACACCCCTGGCCTCTTGGTCCATCTACTTAAAACATCTGAATGCTAATGAAACGTCCCCGCTCATTAATTAGTCAGTAGATCCTTCAGCCTTTCAAGCTCATTGTCTCTCCTCTTCCTTTATTTTCAAATAATAGAGCAGCAGCAGATTAAAAGTGCAATCAGAATACTAATTAATTTCAAGTCAGTCAGTTTCCAAACAAGTGTTTTACATCCATTCAACAGAAATATTAAAAATAATTTTATAACATTAAGCTTTTTATTAATCATAATGAAGGGAAAAACACATTGATGTTGCTTACACATTCTCAAAAGAGATTTCAACAGAAAGTATTAATAATGCTAACTGGGCCAATAAGAGAGGGTCCCAAGGACAGTAAGGTCATTGTCTCTTGTTAATTAGTCATCAGAATGGATATGTGGTGTGAAACGTCTATACATTTAAATGGAGGGCATATCAACTTTGTTACCATGTAAGACTATAAAATTCAACTGTCAAATTTTGTAGGACTTGTTTTAGGTAGAATAATATAGTCCAAAGTTCATTAAGAAAGTATACAGTTTTGTAAAAGGCAGAAAGTTTAATTAGAAATATCACAGTGTTACATTATTTATCCATTCCAAAGAATAGTTGGGAGATTTTGAAAAAAAAATCACTGACTATTTTTTTTCCTATTTAATCAACTTACAAACAACTGACTATCATTAAAAGACAGTGTGAACCATCAAAAGTAAATAAAAAGCAATGTATACATCAATTTTTAGAGGTAGTAATGAGACTGCTACTTCATTTTATGATTTTTCTGCTGCTAATAGTAGGGTAGTATTTCCAGAGCTTAAAACACATTCCCAAAGATGTATATATATTGAAATGCCTCAAAAACAAAATCACTAAAAATTGTTGGCTGTTTTCTAAACCACAGGCATTTGGTCATTTAGTTCCTGTTAAGGATTTGGACACATTTTTCTTCATACTGTCATGATTTGGTCTTACATTGTTGGTAGACAATTTGAAAACTGAACACACACACACAAGACAAAGAAAAATAAACATCAACCATAAATCTATCACCAAAGATTTTGTTAGATTTTCTGCAGTCTCGTTTTTCATGCCAACTTAAAATATAATTTATTGTATATATACATTTTAGATATATAAAATTAATGAATATAACATTATATCGTACTTTACATGAAATAAAGTTTGTTTAATTTTAATTCTAAATCATTCTTGATTTCCTTTAAGTAGCCCTATTTCTTGATGGTTTATTGTCTTCTAATACAGTACAAAATATAATCTGAGTTTTTATTGGGATTTTTGCATTCATATTTATGGGTGAGTTAGATCTGTACTGTTTAAATTTTATCTTTGTCTGGTTTTATTTTTATTTTTTTCCTTTTTTAAAATTGTTGTGCAAGAATAGTTGTCTCCATTTTCTCCTCACCACTCCCCCTTGCCCCACCCACCCCACCACCCACCCTTGATCCTAGCCCCCTTTGGCTTTGTCCGTGTGTCCTTTAGGCATGTTCCTTGATGACCCTTCCTCTTTTCCCCTGTTACCCCCACCCCTTCCCCTCTCCCCTCTGGTTATTGTCAGTTTGTTCTTTATTTCAATGACTCTGGTTATATTTTGCTTGCTTGTTTTGTGATTAGGCTCCACTTATAGGTGAGATCATATGGTATTTGTCTTTCACCGCCTGGCTTATTTCACTTAGCATGATGCTCTCCAGTTCCATCCATGCTGTCACTAAGGGAGGAGCTCCTTCTTTCTTCCTGCTGCATAGAATTCCATTGTGTAAATGTACCACAGTTTTTTTTTTAAATCCACTCATTTACTGATGGGCATTAGGTTGCTTCCAACACTTGGCTATTGTAAATTGTGCTGCTATGAACATTGGGGTGTATAGGTTCTTTTGAACTGGTATTTCAGGATTCCTAGGGTATAATCCCAGCTTTGGAATTGCTGGGTCAAAAGGCAATTCCATGTTTAGTTTTCTGAGGAAATTCCATTTTGTTTTCCACAGTGGTTGTACCAGTCTGCATTCCCACCAACTACACTAGGATTCCCCTTTCTCCGCATCCTCACCAGCACTTGTTGTTTGTTGATTGGTTATGACGGCCATTCTGACCGGTATGAGGTGGTGTCTCATGGTGGTTTTAATTTGCACCTCTCTGATGGCTAGTGATGCTGAGCATCCTTTCCTACGTCTCTGGGCCCTCTGTATGTCCTCCTTGGAGACGTGTCTGTTCAAGTCCTTTACCCATTTTTAAATTGGGTTGTTTGTCTTCCTGGTGTGAGGTCCTGTGAGTTCTTTATATATTTTGAAGATCAGTCTAGGGTGTATGTTTGAGTGTGACTGGAGAATCTTTTTTAAAAATTCTGGAGTGTCACATATAATGGGGATCAATATTCTTGAGAATGACAAATTAGAAGAAAAACTTAAACCCCTGTGGTTTCTGGAATTATTCTGCACGTGTGTATGTATAAATGTGTGCACGTGTGTGTAAAAACGCAATGAGCAGTGGCTGAGGGAAAACACTTTAATTTTCAGAATTGAGTTTTAATAAATCTTTGTTAATTTTGGTAATTTGTTTTATCTTATTAATGAATGAAACAACTATATTCAAAGTTATTAGCACAAAATTTTCCTGCATAACATTTAGAAGCTCCTTTGTGTTTAACTTTTCTTCTAATTTAAGTTCCTTTGATTTCTTTATTCCTCTCATTTTACCAGCAGTGATTTTAACCTCCACTGCTGATTTTTGTCTGAATCAATTATTGCCATAATGCTTGCAAAACTGTGAATTTATAACTCTCATTACATCCACATTTATTAGCTGGTGGGGTATTCTCCAGGAAAACAAATAAACAAAAAACAAAAATTAGAGGAAACCCTTCCTCCCTCGTGCATGTGCATAAGGGTGCTTCTGTACTAGTGTCGGTGCATGGGCTCATTTTTGTTCGGCGTGTCACAGTCAAATGCTGTCATCCTTTATTGCGATGCTCAAACATTTCCAGATTCAGTATCAAGCTGTTTCTTATGTCCTTTGGCACATTCCCGTCAGTTTTTCAACACTTCCAACATTTCGGCACAGAAATATGTTTTAAAAATCACCTTATATTTTCTTCTGGCCGTGGAACCAACCATTCCCATGTAGTGAACATGACATTGGCACTAATTCTCTGTCCGTGCACACACGTAGGTGTAGGTCACATCCTCAGTTCACACTAAGGCTTCTAATAAAATTCTTGAGGTTCTGCATCCCCATTCAGAACCTCAAGGATCCTGCATTCTCCAGGAAGGGGTAAGAGAATAAGACAGGCTGGGTCTGCCTTTGTGTGGGGAAGGATGCCATTCATAGGGGCTCCTGTTTACATTCCACTGCACGGAACTGTGGTGTGTGGGCACAGCAAGGGGAGAGGAGGAGAGTGATTTTTTTTGCAGAAGAATCTAAAGCCCGCTTAAACGGAACTAGGGTTCTGTTCGTTATAAAGAAGGACAATGGACATTAAGTTGGCCACTAGCAACGGTTGCCAGAATCTGACACGTCGATTAGGAGAGAAATGTGCAGGTTGCTTTGTTCTCTTAATCTGGGATAACTGCAGTGCTTAACCCCTGTTGCCTGAAGGGGCACACAGGATCCCTCCTTTGTTCCAGCTGTTAGTATCCCGACTCATTTTCCCTGTAAATATAAGTGCAGTGAAAACACTGAAATTCTCAAATGAATATTACAGAGTCTATACCATAGCTGGTAAGACAATTATCCATTCTAGCATATTCCTTGTCCTGTACAAAGGATGAGGTCTAAACCCCATGTATACGTCAGCCCACTGAGGTGTTTTTGGAGAATGTCAGTATGATTTCCGATTCCTGGATCACCCCAGCTCTTGCCTCATCCACACCCAATTTTCATTTTCGTGTCTGGTTCTGCCTCGTGGCTTTGCTCTGACTCTTCCTGCCTTTTTAAGCTTGAATTCATCATCATCCAAATAAGACAGTCATACTGAAAAGAACCTTATTTTTAGGGAGAGTAGCTTCATTCCTGAAATATCATATGGGTGATCTCAATCCACCCATTTAACCACAAGCAAAAGAGGTCACTATATCTCTATGAAGAGAAGGAAGACACTTCTGCTTTCCCTCCATGAAATGTCTACAATATGGCCCCTAAGGTTCTGTCACTGCGTCTTTGACTTATGGTTTGGAGAATACGGTTAAGAAAAAACCCAATGAGATAATGAGGTAACATGTCAGAGAGCCAGTCTTCAATCTTTGCCGCTGTTGACTTGTAAAATAATACTTGACAGAACAGCAAATTTCCTGAGTCCGGGGGGAGAAGGAGCCAAGAGGAACTTGTCATGTCATCTGAAGCAGACCCACCAATCACGTTCAGGTCCAAGTCACAAGTTGTCCGGTTCTCCCCCTGCACGCATGCATATTCTAAAGAAGGAGACAGTGTAAAAGAATTCAGACTGGGTGGAAAAGCATTGCTTTGCTTTCTTTTTATCAGAAGAATAATTTCCTTGTGAGATGATTTTTGTTTGAAGGATATTTTGAAGACATAAAATATCTTCACTCTGCTGTTCGGTGTCAATTACTGTACATTTAGCTGTCACGGAGCCTGGGACACTACTCCAGGGACCGGTAACTCTTTCTGGTATTTTGGAGTTGCCCGTAACTCGACTGCTTTACATTCATGGTTACCTAAAGATTAATGCCACCATATTCAAACATTGAAATTGTAGTTTGCCTAGACAGTTGCCATATATCTTACTAGCCTAGAGATGACTTGATTGAAGTCAGAAAATTTAAATCCATAACTTCACTGTGACATTGAACATATTATGACCTGAGACTGGTCCAAAAGTTTCTTGGTTCTACTTGCCTAAAGACTCAGGACAGAATAATATTTTCTAAATTCTTAAATTCTATACTATGCTTTTCATATCCATCACTACACATGGGGATGATACTATTCTAGAAGTGTTTCCCAAATCATGTTCTGTCGAACACTAGTCACACGAGATGCACTACAGAAGGCAAGGAATCTCAGACAAAGCAATTTGGGGAATGCTGAGGACCATGTCCCTCAGCTGGACACTCATATTTGCAAAGTTCTAGAGAAGACTTTGTGTTTGAATTAATCATGTGTTTGACCCCGGAACTCTATGATCATAAAATATTTATTCACGTTCTTTGGAAGGTAGTATTTTACAGGACAGTCTTTGGAAAACAAATTTCTAGAATTTAGGTGAAGCCTTGAAATTCATCCCATTACAGTGTTTTTAAGATCTGACATTCTCACATTGGCTCAAATACAGACCAAGTTTTTCTTTAGCTAAATAGCTACCTAAAGCATTTAGACATTCTGAAAATAGGAGAGAGCCATTAAAAACCTCAGTAGAGTTTGGGATGGATGTTCCATATCCTTTCCTGTGCTCTCAAAGGATGATGACGAAGCCTTAAATATCCAGCAAGTTCCCCAAACAGATGAAGAGCATGGAAGTGGATGGAAAGGAATGAAATGCTATTCTCAGCCTGGGGTAAAGGGAAGCTTGTCTTCTATGTCTTTCTGGACCCCTGACACACAAGGGGCCCCAGGGAACTCTCCCGATTTTGATATACTTGTAGAGCGGTGGCCATTTACAGAGCCCTGGGTTCCAGATGCAACAGAAGATTATGTCTCAGCACCAAATCGGGCCAAGCCTCCTTTACGCCAACTACCATACCCTCCTGATACTTTGTCACATGCCCGTTTCAAAATCCTTCGTCCATCACCTGCCCACAAAAGCTTATTTGCAATAGTTTTTTTACTGTTCAGGACTCTTCTCAAAATACCCTCAGTTTTCAATCCTACCTTTCCCTTCCACCTGAAACCATTCTTAAAATATATAGATGTTCTCTGAAGCTACTTGTACTAGATCTTCAGTCTGCAACCTCACTTTTATGTCCTGACACCAAATAGTTCTTATTGCCCAACAAATAATCACCCTAATTTCTCATTATTGTCCCAAACAGACCCTTTCAGTCTGCTCTGTTCACCTCTTGCATATATATGGCTAATTCCTGACCCCACCCCCCACCTGCCACCAGCCTTTGTCATTGTCATTCATTCTACCTCAAATGCCGGACCCGCACTGTCATGCCTCTTGACCCACCCAGAGCAGACACTGTGTAGTGGGGCCACACCCAGCATCCAGAGCCTTTCTTCTGGCACGGCAGGCCAGTTTTCCTTAGAATCAGCCTCTCTTTCTTATCCTCTGTCCATTGTGCTTTGGGAGAACAATCCATCCCCAGTTTCAGGAGTGGTCGTACGATGATCGTTAGCCAATCCGAGTTACAGTGATGAGTTTGCTTTAACACTACACTTCTGGTCCGATGAGAATTAACCTCCATACTTTTTATGGGATTACAGGGAGGAATAAATTGCCTACCTATCTTCACTCCCTACCTTCAGATAGGCTTTGCTAACCCCATAGGATATAAGGCTACAGCTGTTGGGAAGCAACTTACCAGTACGTTAAGAGAATCTGTCTAAGAACACAGCCCTTATAGGGAAAAATCAGAGTCAAGAGATGGAGAAGTATCTGGGATCCAGCTGCGCCGGAAGGTACCCCATGGACTTTCCAGTAACTTGAGTCATGATCCATTAGGTTTCTGCCATTTGAAGCTGAAGGGATACAAATGAATTCAAACACCTACTTTGCAACAGACCCTGTTTTGGTTATTTCCTTATCAGCAACTCATCCAATGACTGTATTTTTAGGCTCGGCACCAATTTCTTTGTGAAAAGCATGATTACATGTGGTTAGAGACAGAAAGTTTCAAAGCCTCCCAATACCATTTCTCTCCCTCTGCCTAGTTACTCTACTCTCTTCATCGATACATTCTTATGTCTTGATTTAAAAATCCACTTTCCTTCTTTTTTGAGTTTCCTCGTATCTATCAGTGATACAAACCAACACAAACAGGGAAAGAATCGAAGGTGTGTTGTGTGATACCCACCATCCGGCTTGGAGATATTTTTGCTTGTTCACAGGGTTGTGCATTGTGCCATCCAAACAAAAGCACCAGAACCCGATAACGCTGTTAGCCTCAAGACATCAGAAGCCCGAGTTCAACCAAGGCCGAGCGTATCGGGGCCGTCATGAACAGGAAACTACCATGCAAATGATTTGGGTCACTTTTAGCCCAGTGGAGGGAGCTGGTTTGATATTGGATACACAGCTAGTGCCAGGAGGATCCAGCACATAAAATCCCACTTCTCTTCATGCCTTATGCAAACCAAGCAAGCTGGTTTCATTTCCAATTTGGTAACAAAAAGGAACAAGGTGCTAATCTTTCAAATGAAGATGGAAATATTTTTCCTACCGACTGGCTCTGCCGCATTATTTCTAAGGGAACTGTCCTCAGGGAAGCAGCCCAGGATATAATTTTGCTGTCACGTAAAACATGGCATTGTGCTTTAGTCAAATGCGCTTTCTGCTTTGACAGTCGCTCTCTGTCTGTCTCTCTCTCTCTGTCCATCTCTCTCTCTCCCAGCAGTTTAAAAGGAAGGAATTTCTTGGAGTGAGACTCTCTATCTCAGTGCGTGATGTCCGTGCTTGCTCGCTCTTACTAATGAGCAGATGTGACTCCAGCCGATACGGATGGTGACTGGCACCTGGCATTCCCACCTCCTCCAGGCAAAGGGAAGTGCTGTGCACCGTAAAGGAGAGAACAAGAATAGAAACAAGTATAATAATAATAATAATAAAAGACCTCCTTTGTCTCTTCCTCAAGGAGATAAAGGAAAGCAGCTTCTGGTGAATTCTAGCTTACCTAAAATATGGGAGGAAGGGGGCAAAAAGAGAAAAAATGGCTGCCCTCTTTGAAGTCATTATAAATTTTATACATGGAAAATGGGTTCACCTGGATTATTTTTAAGTGAAATGGGGAGGAGAGGAAAAGAGCTTTGAATACAATATACGACGTGGGACAAAAGTAGATTTGCAGTTGTGAGTAGGTGAAACAGTTTATTCCATTACTGTTTATTAATCATTGTGTTATTTTCCATGTGAACAACTGTAAACCTGCTTTTCCCCGACTGTATATTAAATAAGATTTTCTTAATTTCTGAAGCTCTTTAGGAAATTTTTTCTCTCCGACTGGAGAAAAGCTTGATCTGAGATAAAAGACCCAAATTGCTTCCCTTTCAGGCTCACTTTTCATTTATGTCGACTTTTATTGGAACTGAACTATCAGGAATGATGAAAGCTGCATTTCCTCTCATCACCCCCATATCTAAGTGTCTGATAATTATTATATTATGTTGTCCTCCACATCTGGGCTCCTACAAGTGATTACTGGATTACTGTCATCTTAAGAATGTAATTCTCGGCACAGCGCCTTATTTTTAGAGAAGGAAAATCACTTCTCTATGAGGCGTGGGTGGTGAGATAATATTAAATGCATTAGGGACGGGCTGGACTGTAACAAAGCCACGGAGGCTCCTTGCAGGGGGAAGTCCACCAGAGAGCAAAGCCTGGGTACCAGCAAACCCATTAACAGAGGACCCCACGGGGATCAGAGTGCAGCCGTGCGGCGCAAGCTCATGCAGCGATGCCCCTCTGAGACCCAGTCCTGTTTCCACTCATTGTCTCCTCCAGGAAAATGTCAGAATGAGCTTTTTTCCTTCATTACCAGATCTGACATCTGAGCTAACCTCAAGAGTCCCTCCAGGTTTAACAAGTGTGGCATGCACAGCTTGTCCCTCATCCTCCCGTCTTCGAGGGCTGGGAGCTGTGGCCTGGGAAGGAGGCGTTGACCCCCTTTTGCGTTAGACATTGGACTTGACGCCTCTGCTCAGTGACTGTGCTCCTGACGCAAGCAAGGGCGGAAGGCGGCTCTTCTGGCTTCTTTTCCGGAGAAGAATGTGGAGACATCATTCTCTAGTATTTGAAAGCTTTGTGAGGCAGAGCCTTAAAAAATCAGCACAGGCAATCAGAAGGAGTTGTCTGAAGTAGTGACTGAAGAATTGGCCCGCTGCAAACTTTCTCTCCTATTTTTCCTACACCATGTGGATTGTAGGAAAGGGCAGAAAATAACTTTCTCAGGCAAGGAACTTAGCAATCTCTATTAAAAGCCCCAAAATCACTATTTCTCAGCTTCCAGGGGCCAAATATTGATACATGGCACTTGTACGAAGGTAGCGACGATTTCCATGGCAAATGCCACTATTCATGATAATATTAAAGACAATAACAAACATGTTCAGGATATCCATAGTCATCTGTGTCTGGACCTCTAAATGTTGTCTGCCATGGGTTTCTGCCAGCCCGTCTCCTCTTCTCTCCCTTGCATGAGGTAGGACAGGTCTGGGGAAGCCAGGCTGCTAACCCAGGTTCCCACAGCGGGCA
The DNA here is from genome assembly GCA_028533065.1 of Trachops cirrhosus. Taxonomy (NCBI): domain Eukaryota; kingdom Metazoa; phylum Chordata; class Mammalia; order Chiroptera; family Phyllostomidae; genus Trachops; species Trachops cirrhosus. The sequence goes on from CM052547.1 coordinate 87,958,126, forward strand.
AGTGGCCCCCGTGACTCAAGTCCCCCGACTGTCTGAGGGTAAGTCCTGACACTACCCCCGTGTTACACTGCTTCACAGCGTGGTTTTCATTGCAAAGAATGATATCTATATGGACGTCGGCATTTCAGGAAGATGAAAACTTCCTGCATTTGCAGCTCGCAGTACATTTTAAGCTTCACCCTCCAGAACTACTTATGGAATGGCCAAGACTTCAGCAGGGGCATACAGGGTGTTTTCACCAGTTCTTAATAAATCGTCCCTCTAACTTCTGGCATTGGACTCGGACATAGGGTTTTATCGTAGTGGTCGAGGAGGATGGACCAGTGCTCACAGACATGCTGTTTTAATTGGCGGGGGAAATGGAGGCCCCGTTATGCTCTCCCCGAGGTACTTTGCATTAGAAATGCAAAAGTATAACAAGATTAGAAATAACAAGGGAAAAGGTGCTAAATTAGAGAGACAAGGTGGCTTAGAAAGTCTGGCTCGCTTGGGCGCTGGGAAGCTGGAGGGGGACATATTGTTCAGGTTCAATGGGGCATAACTCTGCTTGACCTCCCCATGATGAAGACAGAGCCCTGCTGGAGCTAAGTGTGTTTCAAGGACAAGTTCAAGGACGAGAAGCGCCTGATGGATGTGAACATTCCTGTCTCTCGGTAGCTCTTAAGCTTAGCTAGCATCAGAGTGCCCTGGAGGGCTGCGTCCCCATGATCTGCACGTCTAACCAGTGGTGCCAGATGCTGCTGGTTCGGAAACCACTGCTGAAAGAGACCCGGTCAGCCCTCTGCACGTAGCCCCGGGGATTTCTTAACTATGTTCCCGCACGCCAGCTTCCCATCACCAGCCCCGCTCTGCCCGAATACAGGGAACCCCTCGGACGAGCCCTCTACCAGTGACTGAGGGTATGGAGGCTCGGCTGCCTGGTCCCCATGGTGGCAGGTCCCCAGTGTGACCTGCACTGAGCTCAGTTTGCCTGCAGGACTGAACAAAGTTACTTTCCGTGGGACTTTGCTGATACTGCCCCACTTCTTGGCTCCTTCCATTCCCAGTCCAGCTTCCTCACGCCTCTGACTAGTGAGTTCCAAGAACACTTTTTTAATCCATCACTTTGCCACTGATCTTCAAAGAACCTAAGACTTAGGAGCATCCGTTGCTAATGTGATTTTTTCTGGATAGTGACATAAGCCTGGGCATTAAAGGGAGAGACACGTAGCAAGAGTAGTTCTTGCCCCCTGACCCCGCCTCAGGAGTGGGTGACGGTGGCAGTGGGGGACCTGTGGGGCACCTGGAGCAATTGAAAAGCCACACACAGAGAGGCTGCACGTGCTCCAACTCCCCCTCCCCCCCATATTGGGGTCACGCTGGCCAACCTGTGAACAGTCCTATTCCATTTTTTACATCAGAATGTAAGCTTACTGATTTCAGGGATTGTTGTTGTTGTCGTTGCTGGTAACTTATTTCTGAGCCTGAGAAAAGTCCAGTACGTGGAAGGCACTCGGCTGTCTGAATGAAGGAATACATTAGGAGACCTTGAATAGTGAAAAGCGGTTAAAAACATAAGCCACGTTGTGTAGTGAAGGCGCAGCGGCCAGGAGGTCATGTCACTGGGGATTTATATACGTGCTCACGAGGCCTTTCCTGCTCGCTGCTGATCAGCCGATCAACCGATCAACCACAGCACAGTGTGTGCACCGGCAACGGGATCCGAATCGCCGCCTGTAACCAAAGGAGCTCACGGCGCCGACTCTCGTTCTTGCTCTTGGTCTTCGTTGAGGTCTTGAGTGTGTACCACAAAACCAGGTTTTCATTTTTTTTGACACTAAACTATTCAACCAAAAGAAAACACTTAGTGTCAATATTTGACACTGAAACACTGTCCAACCAAACTGTATGCCAAGCACCTCGAAACCTGGGGACGGAGCGGTTAGCAAACAGTGGGAAGGAATCTCCCACCCGAAGGAGTTTCCACGCTGATGCAGAAAGGAAACCAGCGACGGACTGGCCAAGGCAGCCCTCACGTGGGCGAAGAGAGGGACAAAAGTCCTCTTAAAGCTTTATGCTTTCGGTAAAAATATATATATATTAAAATATTTCTTCTTGTTGCAAAATAAAGGCAATTACAGAAATAAAGCATTATTTTCTTCAACATGTCCCTCGGGCCTTTGTTTCTTCAAAGTGATTTTTCTGAGTCTTCTCTTGGTTGCTCCCTGCCTTCATCTGAGAGGCTGTCCCTGGTGACCAGTTCAACGGAGGTCACCTGTCCCTTATCCCCCACTCTCACGCACACTACCCGTCTCCCACACTAGCGGTGTTTTCAGAACACTGATCACCGTCTGAGATTGCGGTGGTATTTATTTGGCCGCCGGTTGCTCCTGAGTCTTTGCCTTATTATCTGCTAGGACTGCAGTGTTTGACGCACAGCCGGTGCTCAGTAATAACGATCGCCTTGTAGGTATGGATTTAAAACTTGAAAAAAAGATCACGTGTAATAACTTTTTAGAAGTTAATGTTTTTGCATATAATTACCTTCTAAAACTGTCATGTTTTCAGTATGAATCACTCTTTTCTGTCTACACGGACAGGGCCATCTGTTAATTTGCAGCGGTAACTGTCTCCGCAGATGGGTGTTAAATTATAGACGTGACCAAGAAGACACGGCAGGACTCGTCAGCTCCCTTTGCCGATGGTCTTTCGACTGCTCACTTCAGAGACCAGACCGGTTATTCGGCTTAGAAGCCCCCCTCCCACCATGTAAATCAAACGGATCATCTACAAGGGCTGTTTCAAAGAAATGTTATTATGCCATGCAGGTTTTGCTTCAGGGTGTGAATTTTCTTTGAGTTTTGGGGAAACTTGGATGGCCCCTGTGATGTCAGACCAGGGACCTTGAAGCCAAACACTGGAAATCTTAGAGAGCACTTCTGGGAGGGGAACTCATGCATTCACTATGGAGACCTGGCTGTATTCTAGCCCCGTAGCTGCGGGGTCAAAAGATTCATTTGACTCCCCCGCCCTCCGGGATAGTTCTTCGGGCACATCACAGATTTTGGTGAAATTGTCTCTCACTGCCCATCAGATGGGCAACAGGAATCAGTGGAATTGATTTGTCCAGTTTTTGGCCCTATGTATGTTGGCAATAAAAAGCCACGCCAGACTATACCCAGAACAGAATCTGCCATCTGTGATAAACGTCTACCTATTGTTTTTCTTAATTTGGAGTGTGTCCTCACTTCTGATGAAAGAGAGGGCGTCCCAGAATCTCCAAACCTGGTGAAGACCTGACGGTGCTTTTTGGCTTTCATGAAACAAGGCCCACCGCTCCAGGGGCGTTCGGTTGGTGTGTGGTGTAGGGGGCGTCTCGCCTTTTCCTGCTCCGATTCAGTTTCTCTTTGCAGACCCACCTGTCCCCAGTCCCATTCCGTGTGACTGAGGTGGGACTGACGCTGCCGTGCTCTCCTCAGTCTCAGGAGGTGGCCACATGACTGTGGCCGCCCGTCTGCCTGTTCTAATCCAGCCTCCACCGTTTGGTTCAGGGATGGCAGGGAACCCAAGCTGGTCCTGTGAACTTAAACTTCATGGTGTTGACAGAAAGTGCTAAGAAGGAAGCCTGCTCGTTTTACCGGACTGAGAGGTGCGAAGGCACAAGTCTGCGGTACCAATAGCCATGAGACGGCATGCAACAGAGAGGAGAGTTAAAGATGGAAGGAGAGAAAGAAGCCGGTCTGAGAGGAACGTCTAATTAGAGTGCTCGAATCCCAGATCTAGCTATGCTGAAGTGAGGCCAACTCTCCAAGGCTTTTCAATTATTTTTTGTTTAATCTGGTTTGATTCATGTTTCTTTCATTTGAATCCTCCAAACCACTAACTGCTAGGGGTGAACTTACTAAACCCAAAGATTGAGAAGGTGGGCATGAGTTCATCTTGGAACTCATATATCCCAGAGACCTGGACCTTTAAGGTGAAATACAAATTTCATATGAACATTTTAGGAATATAATTTTTTATAGCTAAGTGTGTCTATACATTCGAAAGAAGATTCTAGGACCCGCATTTGCCAGTAGCTTTGTGACATTTCTTGTTCAGAGATGGAGTGAAATCAGTCTTAGGGAAGCTCCAACCAAGAAGGGGTCTGCATTTTCATGAGCGTTTCCAATTTACTTCCGGCTGAACTCAGAAGGAGAGAAGAGACAGATCACCACGTAATCTATTCAATTTCAATTTCAGAAGATGCTGCCGCTGATCAAAGGGTACTCCTGAGGATCCCATTTCCATAAAATGAATTTTGACAACTTTCCCCCAAATGTGTGTCTTACTTTAACTTTTGATTTGAAAGGAAAAATGGAGCCTGGCAGGAAAGATAAATGACAGCGATTCTGACAGCATTGGGGCTGTCAGAGAGTCTGTATCTTAGGATGTCTGTGGTTATCCGAGGCAGGTCTGAACCTGGTGTTTTTAATCTCAGATGTGCACTGTTATTTCTCAACTCACGGTTGCTCGAGAAGAGTCTTTCTGCTTCCCCAGAGTAATGGATGTTTCAAGAGAACACCCCGTTTCCCCCACCCCCCGTTTCATCTCTGAGAAGGTCAAGCCTGCTGACTCCGTGTCTGGCAATCCTTTCCATGGCTACAAAAACACACAACATGCTCTTCTATGCGACGACCTAGAATTCCGTGTGACCACGTGCTTCCGACCACAGTCCTGAGGGGAAGTGGGTGGAGTGATCCATTGGATGGATATTTTCACACAGGTATGGAGGTTTGCCTTCCTTTGTTAATGATAATGCTTCATATAGTAACATATCAGTATCTGATTTTTGTAAAAATTGGCCTTAATTTATCCCCTTGGCACCACCAGAAAGACATTCTTGGCTAGCTGCTTACTCTGTGCCAATGCCTCTCACAAGTTCACAGCAAGCTTGTCTTGATTCTGTGAAAAGTCTGCCTAGTGTGGGTCCAGTTCACGGAGACGTTGCTGCTGTCGAACAGGATAGGGCTGTGATCAATTCAAAACAAATAATATGATTTTAATTTTAATTTTTGAATAGTTTACTTTTGGCCTGGTGTTGAGCAAACAGTAAATTATTTATGGTAAATTGGCTCAATAAATATTAAGGGTTACTTACAGAACATAGACTCCATCTTGCAGTAGTACAAACTAATTTATTAACTTTAAATTTCCTGCTGTTTGATAGCTCTTCCCCAAAATTCAGAACTTGCATTCTCTGAGGCTAAGTTCTACTGACGTGTAGAATTCATTACAGTGACTGAGCCCAAGTCTCAGTTCCTGCAGAGGTGTAAGGTGGCAGTAGAAAGCTCGTGAACCCGAATGAATATACAATATTCATCCCTGCATTTGTTTATGGGGTGTTTTAGTCATTCAAAGCTCAGCTTGCTCCAGGAGGGATTTAATACCGAGCTTGCAGCAGAAAGGATGGGCATCTTCTAGAATACACCGCAGTCCTAACTCTGTCCTTCCCCATCCACCTTGTATGTTAGCCATTCATTGCTGTGTGTTGAAATGTAGCAGCTTAACACGCAAATAAATGTACATTCCTCACAGTGTCTCTAGGTCAGGCACCTACGGCAGCCTCGCTGGGTGTGCCTGCTTCTGCACATCTGTCGCTTAGGCTTAACCAAGGCGTGGGGGCTGCGGAATTCCCAAGGCTGGACTGGGGAAGGGTCTGCCTCCCAGTTCAGTCACCTGTCAGGTCTTCGGGAACTCATCACCAAGCTGGCCGTGGGGACCCATGGCGAGTCTTGGGCTCCCTTTGTCTGTAGGTGGAGTCATCCGTTCCAGCCATGTGAGTCTCTCCATAGGGCTACTCAGAACACGGAAACATGGAGACTTGCTTCTTTCATATTAGGGGGGACAGAGAGAGAGAGAGAGAGAGAGAGAGAGAGACAGAAAGAGAGTGTGTGTGTGTCTTTCTGTAAGCCAGTCTCTACAGTGGCGTCCATAACTTCTGCCACATTCTCATCGTTAGTGGCGAAGGAGCAGGTCCCATTTACACTCCAGGCACGAATTGTCCAGCCAGGCGTGAACAGCAGAGCTGTGGCATCACTTGGGGCCATTTCCGAGGCTGCCTACCCTCCTCCCCCACCCCCCACGAGTGTGCAATGCCCGCTGGAATCAGACAGACCTGGGTTTCAGTTCCACGTCCAGTACTGATTCGCTGCTGGGATTGGGTCAGGTTCCTCAGCATTTCTCAACCTTGGTTCGCCCATGTATTAAACACAGATACAATGGGGCCTTCCTTCCATGCCTGTAATTGTAATTTTGTGCAGGAGCCTCAACTCAGAAAAGCCTCACATGATGCCTGGCACATAGTAAGTGTTCAGTAAAACCTATTTTTCCTCCTGCTTCTCTCTCTTCTAACAGTCACATGGCACCCACCAATGTCGCAACCTTGTCGGGTCTTCTGCTCCCCACTGGAAAGAGCGGAGATGCGGCTGTGACCCCACCTGAGTTCGGGCCCAGGCTCCCCCACCTCCCCGCTGCAGGAGCAGGGACAAATTCCTGACTCTGAGATGCAGCCTCCCCTGTTCTTAAATGGGGAAAGGGAGGTCTCACTTTGTGAGAGCTCAATAAAACAAAATGCGTCGTGGGTTTCGCATACGCCTGGTAGACCATAACGGATCAATATGTGGCAGCTCGCATTTATATTAACATCATTCAGTGAAAAATATTTAAACAAATCAATCACTGTTATGATAAGTGTGGGGCTTAGCAAAAGAATATTGAAGACGTGCTCGGAGGAGCCGACTCACCCCAGAATTCCTTCCATTCTTCTCTGTTCCTGCCCGGAGTGCGGGCTCGGAAAGTGCTCCGTGTGGACCGGAGGGCCAGCTCCTTTTAGGAAAATGACCATTTGAGTAATTTGGGAGGAAAACCAGACTTGGATCGCAAACCATAAGCATGTTTGATAAGCCAAGAGACAGAGGGAAGTAGCGAGAAATAGCGATTGTTCCCCGGGGAACCACAAAGAGGCCGGAGAAAGGAAAGTGTGAAGACCAAAGCGCTACAGAGACACTCTTGTGGGCTGGCTGCCACGAGGGCGATTGGGACACTATTGGTTCTTCTCAGTAATTCATTGCTAATTCTGTTTGAATTGGTTGTCTGCTTAGAGCAGGGGGAAAACCCACCTCTGCATGGAGATGCTATCCAATCCTGTCTTCTGAGCAAAGAACGTGAAATGGTGACTTGAAAAAAATAATGTAGATTATGTTCTTGGTGTCTTGTTTATTCTTTCTCCTTGCTTTCTTCTGACGCCGAACCTTTTACCCCACTCCCTCTAAATTGCTTCCTAGGAAAACATGCTTGTCCCAGGAAACACTGATAAATTCGCATGCGTCTGGGAAACAGTTTCCCCAGCTGTAGTACCTGCCAGGCTGGTCCAAGATCCAGACAAGACCTCGTGGTGCTCAGAAAATGAAGCGGGTTACGCCGCGCTCCTTCAGCCCCGCCTCCCGTGATGATCACCTACAGGCACGTGTGGCTGGGGAGGGTTTGGAATGTGACTCCTTCCCTGTGTCTGTCTTATCCCAGGTTCAGTGACCAAATGGGGTCTTGTTTTGATTATCTACGTTCACTGCCCTTTTATACGCAGCAGGGCCTGAGCTGTCGGAAATGGGCCTCAGGAGGAAAGAGAGAGACGGAGCGGATTCCTGTGGGGCACAGCAGGGGGTCTCCTTAACCGCAGAGAAATGCGGGCTGATACAGATGCCCAGGATGGTGTGTCAAGGACTCGCTGGTTGGCTGTGCATCACCCAACACCGGGCTCAGTGGTGGGCATGGGCAGGCACGCAGTAATTTATTTATTGCAGTACTGGACTGAGCTGGTTTCTTGGAGTCTCTTTTTCCGTGAGGAATTTCTGAATTGAACTGAATCAAGAAGAATTATTTCTGATTCCATCCCACCGTCCTCCTCTGCGTGCAAGGGCTGGCTTTGAACTTCCAGCAACTTTCTAAAGTCCAGTTGGGAGCAGTGCAGCAGATTGTGGGGTTAAACCTGGCCCCCCACCCCGCCCCCACCGAGGTGGAGTCTTCGGTAAATTTCCTGGTCATTCCTGCCTTTGTTGTCTGGCCTGTAATATGGGTGTGCCAGTCAAAGAGCTGTGAGGCTGATGTTCCAGTGAGGCAGGAAGAGGAACACCTATCCTGTAACACGGTCCAGCTGAATTTAGCTTTTCTTAGGGTTTGGGACTTGAACCACGGTTTTCATTGTGTCTCATCAATAAATACTTCCGAAGAATTTCTCCTTGGATACCATGAGCTCCTGGCAGAATGGAGTTTTAATAATAGCTCTGTTTCGATTTTTTGGCATTTTGGACTATTTCCTGTACATTCTGGTATTAATATATTTGGGCTTGTTTCTGTCATCGTGATTTTTCCTTGCACTGGTCTGGTCCCAGTTTTTATAAGCTTTTGCTTTTTCCTTGAGACTACTTTTTACCAAGATGTTTCATTATATCTCCATGTTGTTATTCCAATTTTTGTGTCTTTCATATTGGACGTTATACATTCTACTATTATTATAACTTTAATATTTTAATCTCCCCCAAATAATGAAGGCAATTTACAATATTTAAACTCAGATTACACCCTCACAAAAATATGTCTTTGTTCAGTATATTATTTTCATCATTTAACCCAATAAACTAAACATTATTATTTTATATGACAGTGTTTGTTTAGATATTTCTGCCTTCATCAGTTTTTCCATGAATTCTTCTTATACCACATGCCTTCATTTTGAGAGATATTTAAAACATAATATAGTATGTTAAGGTATACTCTTTATAGTTTCCTGTAATAAAGGTCTGCATGTAATAAAAGTTCCTTGTTTTTGTTTATATAAAAATGACTTTAGCTCTGGCCAGTGTGCCTCGGTTGGCTAGAGCATCCTCCCCTAACCGGAGGGTTGCGGGTTTGATTCCCAGCCAGGCACATATGATCCCCAGTTGGGGTGTGTATGGGAGGCGACCGATCAATGCTCTCTGTTGCATCCATAGTTCTCTGTCTCTCCCCCTTCCTCTCTCTCTAAAAGCAATGAAGAAACGTCTTCGGGTGAGGACAAAAAAATGACTTTGTTTCAATTCTGTTGCTGAAATGCAATGTCAGTGGTCTGAGCTCTCTCAGCAGAGAGAGGGTCAGTTTCCTTTGCTTTGTCAGATTCTTGGAGCTGGAGGGAAGCTGTCGGCATAATTCTTCCCTGGATTTGCATCTGTCTTTCCACTCTGACTACCAATAAGACCTTCTTCCATCTTTATTCTTTTCCAGGTTCCCTAGTCTGTGTCCAGGTGGGGTTTCTTTTCCTTTATTTGCTCTGATATCTTTCTTTGGCTTCAGAATAAAATCATTATCTCTCAGAATATTTTTACATAACTTCCCTGAACTCCGTATTCTGTCCTTTCAGAATCCGATCAAATCCCATTGGCTCTCACCCTCTCTGCATCATCTCTTAATCCCTATTTCAAACTTTTCACCGCTGGCCTGCATTTTCAGTAATTATTTCAGATTTTCCTGTTCATTGGTCTTTTTTTTTTTTTTTGGATATGCCTAATTTGCTGTGTAATCATTCCTTTTTCTCTCAATTTCAATGACTTATTTTTTTCAATTTTTAAAAGCCTAATTTTCTGTTTTTTAACCATTTTTTATCGTTTATGTTGTTACAGTTGTTTGCACTTTCTCTCCCTTCCCCCACCTCCACTCAGCCCGCCCTATCCCCACCCCACGCCAATCCCCCAATCCCCGAGCTGTTGGTCCTTTCCATGGGTTGTGCGCAAATGTTCTTTGGTTAACCCCATCCTATCTTTCACCTCGTCCTACTCTTCTCTGTTCTGCTTCTGTGTTGCTGTGATCGATTCTCCTGCCGAACTCCCCTTTGCATTCTGTTATTCCTGTATCTTTAAGGTAAGCTTTTGCAAAGTTATCTTGCTGATGCATTTCATAATTCTATTATGTGGAATTCCTGGAGCCTAATTCTGCTGTTCTTTTGCTGGTACTGACATTTACTCTTCTGGTTTGTTTCTTTTCATATTTTGTGATCTCTGGTTCTAAACTCATACATATTTGATCTCAAACTGTGGGAAACTTTGGGACGAGATCAAGGATGTATTTTTTTCAGAGAGGATTTACATGTATTCTTAACAGAAAACAAAGGTCAGGTGAACTTTAAAAACAAACATACGAATAGGCAAAAATAAAAAAAACACCCTTCTAGGTGCCTCATCTTAATTTTGAAGTCTTGTGTATTGTTCCATTATGTTGCCATTGACCAAATACCTAGTGTCCAAATTATGGCATCTATGATAACATTCCCCCATCCCCCGGTCATCATGCCCTTGTCGTTGTTTTTCTCAATTACAGTTTACATTCAATGTTACTTTGTATTAGTTTCAGGTGTACAGCACAGTGGTTAGATAATCATATAGGTTACAAAGCAGTCCCCCCAATGCTACCAGCACCCACCTGCAACCGTACGTAGTTATTACAATGCTTGCGACTGTTTCGATTTCAGCTTATGGTTTCGGTGCTAGGAGCACGTACAGCCCGCCTGCTACTGCGGGCGACTCCACCGTCTTCCCAGGCAACACCTCTCTAGCTCGTGTTTTGTTTTGTTTCTGTTCCTCACATTCAATTTTAAAGTCTGGAAATGTAAAGGGACTCAAGAAAAAAAAACAACTGGAATTAATTTATACTCAAGTGACTATGGCCAATAACATAAACATTTGCCACCCGTCCGTCATTCTTCCGCCCGTGAAATGTTTTCAGCAAACACGTGCTCAGGACCTCCCCACGGCCCCTGCACCGGCTGCAGAGCGCTCCGCCGCAGACACAGCAGAAGTGGCCGGTTGCTCGGGAGGCGGATCCCAGGCCATAAGCTAAAAGAGTGCTCCTTCGGGGGATAGGGGATGTTTAATCTGCAACTTCAGAATTCCTACTATGCCTATAAGTAATAATAGCCGCCATTCGTGCAGAATTTTATGACACAGAGAAAGACGAGGTCCATTGTTAAGGGAAGCTGGAAGGGAAGGTGTAGAATTAGAAAATCTGGCTGGCATCCCGCAGGTACCACTTTCTAGCTCTGGGGTCTCTAGTCCATCCCTTTATCTCTCTGGTTCTACTTTTGTGTCTGCACAACAGAGATAATGTACCGATATTACAGGGTCGCTGCAAGGATAGATTAGCTAAGTGATCTGGTCTTATGTGGCGGCTTGCAAAGGTAGATAATATCCCTTTATTTTTTCCCCCGGAGCTGTCTCACATGCGTAAGAATTTCACATGTAAGTAATTGGACCTACCCACCTCCACCACCCCCTGAAAACCGTAGCGAGAATATCTTTGCTTTCACTGTCTCAGTTGCTGTGACTTAGAAATTGTGTCTTCTTTTCAGACCAACCAGATCCACCTGAAATTGCCAATTGAATGGGGAAAGGGGGGGCTTTGCAGATAAGTGGGCAAAGTTTAGATAATTCATGATGGAGAAATAATCAGTAACAATTATAGCAAAATGTGGTTAATTGATCCTAAGAAACAGCAGGGGACGCCATGTTGCTTCAACAAGACAGGTAGGCAGGATGGAGAAGAAAATGAGGAGAGTAAGATCCAGCCTTTTTTCTTTAAAAAAATTTAACACCCACCTTAGTATCTGACACCATAGAACCTAAAATATATTTATTGAACAGAGTAGAAGTGAAGCAAATGGAAACCTTTTCCAGTGAATATATTTGACTATATTTTTTAAATTATTTTTGTGTTTTAAGGAGTCAGTATAGCACAAGTTTGTTAAGAGCCTGGAATTTCTTTGGACTGGGTCTCGCCTTGGGTAAAACACTGGCCACGTGGATTAGGACAAGTGGCATTCTCTCTCTAAGCCTTGGCTTCCCTGCAGTGGGTGTGGCTGCCGTAGGTGCTCATGCGGTGGTCCTGAGGTTTGAGATGATGCCGGTATCACCACGCTTGCCTGCCTGGGCGTCCTGTCTGTCTTCATCCACCACCGCAGCCAGCATCGTTACTAAGACCCTATTAATACCCTTCTGACTCTGTCTGCAGGTGTCAAGTATTTGCCTAGGAGAGTGCTTGACTAGGAGTGAGAGTAATTTTTTTTTAATTCAAATTTCTGTGTGCAAGAGAGAAGACACTTAGGATGAATTTGCCCCAAGAGGAAAGAGTAGACATGTCAGTTCCACGCCCGGGAGCAGTTAGAGAGACAGCAGTGCCCCGCACCGGTATTGTGGCTGGGGCCCAGTTATCAAGCTTTGTTTAGCTGAAGAGCTAGAGATGAAGAGATGCTCCCCCCTCCCCCTAGGCCATACCAGGAAGGGAGAAGAGGGAGATGAAGAAAACCTTTGGGGAAAAATAGGCATCTTTATGAGGAACCCAGCAATATTTTTTGCCTTGTTGTGTGTATCGTAATTCTTTTCCCTGCCTCCACACAAAATCGTTAGTGAAATACTCCTTTGTGGCACGTCATAGATTCTTACACACCTTGATCCCATGAGCTGCTTTGTTTTTCCTATAACACTTCCATACAAATTGCAAGGATCTGGCAACATTTCAAAATAAAGATAATTTAAAATAATATTAAAATTGAGACTATAATGAGCGCATAAGGGGAAGGAATGGAGGGGCACGGGACCCTTGAGAATTCAGGGAACCTTCACGCTCAAAGGAGATTGAACTTCGCGGCCCGTCTCCCAGTGAGGTTCTGATAGAACCTGCAAACTCTCGGCCAGAAGCGTTAGTGTTACAGGGTTGCATTTGCCTCCCAGCAGCCCCCAACCCTCCCGTGCCCAAAGTGAAAATACATTTCAAGACATTAAAGAAAATTTGATTAAAGTAATTATATCAAATTATTTTTTGCCAGATGCCAGAAACTGTGCTATTTTACACGTATTACTTGATTGTATTTAAAAACCATTATCCCCCATGTTATAAATGAGGAAAAAAAGAAACCATCTTAGAGAAGATAAGTAATTTCCCCAAATGTAAAGCTGGGATTCAAGCCAGACTGGTCTATTCTAAGCCCATTAAATACCATATTTTAGTGTTTCTTGGTTTCTTCATTCAAACACAAAGGGAAAAGGATGAATTTTAAAGCCAACAGAAAAGAGAGACTTTTAATGCTGAAGGTGAAGAAGTGGGCACATATTTCTGCTGCGTTTATAGTGAGACTTGGTGGAAAGAGATGTAATTTGAAATGCAATTAAAGGATCTATGAGTCGAATGAGAGGAGAGATGGAAAGAGGCCTCGTGCAGAACCTCAGTTGTGCATGACAATGCTGTGGGTGAATGCCCATCTGATAAAGAGGTTTTAATTAAACTAAATAATTCATTATGCATTATCCTTACGTGAATTGAAAAGAATATAATCTAAGATGCTTTATTTCTCTGAAACAGAATTGTATACCATAAATTCAGCACATCGTGTATTCTCAAGCGAGAAAATGACCAGATTGGTAAAATGCAGGGGCGATGATAATGAATTTCCATTATATTTAACCCTTGGCACATTCATCCAGATAACTTCCCCCACGCAGAGCTAGGCATCGCTTTTTTTGTTTGTTTGTTTGTTTGTTTTTGTTTTTTTGCTTTTGAAGGGGATTGCACGAAAACAAGTTCCTGATAGAAAAAAATTTTAAATTAAATATGAACTGGTGACATAATTTCATGAGCGGTAGAAATTTATCGTTTATCCTGCGTGTATATGCACACATCCTTGTAATGTTTGCTTACATGCATAATGTAAGTATACCCACCACTGCATATGCCAAGCTACCAACATGGACTTAGGCTGAGACGCCCAGTCAGCTCTCCTGGTGCATCCTGGGCCAGCGCCAGCCAACCACCACCTTTCAGTTACTCACGCCTTTACTGCTTATGTATACATCCCTAAAGCCCTAAGGTTTAGCTGGGTCCTCTTTTCTTTATATGTGATTGGAATAATACTGAGCTTCAGCTCAATGATATGTGTGTTATTTCATCGGTGTTGTCTAGAGTGACTGTGACGCGATCATTTATTTCCGTGGGTGTACAGAGCACCACTGTGTGGTTATAGCTCAGTTCATGTGGCTGTTTGGGTTGTTTCCAGTGTGAGGCTACTGAAGGTCAGAGCGAACGTTCTTCTGGGTCTACACCTCCGACTGGTGTCCCTGGGCGGGGGATGAGAGTATGTTCGACTTCCGTGGATTCTGCCAAAGCTTTCGGAAATAGCTTATGGAATTATGTTCCCTCCCACTAGGGATGACATTTTGTTTTGCTCTGTGTTGTCAGCTGTTATTGTCAGTCTTATCTTTTTTAAGTGGGAAGTTGACATTTGTTTGATTATGAAATGGGTTTGTATACAATTTACATCTTTAATTTTCACATTCCTGTAATTTTAACATTGCTTTGCAATAAAGTAACATTTTTAAAAAATCAAGAAATAGAACGCAAAGGAAACATATCTCTTTTATGTCTGTTGAACACGAGTTGCATGTTAGCTTTTTATTTAAGTTTTTTTGTATTTATTTACTTTTAGAGAGAGGGGAAAGGAGGTAGAAAGAGAGGGAGAGGAACATTACATCACTTAGGTGCCTCTCTCACGCCCCCAAGTGGGGACCTGGCCCACAACCCAGGCATGTGCTCCACCTGGGCATCGAACCAGCAACCTTTCATGTTACAGGCTGGCGCTCAATCCACTGAGCCACACCAGCCAAGACTGGCTTTTTTTTTCTCTTTCTTTTTTTACAACTCTATCAGTCAGTATTTTTAGCCATGTTTTTGAAATATAATTGACATACAAAAAGATGTACATATTTAATGTATACAATCTGACACATTTGGAGACAACCCTACAGCAATGAATGCATCATCACAATCGATGCCAAAGACATAGCCATCAACCCCCAAATTGTGCTTCCTCACTATTTATATTTTGTCGTAAGAATATACTTACATAAGATTCCCTCAGAAAAATCTTAAATATGCAATATAATATTATTAACTGTAGGCACTATGCTATATAGTAGTTTTTCAGGGTTTATTCATCTCACTTCGCTGAAACTCTGTACTCTCTTTCAGTCCGTTTAATATTAGTCTCTATAGTGTGTATATAATGACATTTCATTGTGTTTCCCGATTCCTAGTTTAGCATGCTTTCTCTTTTTGGGCCATTTGCATTCCCTTCGTTTTTGGAACCGCCTTTCCCTCCCTCCCAGTCCCCACTGGCTGTCTGTCACTGACTGATTTACGGGAGGCGTTCCACTTAACCCACTCATAAGCCCTTTGTCAGCCATGTGCGTTGCTTCACTTTGAAATGCGGCGCCATTTATGAACTTGCATTCTTAATTTTGTCTTTATGGTTGGTGCTTTTTGCGTGTGTGTGTTTGTTTTTTTAAAGAAACCCACTCCCAGTCAAAACAGAAAAACTCCGAGCGGAAGCTGGAAACTGTCCCTGGAGATCCGAGCATGGGCGGGCTGCCTCCTGTACAGTAGAACACCTGGCAATACCGTGGAAGCTAAGCCACGGCCCAAACCAGCTCCTGGATCCTGCTGATGAGGTTTCTGGCAGCGTGTTGAAGAAGGACCAGTGGGCTTCTTTTAGCCGCAGGTAACACATATGCAGAGATGAAGTAAAGTAGGAGTTATTTTGTTTTCAAGCAGACCTAGAGAAAACGGAGAGGGCCCTAGGAAGTCTCTCTCAAACGAGCAGAGTCAGAGGAGAGATCAAAACCATAGCCGTGCCCCAAGGTGGCCTGCGGGGCCTCAGGGACACTGGGAGTGTCACACGGCCGCCCCTCGAAGTCAGACCACACAGCTCTAGGGAGCCATGGAGTGTGGACCCCACGCCAGACACACTCAAAGCAGATTTATCCCCCCCAAAATGGACGTGGACGGGGCACTGAGGGGACCCCAGCAAGATTCCTAAATAAAATCCCATGGTTTTTTAAGAGAACTATTTGGGTAAGCAGCACCAGTTTGAAATAAAAGGGATAAAAGGCATTTCAGAAGGAAGAGAGGCCTCTAACTTTGTACAGGTAGCAAGGAGTTAGAAGATGGAGCCAAAAGTTTGGGTTAAGAAGTGGATTCAGGAGGCCGTCCCCGGGGCGGGGGAGAATTAGGCCCTAAGCAAGGAGTGCTTGCTGACCCTGGAATCTGGGGAATTAGTGACAAGTTCCCAGCGGATTTCAAACCTGTCGTGGGTTAGTTACTCCTGTTTATTTCCCGGATGGAAATATGTACTGTTATCTCTCCTGTGACGTCAATGCACTTTGGGTGCAGGAGACGCAGGTAACTTCTCAGTTAAGAACCCTGCGGCCCAGGAGGGTCTGCACCTGTGGAAGTGCATTTCTCTCCGGACTCAGTTCCGCTGATTCCCAGACTTCGAGCCCGAGTCTGAGCCCGAGTCTGCGGTAGGGATGAGGCTACCAGACGTGCTGGGTGTGCGCGTACAGCAGGGATGGGAACCGTTTTTGTCCAAAGGAACCACTATGTCAAAGGTTTAATGCCCATGAGTTCTTCCTGAGTACACACACCATTTGCAATGGGACCCTCCTCCCCTTCTCTCCTGACATCATCTCTTTGGCCCTCCCCTTAACGTGGGGTTTGGTCATGTGACAAGAGTTGGCCAATGAGCTGTCGGTAAGTTTGACACCGGAGCACTGTGCTGCGCCTTAGGGCTTGTCATCTGTGAGCCCGCTGTTACAGAACAAAGTATGTGCTGCCCTGTTGGTGAGGACATGTGGGGAAGAGGTGCGGGGCAGATCAGCTACCTCCAGCAGGGGGCAGAGTGTCGCTGGCTGATTGCCGTTGTTAAGTGTCAGATGTGGCAGTGAGGCTGGGCTTCCTGCTGACCTCAGGCTGCGAGAAGTCCCAGAAGAGCTGCAAGGAGAAAGGTAATCCCCAGCTGTACGATGTATCCAACGCTTAGGGCACGAGAACCAGTGCGAGGCGTTACTCTGTTAGGTCGCTCATTTTGGGTCGTTCTGCTGCATAACCGCTGCTGGGACACATAGCATTTTTGAAGTTAAGAGGACTCAATATCATTGACTCATAATTCTCTTTAATCAATTTACAAATTGATTTCAGTTCACAATAACCTTTCAAAGGAAAGTTTGGCACTCAGAAAGGTATTCTGAAGTTCATCTGCGAGAATAAACATGTTAGAATATCCGTATGGGAAAAACAATAACTTCAAAGCGTATTGCAAGACATGGTGCTGGTGTTCTTCCTAATCACGTTTACAACGCTGCACTTATGTACTGAAACATCCCAGACAGGAAAAAACTCAGTTCCAAAAGTGCACCATAAACAATATTCAACAGTAAACAATTCATTCAACAAATACGTGCTGAACATCTACTACTGTAATATAATTTAAATTATATCCACAGTTTTAAAATGTAGTCTTGACTCAGCTCAGAGGCCCTGGCTAGTCCTGGTCGGTCTCCCTTCTTGGGTGGCTGATTAAGGATGCACCGCACACCCACTGGTGTTATCACAGTCTCACACCCTGGGCCACAGGGCACCCTGGGGCGACATGTAGGGCTGGTCCCCATGCTCCAGAGCCCTCAAAATTATTCACATTAGCCAGCCCACAGGGACCCCATGAAGCCTAGCTGACTCACCCTGCTTGCAATCAATAAGCTGCCCGCTGCAGCCCCAGCTTGCTGGGCCCCTGTCCCCGGGGGGACCCCTCTGCGTGGCCCTGCCTGGAAGCCTTCTGAGAGCTGTGAGCAGCAATGACTTCCGCCTTTTCTCTGCCCAGGTGTTAGTGGGCGGTGTCTCTGTCAGAAGAATCTTGAAATCCTATGAAACAATTACTTGCCAGGACTTCTTTTCTATGTACTAGAAATATAAGTTGCACGAAGAAAACAAAAGACCCTTCCTCAAGTAGCTTTCTTTATCATGGGTTTTGAGATAGAAAAAACCCAGGGAGAATATTCATATCCTGTATTATAGAAAACAAGTTTTCATCCTTTGTATGGACACTATTACAAGTTGGTCAGAGAAAAAAAATATTTAAAAAGAAAATCGAGAATATAATTGACAAACTGAATGTAAAGATTCAAAAACCACAGGGAAAATGTTAATGAAAGCAATGGAATGTAAACTTTCATGTATAATTTTTCTATTAAATTGACCATTATTATAAAGGATAATAAAAACCATATGAATTTTTTAAAATGAAAAATAATAAAAGCACAACACAGGGGCACATTTTAGGTCAACTGAGTCCTTTTCTACTAAATCTGGAAGAATGATACAAATTAGGTAAAGAAGAACTTCATCTAATGTTCAGCTCATAAAACTTAAGATGTGAAAGATTAATAAGGCAGAATGTTCTGTCTGCATTTTCTCTGAAAGGTGAATAGTTGTAGCTCTGAGTGGACTGTGGAGTTAAACTTGAACTCATAGGCACCAACTGATAGTCCTTTTTTCACTGCTCATTACCCTGGTAATTACAGTATTGACTGAAAGCTTAGTTTAATTTGTATCAATTATCCCAAAACCATTTCAATACACTTTTTTTTTTGCCTTCTTGATCAAAGCTTGTCTGAGAACATTTAAAGTGTATTTCTGCCCTTGAACTTCCTCTGCTAACCCATTGAAGTTGAGAACTGAGTGTCACGGGAACCCTGCTGATGTGATGATGGTTCTCAGTTCTTCAGGCAAATGATGTGTTTCCCCAGTTTTGGATGGTTCCTAACTTTCCCTCAGAACAACTTCTTTTTGCAGAATTTAATGGATGCTGGGAAAAACAAGTCGATATTTTAGTACATATATTTGGAACAATAAACTACATTTTTCTCTATTAAAAGCTGTGAATTTTCAAAAACTCTGTTGTAACTCTAAAAAGGGAGTCAATAAAACCGACAGGATGTTGATTATTTTCTGCCTATTAGTCAATCCCACAATCCTTTCACTGGCATTTCTTATTCGGGCCTTGCATAACATTTAAGGCAGTGGTTCTCTTTTATGGGAGCAGAAATTGATACTCAGGTTGATTACGTGACCTACCCTAGTCCCTCAGTAAGTGATGGGCAAAGAATTGTGATCTGACCCCAGAGCTAATATTCTTTTCACTTTTTCATGTCATTTTAGGTCCTTTACTTTGGGTGGTGTCGGAATTGTTCGGGTAACTAGTTTGGAGGCAGAGGATGGCAGTCAAGAGCTCCAGACAGCGGGCCACACTCAAGAACGAGGCAGGTCCTGGTCGCAGCCTGACATGGCCAGCCCAGCTGTGCGTGACTGATGCGACGGAAGGGCAGTGGGCACAACAGTGACGCCCGGTCTACCAGAAGCGGCCGGGCCGACTGTGACGCACGGCGGGGCCGAGGTCCACTGAGCTGTGTTTCTAAGAGGGAAGAACCAGGTGTTCTTCGCAGAAGACTCATCCAGAAATGAGAGAGATTTTGGTGAGAGATCCGGTCTTGGACCAGCGTCAGTATGGCTCGTTCACAAGGCAACTGTGCTCTCTAACCCATGGCGATATGGGCATGACTAATTCCTGAACCCAAATGGATGGTGCATTAGTGTGGTTGCTTTTTATTGCAGTTTAACAAAGTCCCACCACGTTAGTGCCTTAGAGCAGCAGCCATTTGTCACCTCGTACGTTCATGGGTCAGGAGTTCAGGCAAGGCTTAGATGTGTCTTCTGCCTCAGGCCTCCTCAGAGTGTCACCTGGGCTTGGCTGGAGACACACCAGCTTACTGACCCACGCGGGCTGCTCAGAAGGGAACTCCCTGCCATTGTCGCAGGACTGAGGCCTCGGATTTTTTGCTGGCTACTGGCCAGCTGTCACCTTCTGCCCTGAGAGGAGACTCTCAGGGCCCTGCCCCATGGCCCTGTCCGCGTCAGTTTACGACGTCACTTTCTTCAAGCCAGCAGGAGCCCTAGAGCAAGTCTGCGGACACGACCCGGTCATGTATAATTCAACGTCGTCACAGCACCTCCTTCTGCCAGATTCTACGTGGGAGAAGCGCGTCTCAGGTCCCGTGCGCAGTCACGGAGAGAGGTCACAGCACTGAAGGAAGGGCGTGGAGCAGGGACTGTGGGAGCCGGATCCACCTGGCTGCCACAGGCGGTGAGAGAGACGCGTGTCCCCTTGTGTAGAGCCTTGCTGGGAGAGACGGTTCATCGGGCGTTCAGAACACTTGATGGTAAGTATTGAATGCCAAGAGGTCACTCCCAGCATTTTGACACACTGTTACAAATGTGGATCGGGAAGCAGTGTGCCCTCCTCCCTCCCTTCCTTTCTCACCCTGCCCACTCTCACGTGGTCATGGGGGTCTCAGTGGTCCCTCACCATCTCTTGCCCCAAAGACACTCCCCGTTTTCCAATTATTTCAGCCACATCACTGCTTGTCCCTCTCACATGGTCTCTACAAACACTGTTTCCTAAATGATTTAATGTGGGCTGATGGCTTTCAATGCCACCACGACACTGAGTACTACCTAACTGATATTCCAAATTAAACGTCTCTGCATTTGGATATCCAAGAGCCTACTTAATAGTTCCACTGAAGGCTCTCAAATTTCTCTAAACTGTAACAAATCCAGAAAGGAACTCTTGGTCTTCCCTCAAAATCTGTTCATCCTTCCCTATTTCAGTAAGACTTGGTTCTTCCAGACGTTCAAAGAACAACAGAAACCTTGGTGTCATCTTTTCTCTTTCCATCACAGCTTACATCCCATTTCAAAAGGATGATTTTGTTGGCTCTAGCTTTGAAACGTATCTTAAATCTGACCACATCTTATAACTTCTTCTGCCAAGGCTCTGGTGCAAGCCACAGCCATGTCCTGTTAGGACTCCTGCAGTCGCCCCTCAGGGGTTTGTCCTGACTCTCTCCCCTTCTTCTCCTATGGTCCTTCCTCCCTGCGGCAAGAGAAGGCTGCCTTTGTAATGTGCGTCTGATCAGGCCAGGCCTCCGTTCAGCACATTTACCAGGTTTGCAATAAAAGAGTAAGAATCGAAATCCCTGGGGAGGCCTAACCTCAATGATTTCATTCACCACTGTTCATCCAGTATCATCCCTGCCTCTCACTCTTCCCCGGGCTCACTCTATTGCAGCAAAACCGGGCAGAGGCACGCGTGTTGCCTTGTGCTCCCCGCACTTTCCACCTAGGATGCACTTGGCCCAGACACGCCCATGACCTGCCTCCATGTTTCTTCCCATTTTTGCTCGAATCCTACCTTCCCTGTGAAGCCTGCCCTGACCACTCCATCTGCAGGAGCTCCCTCGGCCTCTGTCTTCCATCCTTGCCATATTTACCCGGATAGCATTTATCATTTGAAATAGTCTCACTCTCTCCTGCTAATATGTTTCTAACTCCATCACATGCTGACCTCTGCAAAGGCATCCATTTTTGTAATTTTTAAACTGCTGTATGTTCGAAGTCTACTCTAGTTTCAGGCATATGGCAGGTGATCATGAAGTCTTGGATGAATCAAGGAATGCACTAGGTGAATTATGCTGATTGATTTTAAATGATAAACCAAACTTGCATTTCCAGAGTAAACGCCACGTAGACGTTGTGCATTATACTTTTTCCATGTTGTCGGGATTGATTAGCTGACATTTTATTTAGAATGCTTGCGCCTAAGTTCACACGAGACTGGAGTTCTCACACCGTTGGTGAGAACGTGAAACAGGTCAGCAGCTTCAGAAAACAGGGCGTTTCTACTCCTGTGTATTAACCAAATGAAATGAAACAGACGGTGGGAAAAACACTTGTATACAAAGGTCTGTGGCAGCTTTTTTTTTTAATTCTGAAAACTGAGGCAAAACTAAATGCCCATCCATAGGTAAATAGCTCAACAAATTTTGTTATGTCTATGCGATGGAATGAATTATGGACACTGCTCCAACAGGGTGCATCTTGCATAATGACTCCCAGCTAAAGAAGTTAGACCAAAGAGAATATGTTGAAAAAAGTACATACTACGTGACTCCACGTATACCGAATGTTAGGGAAGGCGAGCTCATCTCTACAGTGACAGGAAGCAGATTAGTAGTTGCCTGTGGGTGGGGCCAGAGGCACGGGAGAGAGGGGACCGCAAAGAGGCCAAGTTCACTTCTACGTGTGATAGGAATGTTCATCGGCACTTATGGTTGTGTGCAAGCATCAAAACTTACCAAATTATGCGCTTTGAATATGCATATCTTATTGTGTGTCAATCATTACTCAATAAAGTTGTGTTAGAAGGGGAAAAAACAGATAATTGATGCGGTTCAATTTTATCAAGTTATACATCAAAAAAAATTACCATCTGCCCTGGAATTTGTCTGTTTACTTATTTTTTTCAAGGTTAAAGGGCTCTTTATTGTACATGTGATATGTGACATACACAGTATATACGTATATCACACATATAACTGTATGTGTTCACATGTGTCCACACATGAAATAGCACACACACACACAAGATTTATACATGTGGAAGTATGTATGTGTGTGTGCGCACACATATTTACATAGTATAGTAAAAGAGCACAATGAGAATAATCATATTTAAAGCAAAATGGAAAAACTGAGAAAGTCCATTAGGAGTGATTTTGGGGGGACCGGTGAGATTCTTAGTATATTCACATAGTCCTTGATATTTTTCTTGAAAACAGAGGAATATAAAGCAAACCTTTTACGATATTTCTCCACTGTGAGACAGTGACAATAGTGTCTTAGAGAAGGCTTAGTACAATCTTAACCTCCCATTAAAGTTGTGTTTTAGAATAATTTTTGGAAAGAATACATCAAAGCAAGTGAAACTAGTAGCTAATTATGTTATCATTAGTATACAGTAACACAGCATTATCACTCTTCATAAAATACTATGAAATAAGTATGTTAAGAAGATTTAATTATGTGGATGAGTGAAATAATAAAGGAAAATTGCTAGTTAATTGCCTTCCTTAGAGATGCTATTAGGGTGGCAGTTGAATCATCCTAAAGAAATATGCTGTTGGGCTGAGCTCTTTGGAATTATTCTGGGAAACAAAAAGGGAGAACCAGGACCCACCTGCACAGATTTTGCAGAGTTCTTTATTATCTGTAGTGTGCCACTGCCTCTGGGAAGCCTTCCCTGACTTCATGGACCAGAAGACCTGGTCCGTGAGCCCCACACACTCTACAGGTGTCTGTTACGCTTCTCAGAGCATGGTATTTCAATTATCAGTGTTATTCCACGTGTCGGTTTCTCCTTCCAAACGGAGAGCTCTCTAGAAACGTGACTGTTTTATTCTTTTTCTATTTTGTTTGTTTATTTTGTTACCCATATAAGTGAAATCCTATGGTACTTGTTTTTCTCTGACTGGCTCATTTCACTTAGCATAATGTTCTCCATGTCCATCCATGCTGTCACAAAGGGTAAGATTTCCTTTTTTTCTTCCTATGGCTGAGTAGTATCCCATTGTGTAAATGTACCACAGCTTTTCTATGGGCTGCTTCCAAATCTTGGCTATTGTAAGTAATGCTGCAATGAATATGGGGATGCCTATATCCTTTCGAATCAGTGTTTGAGGTTTCTCCAGATACACTCCCAGAAGTGGAATTGCCAGGGCATAAGGCAGTTTCATTTTTAATTTCTGAGGAAATCCCATACTGTTTTGCACAGTGGCTGCCCCAGTCTGCATTCCCACCAACAGTACATGAGTGTTCCCATTTCTCCACGTCCTTGCTAACACTTGTTGTTTGTTGACTTATTGATGATAGCCATGCTGAGAAGTTAGAGGTGATATCTCCTTGTGGCTTTAATGTGCATTTCTCTGATGATTAGTGATGTTGAGCATCTGTTTCTATGTCTGTGGGCCATCTGTATGTCCTGTTTGGAGAAGTGTCTATTCAGGTCCTTTGCCCATTTTTTAATTGGATTGTTTGTTTCTTTTTAGTCTTGAGTTTTATAAATTCTTTACAAATTTTGGATATTAGCCCCTTATCAGATGTATCATTGGCAAACATGTTCTCCCATTCAGCGGGTTGTCTTTTCACTTTTTGAAGGTAAAACTGAGTTTGAACAGCCAGATGTTATACGCGCGCCTCTTCCCAGCTCTGGGACCCTGGGCTGGGGAGCCTGGCATGGAGCTGAGACCACTCGCTCCTCGGGGGGACCCTCTGCAGCTGAGACATCCCTCCAGAACATCAGCTGCCACCTGTGGGAACTGTGCCAGCCCTGTTCGCTTCCCTGCCCTTCCTACCAGTCTCAGTGTGGCTTCCTCTGTAATTCCTTGGTTCTAAGACTTCTCCTCAGCTAGTCTTTAGTGGGTTATTCAGGTTGAGTGCTTTATATTTCAGTTTGGTCCTGGGAGGAGGTGCATATAACTTCAACCTCTTCTGTCGCCATCTTTGATCTCCTTGGAATTTGTCAGTTTAAAGGCGTGTTCTAAATGCCATCATTTAGATATTCCATATGAATTATTATTTCATGCCTTTGTGAGTTCAATTCAGTCAATAGTGATAGTTGAAAATACATTTTAGCTAATATAAAAAA
>CM052547.1:87983091-88022178 GCA_028533065.1 Trachops cirrhosus
TTATTTTATTTTATTTATTTCAATTAGTTTATATTCAATATTATTTTATATTCGTTTCAGGTGTACAGCATCGTGGTTAGACAATGACATACTTTACAAAGTGTTCCCTCTGATATTTCCAGTCCCACCCGGCACTGTACTTATCACAATATTATTGACCGTATTCCCTGTGCCGTACTTTACATCCACACGCCTATTTAGTAACTGCCCATCTGTGCTTGTCAATCCCTTCGCCTTTGTCACCCAGTCCCTGACAGCCTCCCCTCTGGCAGCCACCAGCCTGTTAGCTCTGTATCTGTGAGTCTCTTTCTGTTTTGCTTGTTTGTTTATGTTGTTCCTTGGGTTCCACAGAGAAGTGAAATTATGTATGGAATTTGGTGGAACCTAAGGCAAGATCAGCATCTCTTCTCCTTGGAACCGGAGTGCTGGCCTTGGAAAGGCTCGGAAGGGACTTTCAGGCCGGTCTTCCAGATGCCGTTGGTGTGCTGCAGTTCAGAACATCCCCCACGCACCATGGACTCACAGAGCCGCGGACTTGAATCCTGGCATGACCACCGGCTAGTGATGTAAGCTTGGCCAAGGCACATAAGCTCATTCAGCCCGAGTGTTTTCGTCTGTACAACACGCAGGAGGCTATCCACGCCACAAGGCAGCTTGTAAACCAATCTCGTACGTGGCAGATGTTCAGGTCATTTTAACTCATGTCCCAAGCAGCAGATAATGAAATGGGGACATATGTTAGGCGAGTGACATTACTCTTCACATGCAACAAGGCAGGATAAAAACTGTGGGGTTTCGTGGCTCCCTCTCAGTCACGTTCGTCCCATTAATTTCCGCAAGTCGTGTCACTTATTAAACGTGGCAACGTCATTCCCACAAGTGACATGATGCTTTTTGTGTTTGCCTGGTTTGCCTCCCCCCAAACTCTGCGCTGTTCAGGTGCTTCGTTTAGGTCTTTGCTCCATTGCTAAGCCACCAGAAGGCTCTTCCCTGACCAGCCCCTGCGAGGTAGCTCTCCTGCCCAGTCCTACCCTTCACGACAGCGTGGATGGAACTGGAGAGCATTATGCTAAGTGAAGTAAGCCAGGCGGTGAAAGACAAATACCACATAATCTCATCTATAAGTGGAACCTAATCAACACAACAAACAAGCAAACAAAATATAACCAGAGGCATTGAAATAAAGAACAAACTGACAGTACCCAGAGGGGAGGGAGGGGGAAACGGGGAAAGAAGGGGAAGGATCACCAAGGAACGTGTATAAAGGACCCATGGACAAAACCAAAGGAGGGAAGGATTGAGGGTGGGGGTGGGGGTGGGGGTGGTTGGGGTGGGGGGAAGTGGTGGCGGGAAAACGGAGACTACTGTACCTGAACAACAATAAAAAATATGCAAAAAAAGGAAATAAAGAAAACCCACTTGGCTCTGTTTCTCTTTTCCTACAGCACTTGCTAACGCCCAGATTTAAATATGGATTTGTTTACTTTTCTCACCTTTGTTGCTGCTGGTTTATGTCTTCCTTAGAGCAAATTATGTGCTCCACGAAAGCATGGACCTCTTTGTCTTTGTACTACATTACCCCCGATCAATCAAAATGGGATGTGGTAGGAAATAGGAACCTAATTCAGCTTGTTTATTAAGTGAATAAAGTATTTGATGAATGAATGAATGAATGAATGAGTGGAGAGATTTACTCACTACGCCGTGACAGGCGGTGGGAGTGGGAGGAGTCATGCCAGGCATGAACATTGCTCTCACTTCCCGTGGGACGCTCTTGGCGCGCCAGATTGGTCTGCTCTCACCGTGGATCCCGTTCAGTGTGTGAAAGCACCTGCATTTTAGTGTCTGGGTGCGAGGATACTGATGGAAGATAAGTATCTATTTTTCCCAGGCAGCAGATTATTTAAAAAGTTTATGCAATAACTTGGAAATGGATCATCAGCTATAAATCAGTCAAATGTGGCTTGTTGAAAAAGAACAAAGCAGCATTTTAATTTAAAAAATTCTGTTGAGCCTTTCAAGGAAATAAAAAAGCTCTCAATGAAAACTACGCAGATATTGGCAAGCTCCAAGACATCTGTAGATTTCGTAAGCATTTAGGCAATTCTTTTGTTGTTACTGGCTAACCAGGCAAGTAGCTTCGCCCCGTGTTGTTGATGGGAGGTTGAATCTCACCGTGGGTGACCTTCTTCCGAGGTTAATAATGGTCTCTTAGTGACTTTTTGAGGCCTTTTGTCCAAGTTCTGGGAGCTTGTTGGGTCATTATACCAGGTGATGTTGTTAATTGGGAATTGTCCGGAAGGGTTGTTAATAGGACACAAGCCATTACCGAATCTGCCAGACAACAAAGGGAGTGTTTTTTTCTTTTAATTTTTAAAAGATTTTCCAATTTGTCTTTGACCTTACCTGTAGGTTGGCTTGTTAATGTCAGAGTTGCAATTTCAGAGGCAGTGTTTGATGGACGGGGTGAGTGGGCGGTGAATGGGGTGCATGCCAGCGCCCCACCAGTGCCCCAGCCGTACTTCCTGAATGTGACGAAGCAGGATGGTGTTGTGTCGGTCACCTGGTCACCTGCTGGAATGATGGAGTCACTGGCAACCCCTCCCAAGCTACTCAGGACAATGGAAACAGGTAGAACAGGTTCTTCCTGAAAAGCAACAGTATAAACGTGTTGGGCATTTTCTTTAATGAAGGTAGGTCTGCATAATTATATCTAGAAAGGCCCAAATTTGAATCATGAAAGATGAGAAAAACGTGGATATCCGATTTGTTTTCTGTGAAGGTTTCAGATTTCATTTGGACTGCTCTGTAAGGAATGGACTCAAAACCATGATTCTGATAGTTTGGAATGGAGAGAAAGGGAAGATATTGAGGCAAATGGAGGTGGGAGATTCAACAGACTTAAGTGAGGGACTGGATGTTGGGCATCAGCTGAGGGATGATAAAGATTCTTAGAATTCTTACTTGGCAGGTGGGGGTATAAGGAGGTTGTGGATAAAGAATAAAAACAGGGGCGCAAGTAAGAGATGAATATTTTAGTGTGGGAACATGAAAGTCGAGGAGAAACGGAGAGCTGTCCAAATGAGAAGGCGGTCTCTTTCTTGACCTGGATAATCAGGCTTACATATTTGTCTGTCCCCCACAGTTTCGTTACCATGAATAACCTTTGAGGTTAACCAATAAAATGAAGTTTTCCAACGACACCAGAGTCTTTGCAGGACTGGAAGGCGAACAGTGCCTTTCCTAGTTTTGGAAAGCATTTGGAATGTCTGCCGTTGTCATGGCTTCTGGCTCTGGAACGGGGGAGGCGGGGCATGCCCGTTTAATCCTGAAGTCTAGAGGGGACTCAGCAAGGAGACCCGCGTGAAAGAAGCGTCGCTCACCTCGGAGCCTGTGACCGCCACGACAAGGTCAGGACGCCCACCTTGAGGCGCCAACAAGACTGGGGCACAGCTAGTGGCCCTTTCTGCGCCAGGGAGGGAGGGCATGGGGGTGTGGGAAGGTGCCCCGCCATCTGGCTGTGGCCTCAGCGGTGTGGAAATGAGGGATCTCGCAGCTGGCGCGGTGAGACAGCCGAGTACACGATCTTGCTGCGTGGACGGAACACATGAAAGATGCCTCTGGTGTATCCCTCTGACAGCTCCTGGCACGAAACACACAGTTGGCTGTGCTCAGCTGTTTTCAATGTTTTTCAGTTGTTGGCACTCTTATTTTTCCCCCAACAGGACGCCATACCCCTGCTGTAGAGGAGAAGGGAGACTTCACCTCTCTGTCCCTGAGGCCGCAGAGAACGGACCTCCAGGTGAAGATACCCATGGCCTGGCTGGACGACGTAGCAGGGGGCACACACACAGAGCTGCACCCCGCGGATTCCTCCTGGATGTGAATATACCTGAGAGAAGCGAGCTGGGAGCCAGTGGGTTTCCCGGGACATGCAGCCAATTGAGCAAGGATTTATTGACGTGCTTCGCGCCCAGCAAGGCCGTGCGGACGCCCACGGTGCTGGGAGGAGTGCGGGGACGTATAAGGAAGGAGCCGTCTGTGTTTTGGACTCTTCACACCATTTCGGATCGCACTAAATAGCTTTCTGTTTGGCTCTTTCCGTCACGGCTGCTATTCCTGCTATCCCAGCCGCGGCTTCTTCAGTCACTGCTACCAGTGTCGCCACCGCAGCTGCGTGCCCCTTCCCATTGCACTCCCCACCGTGTCTTTGCAAGAATTAGTGAGTGTTCGTGAACCCTTACAAAATAGAGTGACAATTACTGCTACTACGGTCATCACAAGAACAGCAAATATTATTTCTAATGATCGCTACTATTAACTCAGTGTTTTTTAACTTCATGAATTATTTTTTGACTTAATCTTTATTTTTTTCCCATTACCACTTAGTGCCCTTACAACCCCCTCACCCCAGAATCACCCATTGCGCCCAGACATGGGTGTGCATTTTCCTTACTTAATCCTCACTTTTTCTCTGTGACTTTAGTTACATTAACGTCCCTACTTTCTAGAGGAGACACCTGCTAGCAGACAAAGAGTTGAACATTTTGCCCAAGTAGGTAAGGCAAGGGGTCTGGTCCCCGGACATTCAGTAAACATGTGCTCAGTAAATACTTGCCGAGTGACTGAATCACTTTAATGCTTGTATTTTATTATCCAGCCTTCGAGACAAAACGGTAGCCCTTTAGCCAGAACGGCTCCACGGGCATTTTATTTGGCCTTCACAGGCTTGTTTTTGATGTGAATTAGGGGACATTATTTTGAATTGGAAGAATGCATAACACACACAATAGGAATTTATGGCTTTCTAAGAAAATATGTAAGCGGCCACCTGGGTCCCATAGTTTGGCCTGGAATTTACTGCCAACTCCAGGTGTCACGGGGCTTGCCACCCGGCTTCCCCTGGGGCCTGGGCAGATAGATGCACTAAAGTCACACTCTGTGGAGCCTCTAGGTCCGGTCAGACGGTGGTGGCTCCGAAGGATGCAGCCCAGGAATGCAGGTCAGAGCAGGGCGCAGCCCCGTGAGACTGCGGTGCAGACAGTGAGTGACGCAGAAACCGGGACACCGAGGTAGACCTGTGCCCTGGAGGAAGCAGGGACCCTTTCATAGCAGCCCCTGAACTTGAGCCGTGATTTAAGAATGGGCAGTTTTTGTAAAGACAGAAAGGAGAGAAACATTGTTTCGTATGATATCTATTGATAATAAACCATACAACCAATTAGTTTATCTGTCAGTTAGAGGCACGGTGACTTCAGCAAAGGCACCGAATGGGAGCCCAGTGTTCTCCAGAATCGTATTGATTTTTTTAAACTCCTGAAATGGCTTGAGAGTAGGAAGGTGAGGCTGAGTGGGATGCAAGTCCCCGCCATACCCTGGGGACTAATTAACGCCTCAGATTCTGAGAGGATGCCTCCCGTCCGCTTCCTGCCTCCCGGAGCTGATGGCACTCCTGGGGATGGGTCTCTGCCCCTTCCTCTCCCTCTGCTCCTGATGCTCCTGGGATTGGGGGGTGGGGAGGCAGGCGGCAGCATACCCCCTGGGAGGTCCAAGGACCGCACCAATTATCATCAGCTCGGTACATGGTGTGGGGTGGGCACAGCACCGCCAGACCTTCCAGAGAGCTGTCCCTCCGGGCTCTCGGTGTCAAGGTCAGAATTGTCCAGCTAAGTTCCCAAGGTCACAGAAGCCCTCAATTTGTCCATCTCACTAGCTGTACGATTGTGGAGCGTAGTGGTACCAATGCCGAGTCTACTGACCCAGGTGTGCTCCGACCAGTCAGAGAGTGTTGCCCCTCTGTGCCCCATCAGTGCTGTGTGTATGACGTGCACGGTGAAACATGTATTCTGGCATGAAATACACTTCTGTCTGAGTCCCTTGTATGCCTTGGGTTCATTTCCTAACCATCTATTTCTCGATTTCCTTGCCTGTATAATGGGGAAAATAGTATTATGTGGGGTAATCCGATCAAGCGTGGAAAGCTTCCAGAATGGTGCCGGGCACATGCTCAACACTTGAAATTCTTTATTTCTCTATCGTGGCTGTTGTTATTATTGCCACGAAGATGTTATGAGGCAAAAGAAAAATAAGTCACAAGAGAGTTCAATAGAACTGGGCAAAACAGCATCCTTCCGAGTGGGTAATTGCGGTTCAGAGGCACGGACGGAGGCCCCAGGAGACCCAGTGCTGACGAGTGGAGAAGTGCGGTCGGCACCTCTTGGAGCAGTGTGACAGGCATGTCCCATCTTGTGCTTCGGTGAGTCCCAGGTAGAAGTGCCAGTGACAAGTGCAAATGGTTTGCTCAGCGCCGGGAAAGCGCAGGGCACGACTGTCCCACAGCTTGGGGCAGGCTGCTAGGGGTCAGCAGAGGTGCGAATGAAGCAGAGGGCGATTAATTCCGCGGCGCCAGCAGCAACGGGAGGCGAGTCGCATTCTGACCAGCTGCCTTCCGCTTGTCTGCATTCATAGTGTCAGACTGCTTCCCGTGCACCCCTGGTGGCCGGTGGCCAGCGGCACTCCGAGTCACTGGCGCCACGTGACACCTGTGTCAACGTGGTAATCATTTCCAACCCAGCGCCTCATTAAATGAGTCCAGCAAAGTCTACAGGATTCGATCACAGTGGGTTCCCAGGGACACCACAGCGCGGGAGGGGCTGGCCACCAAAACAGGCTCCATTAGCAAACGGAAAGTTAAGCAACAGGGAAAACAAGAGAACCCGTCTGGGCCTCTACTTCTCAACGATCAGAGGATGACAGGGGTGGCCCCGGGTCCTTGAACAATTGGCATGATTCCCAAGCTTGGCAAGAGTTCATTTTGTGCGTTTGTAGGAGGAGTGAAGGAGAGGGGGAGGCGGGAAAAGCTCTGGGTCTTTCCCACCTTCATGTTACAGGTTCAGACCACCCTTGTTCCAATTTTCGACATTCTCCAGCAGCGGCCGCTGCCGCCACATTGACGGCATCAAACCTGAGTGCTTCGTCTTGTGCTTTCAGAGGAAGAGGTTTTGCCCACATCCTTTCAAATCATTAATCTTTCAAGATGGGAGGGGATTTAGCAGTCCAACAGTCTATCCTCTCATTTTACTGACGAAGAAGCAGAAGCCCAGGAGGGTGAGGTAGGATTTGTAAAGCCACAAGGTCCCAGCCACCTATGCTGCTTCTATCTCTCTCCTAATACAAGCCAGCAGCTCGGTTTCCCCTTCAGGAGAAATAGTCCTCCCCAGTCTCGGTGCCTGTGTTTCTGGTAAGGCTGCCAGACCCCCCGGCCTTGCCAGCACATGCCAAGGTCATGCGGCCGGCACTGAACCCAGGTCTGGCCAGGTGGTGACGGGGTTAGCTACGTGCTGTGACTGCAGCCGGGGATGGTACATAGTTCCCGAAGCCAACTTCAGCTATTAGAAAAGGGAAGCGCTCTTTGCCATCGGTGTTTCGGGAACCCTCGGAGACAGCTGGAACGAAACGCAGGAGCCCACCCACTCACGAAGCCAACACCGCAGTGGACAGAGAGGAGAAATGAAGGCAGACCGGGTTCTGATGGCATTGTTGAAGGCCTGGCTCGACTTTCTGGAATTTTCAGTAGCCTGAGACAGTGCTCTTAAAAAAAAAATTAAATAAGCCATTTTGAATCAGATTTCTTCATTTGTAGACTAAAAAATCCTGACACGTTATAGTGAGCTAGGCAACAGGTGTTCTGAAGCCTGGCCCAGAGCTCTCTTTGTTTTGTCGTGAAGAACAAAGGAAAAGAATAAACAATGAGAGTTATCAAAGAGCATTGAGTTCAGCGATTATAATTGTACCAAGAGTTTGAACTTGTGAAAACCTGAACAGCGGCATCCCGAACAGACTTACAGGCAACACCACTGAGTAGCAATATTATGCTCAGCTGTAATCTCCAACCGGAAATAATCAGGAGTGTAAAAGGCATCTTCTCTTTTCTACTTGGCCTGTGCCTCACTCACGTGACCTTGAACATGTTGTCTTCTCTTGCGTCCTGGATCTGTATTTCTGCATAACAAAGAGCGGCTTTAAATCAATCATCATCATTCATTTTGCTCGCCAGTGTGGGAGTGGCTGAGCTCAGGAGGGCTTGGGAACCCCTGTGGTTGCAGTCCAGTGTTGGTTAACTGCTTGACTTCCTCTACTGATTCAAATGACAATCTCATGCAAGAATGCCCTCAGAGACGCATCTAGAATAATGTTTGACGGAGGGTCTGGGTGCACCGTGACCCCATCAGGTTGACACATAAAATTATCACATGGAGTAAGATGTGACAGCAACTAGGAATCCATTCGAACCCATTCGAATCAATCAGCCCCCACAGTGGGCTTTGGGGGTTTCTAAAACACTAAGAGATTTGAACAACCAAATGTCCAGCGAAAGTTCCATTGTTGTTGTTTATTCTCAAATGAGCCTAAGGATGCTGGACGAAATTACATGTGTGTGCGTCCCTGTGTGTATATACTCATACGTATGTATACTGCCCTCAACAAATCACTGCAAGTGTTCTTTACATTCTGAATATGTAAAATTTCAAATGTACATAAAGGGTAGAGAGAATAATCTAATAAATCCCTTCTTATCCGTTACCCAGCCTCAATAATTATCAATACTTTTTTCAATCTCGGTTTATCTACCCACTGCACTCTTAGTTTTGGCTGTACTGCTTTGAATCAAATCCCAGACATCAAGTCATTTTGTGCATAACCCTCTGGGGTGCGTTTCTAACTGATAAAGGGACGTATTTTTTCCTACATAGCCAGCATTCTCCTACCACATCTAACGTTTATAATAAATCCTTAATATTGTCTAATATTAAGAGGGTTTACAAAACAATTTTGAATATACATAATTTTATCTCAGCAAATCATTTTACCCAGCACCCAGGTGTATATGAAATGATCGAAAACTAGTTTGGAAAATAAGAGTTATATGGCTGAAAGCATTAGGGAAGAAAATGGGACCACGGAGAGTTCCGTGTGCGGCTGTGTGGGAGAGGCTAGGAGCACCTGATGCACTCCGAGAAAGTGGGAGACCTACGTGGGCTGCCTGCTGGGAACAGACGTGTCCTCTGCCCTGTCATCTGTCACACAGCTCTTGCCACACCCCCCGATAGTGGGAGCAGCCATGAACGCGGCAGGCACGATGGAGTCCTAGCAAATACTGCTGTCTTTCTTATTGGGAACGTGAGGGTGCTTTATAGATGAAACAAGGTACCTGCCAAAGAAAATAAGATTTTTGCCTCTAATTGCAACAGCTTAATAACAGGGACGATGGTGCACGAAACTTTTTTAAGCTTCTAGGCTGATGCGAACTTGCTGCTGGTTCTCTGCCAGCTCGCTGCACCTGCAGCATCTCCCCACTAATATTTCAAAGTGTCAGCTTAAGTGGCCCGAGAGCCGCTGCAGAACTCGGGTAATTGCTGAGATATGCCTAGACCAGCTGAGATAATAGGGCGCCAAGAAGGGGAGGGAAATGTCAACAGCTGGGGTTCAGGCTACTAATTTTGTTTTCTTAAAACGAAGCTTCATGGAATGACAAATCCCACTGAGAGCTAATCTGGAATTTTATACAATTATCGGTTCTTTTTTTTTTTTTTTTTAATTTGTGTGTTCAGGCACTACAGACGTAGCAAATATACCAGGGGACTGGACACTCTCCTGCGCATCTGTGGTGGGCATCGCGAGTGCTGCCCTCTAGCGGGTGAGTCTGACCATGAACACTGCACTCTTACTACCCAGCCCCGCCGGGGCTGCAAGCATTGGGCACAGTTAGCATGTGATGCGCGATCCATTTCCTTTCTCTAGCGTGTTCCCCACTCTCGTTTGGTCTCTCTGGGAAAGGAAACAAACAGCAGCGTGCTGCCCACTCTGCGTGACTGCGCACTCTCCTTGTAAACAGGCCAGCAGGGCCTCAGAGCTGTGGTCGGGGCAGAGACCCCGCGTGCCACTCACCGCTGCGGTTTTAGAACAGAGCGTGGTGCCAGGAATAGGGGGGATGCTCAATAACATGTATTTAAAAGCTCCAGGAGTAATGGAGCAAAATAAGCATCCCGTGTGCTGCCTGAATCAGATATCTGGATGGATGTGTGTGCAAAATTGGGATAACAGCGATGAGGATGTAAAATAATTATCATGGCAGTGGATGTGAAGGGTTTCTCTGTGCCAGGCCCTGGGCGAAGGTGTTGTTATGGGCCATTTCGCATTTGCTACTCACAGCAGCCTTCGGTGACAGATCCTGCTATCCGCCCCATGTTTCCGAGGGGAAACTGAGGCTTAGGGAAGTTAAGCGAGTTGCCCAACGAACAGCTCGGCAAGCTGCGTTCACTGTCTGCCTTCCTATCTGGTCCATTGCATGCAGGGTGCCGGCTCTGGTGTGTGAAAGCTTGGCCAGTGTGGGGTGATCATTATCCTCTTTCAGTGTGTAGCCATTTCCCTGTGGGTTTAGTGGTTTTACCACTCATATTTTAAATTTGGGGGAAAGTAGAGGACGACCACAAGAAGGATAGCACATAAGCCCCAGGAAAGACTTTCCAGCTCCAGGATGAGCAAGAGAAAATACCCCTCGGGGGTATTTCAGGTGCCAAGGCGTGAACAGAGACGTGATACAAGCTTAGGACCAGAAGCAGAGGTGCCGACGAGGGCGGGCTAGTGCCTTCAGCCAGCTGGTTCTACAAACAACTGGCTAACTAACGGAACTTCCTTTCCTAGCTATTTCTTCAGGAGCCCTCTGTGTTTCGTTTGAATTGCTAACCACAAATAGAGTTGAAGGGTGGGGTTTCCGAAAGTTTAAACCCAGTGTGCTCCTAGGATTTCCGGTCTTTTATTAAATTTAATTAGACAGTTTTATACACACATGTGTGTATGCTCATATAGACATAGAAAACAGCATGTGTATGCATAAACTCGTACATTGCAGTCACCATGCAATACCTATGTTATAGAAATAAAAAGTGGACATGTTCTCTTTGGCAAGATCTAGCTGCATTTCTAAAACAATAAGATTTTAATGCTCTTATTAATGTATTTGAATCTATGACATGAGAAAATGTTGTGACTTTTGCCATTGAAGATACAGTAACGATTACGACAGCTTTCCTTTCCTCAGTCGATTGCCCCTGAGTGACAATGTAACGATGGGTCCTGTCAGAGATCACTCACTCTTGTCCACCTACTTAGCAGCCTGCCCACCGACCTGGCTCTTGGTGAGGAAACATGCAAACTCCTCTCTGTAGTCACATACAAGTGGCTATTGAAGAGACGGATCTTTTGCAGGCTCTCTTAATTGTACATACCGGACACAAATACACCTTTTTGCTCGGAGAAAAAAGGCTTTATTAGACTTCTGGCCTATGAGGCTCATCAAAGTTCTCTCTCCCACTGGTGCTTGGAGCACTGACATGGGATCCTACAGACCTGGGGAAGGGAGAGGGTTAATAGCGGAGCTACGCTCACCCTGCCAGGTCAAGCCAGGGTGGCTGTGACCAAGCCCTCCTGAGACTGGAAGACCGTGGGACTTCTCAGATGAACTTGTCTTCAGCAGTGGGGGGTGTCTAAGTTAGTGGCAGGTACAAAATACAAGAACTCGATATGACTAATTCTGGAAAAACCTAACGATAAAGCACAGTTGTGTAATGAGGATCCATGGCTGAGCTTTAGGGTGGCAATGAAAGGGGTCACCCAGCAGGGGGCACAAAGCCCAGGGATGAACTTGGTCTGGGAAAATAAGGGCTTTCCGTAATTGCTCATTAGTTCCATGAATTGTTTTTGTGGGTTCTTTGGGACTTTCTATGTAGATAATTACGTCCGATAGTTTCCGACCTTTTTTTCTCTCTTGTCGTTTTTGGGAAGGGAAGTGTTCTATAACCTCACGATTAAATCTCACGTATTTTTAGTGGGCCCGAATCCTTGAGCGGTGACCCTTGGAAGTGTTTCTTAGTCTTTAATTTTTTTTTTCCTTTTCATGGGATGGGGAGGTTAGAGAGTCCTGGCTTTGTTTAATTGACTCCCTCTTCACTTTGGCTCCTGTCCACTCCCCTGCTTTGGACTTATTTAATATGTGGCCCTCACTAATTGGTTTTCTAGTGTCTTTAGTAACTCACTTCAGCTGCTAGGAAGACAAATGCAAAGCATTTATTCTTGAAGTAATGAAAATGCAGTGCCTCCCCACAAAGTTCTCTGGTTAAAATTGCAAATACAGAAAGAAAATTCGACACAATGTGCATCTAATGTAGTGAACATTAGCTACCAGTTTCAAGGCCCGTTACAGAGTAAATTAATTAGAGCCCAGTGCCCGCCTGTGTACATGCTGTTGTTAATTACACAGAGTGCCTCCACAACTGTTTGTGTTTCAGAAATAATTGAATTTTTCAAACATTCTTAAACACCAAGAGGTTTCCTTTCAAAGAACATAAAAAAATAAAAAACTCAGAGATTTTACTTAGAGAGGATTATAATGAAATATATACCAATTTTGTAACCAAGAGGAAAAATGGCCATAAATAGGGTTGCTAGCATAGCAAACCTAATGTGTGTTGCGTGTGTTCATCTTCTCAGCTAATAGGTACATATATACAAGTATAATATGTGTGTGTATGCACATAAATATTCTGGAGAACACGCACGCCCCCTATTCCCTTATATAGCTCATTCTCCTAGTCACGAAGCTAGTACATGAACGTTGTCAACATTTTAAAAGCACGAAAGAATACAATGCAAAAAAAACAACACTGCAAAAAACAAATGGCCCCTGAAATGAATCTAACTACTTGGCAAACAACGTCGTTGTTCATTTGTTACGTCTCCTTAGTATTTATTCTACGCACTGTTTCTGCAGTAAAATGCACACGAGCGTTTGCACGTTTTTGTTGTAATGTAAGAAGCACCCACTGCTGGTGCTTTATCACCCCACCTTTTCCCACTTAATATATCATGAGCAGTTTGTCAATTCCCCAAGTTTTCAATATTATTTTTAGAGGATATAGAATGTTACACATACACTATGGCTATGATATAGTACAATACTTGTATTGGAAATTTAGCCATTTCTTTTCATCTTTTATCATTGCAAGCAGCACTATAACAATGATTATACATAAAAATGTTTACATGTAAATTCATTTTGAAATTGAGATCATACTAGAGTTTTTTATCTTGGTTTTTATCTGAATGCATTTTATTATATACATATACCGACTCATGAAATAATATTTTAAAACTGGCATTTAATGAGCATACTATATGAATGTGCAAAATATGCATTAATATTTATATTGTATCAAACTTGTTTGTCTAATGTGGACAATATTATACCTGAAAATGTGTGTACTTCTTTGATTATTGCCTTGGGACAAACTTAAGAAATTGATACTACTTTCCACAGGTACAATATGTCAAAGGCTCTTGGTGTATGTCATATAAGTTTCTACTAGCTAGATTTTTTTTCAACTTTCAGCATTAACACCTAAAATATTTGTATGTACCACTGGAAACAGTACATTTAAATCAAAAAATAAATTGACAGGTTGGGATGTAATATATAACATTGTATTTACACTCATTTCTTTGATTACCAATGAGATTCACCTGTTTCCAACTTTCAAAACCATTTTTCTGTTTTGTTATTGTTTTCGTTTTGGTGATTGGCGCAATCATGTCCTAGGCTGCTTTTATCAGTGGATAACTTGCTTTTGAATATATCTGAATGTCTTGCATTTTATTTGTTTCTCATAACATATGAAGGGTTTTCTCCCTGGTGTGGTCAGAGTCAAGTTTATTTCCCATGCTTGCCTTTTCCTTGTCTGTACTCACTTGGTCCAGACTCCATGTCTACCAACAGGCCAGGTCACCACCTTGCCCTTGACCCAATCCACTGTCTAGGGTGCAAGACTAGGAAACAGCCCGAGAGAAGTGTGGGGCCGCGCGATTTCGGCAGCAGAGCCCAGCACCTCGCCGGCAGGGAGGCAGCTGACCTCGCCCGGGGTGACAGTATTGTCAGGCCCCGCCCTTCTCTTCTCATCAGGAAACTCAAGTCGTAAGCTGTCGGAGAAGCATCTGGACAACCATCGTTCAAAAAGTGGCTCAGAATTTCCTGATCTCTAATCACGGCAATGTGCCTGCCTTGGAAATCATTGTCGGCATCTCCCAAAGGTACAGCTAGGCCACGGCGTTGCCTGGAGGTCACATTTGCACCCATGCCATCAACTCACCTACAAATGGATCCCTGTGACAATTTCAAAACCCCACCCACTCTGGGAGATGCAGGGGAAAAGGAGGCATTGTCATGGAATTCAAACGTTTTCTACTGCGCTGCTTCTCAGAGGTTGGACGTGAGTCCACACTAGTCCATAAAGTGGGTTACCGACCTCATGGGGGACAAGTAGAGAAATCAAGAGTAAGCATTTAGAAATATTTATAATTCTCCAACCTGGCAACCACAAAATTCTCAATTGGCTCGGGGAAAAAACCCAGATCTTCACCCAAAAAAGCTTAAGAGCACTCCACTAACACCGATTCTCCTAAACCTGAGGTCTCTCCTCAGCGAGCCACCCCCACACGTGGTCCTGAAGTTCATCCCCACCCACTGTCTCTGCCCTTTGCAGCCACTCCTGTGTTGGTTCAAGGCATTATGATTTAGTTTGTTTTGTTGTTTGCATGTTTTTGCCTGTGGAAATTCCCAAAATGTAATACATTCAGGACCACACTGTCCAGAAACCGAAATTTAAACTCTTGTAAAAGACGTGAGAATGTCACAGAGTAGGTAGAAGTCGTGTTATAAGAGCAAGAATGAAAACACAAAATGATAGCCCAGGAGGACCTGGCGTATTAGAACAGTTCATTTGAAAAGGAAAAACCACAAACGTGGCTGACGTGAGAGAAAACCGAAGCATTGACATATGGAAAGAGGGAGAGAGGGTGTCAGGAGACAGAGTGGTGGGCAGTCCGGGTCCTGCGTGGCGCTGACTTCGGAGTTCCGAGTCCGCCGCAGGCTGGGGGCGGGCGAAAAGCACCCTCCTCCCGAACGAACCCAGAACAAACCTGGCTCAGGGCCACCTGCCACTGTTTTTGTCATTTCAGCCCCAGAGTCAAATCCACTAGTAAACATTCCTCCAGGACTCAGGTAACGCGTTGGCTGCCGGTCTTGCTTTGGGGCATCATCATTTTCTTCCTGTAACTTCATCTGGATCTTTTTTTTTTTAACCCAAAATCTATTTAACTTTTCTGCAATACATGGAATAAGCATTTATTTCCAACTAATCGGTAATGCTTACTGCATAATTTATTAAACGCTGGTGTCTGTCTCTGAGCTGTTAATAATTCACTCATCACACACTGTTTTCATTAGTACACTTTGTGACACAAGCTATTACCTCGGAGATGTCCGTCAGATCCCGTTGTCATTGCTCCTCACAGGCTTCTTGGCTCTTCTTGCTCATTTACACAAATAAATGAACTCATGAGTTACCTTAAC
Source organism: Trachops cirrhosus (assembly GCA_028533065.1). Classification (NCBI taxonomy): domain Eukaryota; kingdom Metazoa; phylum Chordata; class Mammalia; order Chiroptera; family Phyllostomidae; genus Trachops; species Trachops cirrhosus. Next base: position 87,998,555 of record CM052547.1, read on the forward strand.
ACGTTAAAAGAATATTCCACTCTATTTTTAATTGGATCGCATTAAGCTCTCACACTGAATCACCATCTTTGCAATATTCAGGGCTAGGTTATATTTCCAGACTCACATTTTCTTTTATGGCCTTCAGTAAGGTTTTATGGTTTCTTCAGAGCAATGTGGTGATTATTTGTTATAGTTATTCCCAGGAAGTTGTTGTATTTTCGTACTATTTTAAGCAGAGTCCCAGTCTATCCCCCCAGAGGCTGTTAATTAAGTGGCACTGTGTGTGTGAGAACACACCGATTCTCCCATTTGCGCCGATGATGGGCCGGAGGCCTGCATTGCACCGAGGATGTCGCAGTTGGGACGGTTTGCAGCTCCCGATGGGATGCTGACCAGGCAGCCCCCAAACAATGGAAGTCTTCTGTTGGTTGACTGGCCGAGTGGAAATAGTGTCCCAGGATGTCACGTGGAAGAGTTCTCATTAGTGTATATTGTTATTTAAAACGCTGTTCCAGTTAAGTCCCTTTGACTTCATTTATGTTTTTGCTCAGACAGGGTCCAAAAGAGGGTGTCTTCATGCTCTTAGGGCTGAGTCTACACATTATAAAGACAAAGGATCAAAATTTCCTGGAATCAGGGAAGTTCGGGACGTAATTATTGAAGAATGCCGCATCGCAATGTCCGAATGTATCCCGAGTTTCTCGCCTGCCAGTTTGTGCTGAGTGACCGAAATCTGAGTCCTGGGTTCATGGTGCCCTGGAGGAACCCTTCGGTGTCTTTTTTTTCTTTTTGTCTTGGAAATCTCAAAGCAACCGTTTTGTATGCAGAGAGTTGCCTATGAGAATGTTAATTACGGATGACTCCCAAGAAATCAATGATCTGGTTTCTGAGGATCTTAGTATCCTCTTCAGTTTCAGGCTAATGTGATAGGGTGCTGTCAATTCAGCTGACACTTGTCACGAGGCTTACAGCGTCATTAAAACCACGGATCTTAATGCAGACTGTGTCAGGACCCATGCTAAGTAAATTTGTTTCCAGTATGGAAGAGAAGTCCTTCCTTTTGTCCCCCTTATAGTCAGGCTGAAAAAAAAATAAAAGAATTAACTTGGGAAGTTAATTACTTGATTCTGAGTTTGAATAAAAATCCTAACAATGTTGGCCTAAATATTTTTTCGGTAATCATTGAAGGACACGAGGCTAAGTATAAGCAAAGTGAAAAATCAAATTTAAAGTGAATTATTGAATTAAGGAATTATTTGTGTTCAAGGCAGATTCCTAAGCTGAAGAGTACACTATTTTAATTTAAACATTAAAACGTCTACCGTAGGAACACCAGTCTGAGGATACAACTCCAGCATCATTACCCTTTCCTCCTGCTCCTCTGAGGGAAGGCCAGCGTGGCCTTGCCGAGAGGACAGGAGCCGAGACGTACTCCGCTGTGTGACAGTACCACCGCTTCTTTGTCCCCTCACCTACCGATGGGCACTCAGGCTGGGTCGTATTCCACTGTGTAGATGCACACAGAGGTGAACGTATTCTTTCAAATTAGTACTTCAGGTTTCTTCATCTACAGTCCAACAAGTGGAATTGCTGGATCATAAGGCAGTTCCATTTTTAATTTTTTGAAGAAACTCCACATTGCCTTCCATAGTGGTGAGAGTATTATGCTAAGCAAAATAAGCCAGTCAGAGAAAGAAAAATACCATACGATTTCACTCATTTGTGGAATCCAATCAATAAAATAAACAAAATAGGAACAGACTCTTACACATACTTAAGAGAATGACAGTTGTCAGAAGGAAGGGGGGTTGAGGGGCTGGTGAAAATGTAAAGGGACTAAGCCCCCCAAACCCCCACATAGACACAGGCAACTGTATGGTGATTACCCCAGGGTAAGGGGGCAGAGGAAGGTAGGAGAGGGTAAGGGGACAAATGCTGATGGAAGGAGACTTGGCTTGTGCTGGTGAACACACAATACAGTGCACAGACGGTACACTATAGAATTGGACACCTGACACCTCTACACTTGTATTAGCCAATGCCACCCCACTGCGTTCAAGAAAAATGTTTTAAAAAGAGGGGCAGGGGCCTATTTCTCCCCTTCCTCTATTCCTGCTTTTAGCTGATGCTCCGCCACACTGCGACAGGGAAGGAGGAGAGGAGACAAGACCAAAGGCTCCGTCCACCTCTGCCCCAGGACGGGTGTCCTCCCTTCTCCGCCTCCCAGAGGCCGGCCCACGTGACCCTCTGTGTTCCCTGCATCTGCTACGATTGAATTGTGTTCCCCAAATATGTGTGTCCGAGTCCTGACCTTCGTTATCTTGTAACGTGACCTCACCTAGGAATAAGATCTTTAGAGAGGTAATCAAGTTAGAATGAGATCATTAAGGTAGCCCATAACCCAGCCTGGCGTGTCCCTATAAAAAGCGGGGATTTGGGCTCACACACAGAGGGACATTGATGTGAAGACGCAGGGAGAATGCCTTGTGAAAGTAAAGGCAGAGATTGGATGATGTAAAAGCCAAGGAATGACAAAAACGGCCAGCAAATCACCGAAGTTGGGAGAGGGACCGGGGACAGATTCTTTCTCGTAGCCTGCAGCAGGAAGTGGTCCTGCTCAACCTTGACAGTGGACCACTGGCCTCCAGAACCCTGACATAACAAATTCAGTTGTTTAAGCTACACAGCTTGTGGTACTTTGTTATGGCAAGTCCCGGACACTAATTCACCATCCAAATGCTGGCTCCCTTAAAGGGCAGGTCTTCTGAAGACCCTCCGAAAGATTTTCCTACTGCCTGTTCTATGACATAAGCAATCTGGGTCGAGTGTGACCTCTTCCATGATTAGCCACTTAGGACAGCTTCGGGCTTCCGGGGACCCCTGGTCTGGGGATGGCCCTGTTAGTGGGGTGCCGGAAAGAAGACTCAAGCACAATGACCTTGGGACTGTGATTTACATCACACAATAGAAAAAAAATAATACTGTCATTTTCTCCAGTTATGCAACTACTGATAACAATGTAAGATTTGATTTCTTATAGGATGCTTTCTACAGGGTATATCCCGCTCTGGTTACAGACTCAAATTACTCAGTGTTGCAGCCAACAGAAGAGAGAAGGGTCTGTGGCTACTGGTAGGTCGGCGGAGGCAACATCAGGAAGGAATGAGCCAGGGAGGAGAGACCCGTCTCCCCAGATTCTCGGGTTGATCCTTCAAACTCCTGTGCACAAGGAGAATGGGTAAAGAGGAAAGATTTAAAGAGAAATTTAAGCCGCTTCCTCAGAGGCAGTTAGTGATTTGAGCCCTACCAAATTAATTCTCTTCATCAGCACCCTTTCAAGAAAAATAGCAAGGTCCAGAGTCTTAACAATGTGCGGGATGCAATTCAGAACTGCTCGCCAAACAGAGAACCGAGAAGGAAAAATAGAGACTTTCAACCAAGACCGACCACGAGGGTCCCAGATGCGGTTGTTTTAAAGGTAATTAAAGCTACTGTAAGTTTCTTTTATAGGAAAAAAGTAAAATGCGCTGGTGATGAATGCAAAGATCGGAAAGATGAGCAGAGAAACAAAAGCTATTTCAAAGGCCTCGTGGAAATTCTGAAACTGGAAAATACAATATCTGACTGAAATAAAATAACTGGATCAGCTTTACAGCAAAATGGAGATAAAAGAGGAAAGGGGTATTGAGTTGGAAATAGTATGCCGTTGAATATGAATTTGAAAATAGTCAAATTAAAATTTTCTGCATTTTCAATAAGAAATGCTACTGCTTTTTTCTCCCTTTTAGCTATTCTTGTAGGTATGTAACAATGTATCACTGTGGCTTTGTATTTATTTCCCTAATGGCGAATGAGGCTGAAAAGAAATTTTCCTGTGCTTATTTGCCATCCATATATTCTCTTTGATGAAGGGTCTGTTCCAGTCTTATGCCCACTTTCTAACTGGATTGTTTGTTTTCTTACATTTAGTGTAGAGTATATATTCTAGATATGAGTCCTTCATTGTATCTTTTTCCCCCGCAAAAGGAATTCAGGGTTTTTGCACGAAGTCCCAGAATCCCAAAAAGTGACAAGTGACACTCACCTGGTTTATCCATCCCCTTCCTGATGTATCGCTAACTCCTCGTTTCTCAGGAAAGGACTTCCTGAGCCCACAGCTCGGCACTGCTTGCTAAATATTCTGTGTATAACTGTTGAAAAGCGGAAGCATTAACATCTTAAAACTATGACAAGATATCCTAAAAAGTTACAGCACTCCTTCCTTTCTCCATCTGATCCATCCTGCTCGATTTCTCCGGGGGATCACGTTGCTCCTAGAAGCCCTCGGGCCCCTTCGCGCCTGCTTCCTGTCCCTTCCCGCCTCCCCTCCCTCGTTCCTCGGAGACCACGCCTCCCCGTACACCCTTCCTCTGGAAGCGTTGCTCCGGACAGTGTTTCCCGCAGACCCGGGCTGAGACCACCGGCACGTGGGATCGGTGAGTGGATTTCCGAGAAAGGGTGTCCCCTGGCTGTGGTAGACAATGCCATCACCGGAAACTGGGCGCCCTCGGGCCCTGGACCACCCGCCACCAGTGCGTGTGCCCTCATCACCTGCTGAGCCTTCTGGCTTAAGACACTTTGGTGCTCAGAGGGAGGCGTGGCCTTCGCAGGGATACTTGCAAAGGAGCAGCTGAGAAAGACAGGCCGAGGATGTAGTCCCAAGGTCCTCGTCGCGCTCTGTCCTTGGACCCTCCCCGAGAGGCTGCCTCCCATCCATATGAACGAGGTGCCCGTGCATTATTGACTATTGATGAGGACTCTGCCCCTCTCATTCCCGGAGCTCATCAGGTCTTTGCTCTTGATTCCTTTGCTGTCAGAGGACATGGAAACGAGGCTCAACATTCAGGTGGAATGTCACCTGCTGGGGAGAGGACAGCGGCGCGCCCAAGAGCAGCCTGCTTTTCATTCAGTGGAAGTTCGCTGCAAGGGGATTAAGCGATCTAATTTTATAAGCCCCGTATTCTGTTTCTTTTAGGAGACAGCATGCCTTATTAGTTTACCGTACTATCGGAGAGCTAACATATATTGAAAATGGTGTTGTTAGAGCTCCAGTTCATTCCAACAAGTATTGATCAATCACTTTTATGTGTCCCATATCACAGTGCATTTAAACTGAGGGAGGTCCAAATGCACTCTGTAAGGTGAAATGTATTCTCCGGTGGCTTGCAATGGGAGAACTGGGGTACGACCTGGTGATGCACGTGAAATAGTCAGGCACCAGCAGGCTGAGTACAGAAAAATGTGCAAAACTGTTTAAATGAACGAGGCATACCATGAGTGTGGCCGAGCATTCGCCCCGGGAAGAGGTCTTTGAGGGCTGTGCATTATGGCGGGCTTCTCAGAGGAGTGAAAACAAATTAGACAACTATTGCCTGTAGAGGGGATATGTATAGGATGGACCTTGGAAATTAAATTAGAGTGATGGAAAATAGATTCATAGTTTTATGTTGGTTGTCAGCCATGTGTTTTTGCCAAATGATAACAGTAATACATCAGTTATGTGTACAGTGGTCTAAGCAAACAGGAAGTTACTTTTATGGCACACTAAGAAATCTAGAGGAAGTCAGGCTAGGGTTGGTGAAGTTATTCCACAACGTGATCAAGGTTTCGGGAGCTGAAGGTGTTTCTGCCCAACTGTGCTTAGCACGTGTTTTCATCCCCTGATATTTGCCTCATCCTCTGAAAGTGGCTGCTACACCGCCAGCCTCATCTTTCAATGGTTGCAGCCCTGCCTCCCTCCCCCTTCAGGAACAGAGGACTGGAGGGCAGAGCCCTGGGCTGACGGGCGAGAACAGCTCAAGGTCATACCCCACTGGAGGTGGCGGTTATCAAATGACTGACTGATGCATAGCAGCGCGGAATGATTCTGAAGAGTCGCCTCGTGTTCAGAGCCCCTCGTAGCTTTGTCTGAGCTTCTGTTGCAGCTACTGTTCCCCCTGTACCCAGCCCTGCTTCCTCTCAACCCTTCTCCAAGTTTGATCCTAAAGGAATTCCTAATGATACTTCCGCTTGCCTCAGAATGTGCTGCCCAAGTAACCCCAGTGTGACACACTTCTAAGAAAGAAAGGATGCCCGTATTAGGAAGGCTAGGCCTTAGCTCAAAGACCCTGGAGAAAGGGGATGTGTTCTGATTGAAAGAATTGTATTTCAAGGCCACTGTTAACTACAAGTGAGGTTGATAGCAGGCTACTTTGCTTTCCCAAACAAACTACGGCCTTACCTCACTTTTCCAAAAGCCCCCCGAAGGCATTTGCACTGGGGACAGCTGAATGATCATCAACAGTAAAGCAGATGGGAAGTGTCCTTTCACCTGGGCACCTTGTTTTCACGAGCAAAAATCAGGATTCTGTGACTGAGAACAAAGGCAAGGAGGAAGACTGGGGAGGCAAATCCAGTATCTCCCCCGTGAAAATAATGACGATGATAAGGAACACGAACAGGGTTCTTACCATGTGATGCATATCGTGCCGCACAGACTGAGATGCACCAGATCATTTCATTTTCCCAACAACATCATTGTTAACCCTATGAAATTGGTGGGACTCATAATCATCACTTTCACATAAATGTTGGTGCACTAGGGGGTGACCGGGCTCAGTCATTTATGCAGAGTTGTGCATGCTTTGTCTCATTATCCTCACGGCCAATTTGTAGAGGTAGGTATTATTATTAACCCCATTTAATAGATGAGTAAACTGAGGCTTAGAGGACTCAGCAGTTCACTTAATACATGCCAGGCATTATATGCTTGATGGTGGGCATAGAATTAAAAATTAACCTGTTATCCTTGAAGAGTGCATTCAACTGGGAATGAACAGAGATGTAAGTATCAAGTAAGATACAAGATGGTAGGTGCTACAATAGCAGTATATATATATAAGTTTATGGAAAGGGATGGCGACTAAGTCTACCTAAGACCATAGGTAACTTAGACTCTGAAATCAAGTAATTTTAGGGCATTCATAAGGAGATGTCTTGAGAACCCTTTATGACTTAACTACTTTTTGTGTTCTGATAAATATCCCCTTTGGGTACAGTGAAGTAATGCTGGTATGGGCAGAATCCCTTTGTCACCATGGCTAAGTAATAAATGACGCTTATTTTGCCCACGGGTCTGCGTTTTCAATAGGACTCAGCCCTGGGAGTGTATCTCTGCTCTACTTGGCACTAGCGGGGGAGAATCTGAGGCCTGGCCTGGAGTCATCGGAAGGCTTGCTCACCCACATGCCTGGTGGGGATGCTGGCCCTTGGCTGAAACTTTACTTGGAATTGTTGGTATCTGGGTCCAAGGTGCCATATCACACAGTGGCTGGGTTCCAGGGGAGGACGTCGGGGAGAGAGAGCGAGAGAGGGAGACAGTGAACGAGGGAGACAGAACCTCTGTCCTTTTTATGGCCTAGCCTCAGAAGTCCCATGCTGTCACATCCACCCTACTCTATTGGTCAGAGCAGTCACAGCCCCTGAGCAAGTTCAAAGGGAAGAGCATGTGGGATGAATCATACATGTGTATGTGTATGTGTACATAATTATGTGCAGTTGTTTTTAAAATCATAAGTGAGTTTCACTTCTGTCACAGCTGCCTACCACCTGTGTGATATTGACCAAATGAAATAACCTAGATGCCAGCTTCTTCACCCGAGACACAACTCATCAATTTCCTCTGTGTAATTGTCCTTCTGCTTTTTGGGGGGAGACGACTTCCCTAACTCTTATAAGCGGACTTAGGCAGGGGATTAACTACTGTGCCTATTCCAAGGTGGGCTGTGGGCTTGGAGTCCAGGCTAAGCCACTAAGACTCATCCTCTGAGGAATCTGAGACTGAAGCTCAGAAACACGGGTGAGGACAACAGATCAGATGAGGTCATTTCAGTGACACCAAGGATGCAGAAGAGAGGGACAAGGAATCCTTGACTAACAGAGACCTGGTCTCCCAGCTTTGCCTTCAGTGCTGTGAGTTAATAAGGACTTTTTCAGTAAGCCCCTCTTCAGGCTGAAACAAGCTAGAATCAGTTTTAATTGTAAACTAACGAGAGAGGAGAAGGTCGGAAACCCTACCTCCTGGTGGAGTTGTAAGGATTAAGTGAATCACTGTATGCAGAAGGCCTGACACACTGTAAGGATTTAATACAAGGTGCTTTATTACTCACACAACCTTACCAAAATTATTAATTATTAACTTAATTAAATTATTAATGCAACATCCAAAAGAAAGAAAGAAAATGTGTTATAGCCTAGAAGCTCCCAGACTTCAGGGTGAGTCACCTGGAATATGGGGATCTCTGTCCAAAATTCCCGTGGGGCGAAGGTGGGGCTCCTCAGCCCTCGGCAGGTCCAGAATCTTCATTTTCAAACACCCCATAAGGGTTCATACCAACCATTTTGAGAAAAACTGCTACAAGGGAAAACCCTTACCGCTGAGGCCTTCACTGGGCTTCTCCCGGCCATTGTTTCCAGGTAAATGGTCCCCTGTAAATGGTTCTCTGTTAGCCCGCCTTACCTGATTTTCCTCATCATATTTTCCACTTGTTGAACTATCTAGATATATATTTTTTATTTCTCTGACTCTCCTCCTCTAGAATGGGAGCTTCATGTGGTCAGACCAGGTCTGTCCATCTTCTGTATCCACGGAGACTCGTCCAGAGCCGCACTCATAGTAGGAGATCCACGGACGCTTGGCGAACAAATGGATCGCCACGTTTGAGTCTGGGGATTCTTTGCACTCACACCATGGCAGGGCACTCGGGAGGAAAGCGAAAAGGCTCATTAAAGCACTGAGCGGCTGCTTTTATGATTGTTTTGTGATGCTCAAGTCTTGTGTGGACATATTTTGAACTTTTCCATCATTTTTCAAATATCTTCCCCAAATAGGCCCTGGGATATATCTAGTTTTTCGGAGGAGATGTTACCACTAATTTTGGAGTGAAGTTTTTTCCTTTCCCAAAGACAGCAGCCGGAAGAAGGAAGGCAGAGACTGGGCGGGGTTCAGCCTGGTTCCCATCATTCCGGGCGTCAAACAGCTGTCAGCGTGTTTACAGGGACCTAAACCACGCGAGTGCGGTGAGGGTTTTAGGGCGGACTCCCCGATGTGGACAAACAGGGCATCTATGTGACCAAAACAGGTAGTAGCCAAAGTTTTGGGGGGAAACATGGTCAGACGCCACATTACTATATAAATGCTTGGCAATCTGTTGAGGAGCTAATCCTAGGAAAGGAAAAAAGTTAAACCAGGGAACTCACAGCATCACAGTATTTGCACCGTAAATTTAAATCACTTTTGTAACTACAGGTATAGCAAAGATTTAACATATTTTTGAAGTGTCCAAATGCCCACAACAGCAATTCAGTATCTTCCGTTAGAGAAGTGTCTCCAATATCAGATTAGAAGATATATTATCACTCTCGAAGAGCAACAGAGATAGCTACATTCTTTTTTTCTCTCTTTTTCCTTTTCCTTCCTTCCTTCCCTCCTTCCTTCCTTCCTTCCTTCTCTCCTCCCTCCCTTCCTTCCTTTTCCTTCTTCTCAATCCTTCATTCCCTCCTACTTTACTTCCCTTCCTCCTCACTTGCTTTTCTTTTTATTAAGAACAACTTGCTTGTTTGGGGATGCTAAGCTGCCTCTCCCTGCCTTATCACTATCTTAGGACACCTAACAAAAATCGCCAGACGTCGGAAATGCCATGTGGAAGACAAGCGGAGGAGAGAGTGCTGTCAGCCGCGATGAATTCTTTTATTAGGTTGAGTGTGGCTTTCAACTTACCTGCTCTATTTCCTAAGAACTGCATTCTTTGGGACAGTGAGCAAGTTTTTCATCAGCACTTTTGGAAGGGGAAGAAACCAAGCATATACAGATTGGTATGAAAGTGACAAAGAATTTTCATCCTTTCTTCTGCGGCATTGACCTCATTAGAACTGGAGTCAGCAAAGGAAGTGGAAACGCACTGGAATGTGGAGAAAGGAGGTCTGGGATTCTTCCTGTTTTGTGCTTTGGACAAGCTCATAAACCTCTTGGGACTCAGTCACCTGGCTTATAAAATGAGGGAGGTTTGGACTTCCCTGTGTACAAGAAAGATCTCCTTTGTAAATTTATTTTTTTCTGGTTCTGTGATAGGCAAGGGTAGCAGAAATCATGATGAATACACCTAATGTGCCAGGCACACTTTAGCCTCTCAGCAAACCTGGTTAGCCCTATGCTGACGTGATCTTTGGTTCTGGCTGAGAGAATGTGACATGGGTAGGGTAAGGCACCTGTGCGAGGTAACTTCCCTGTGGCCTGAAGCCAGAGTCGGAACCATGGCCATCCAGGACCACATGTACGTTCTCATCGCTTCACAAGGTGCTGGCTTTCTTCAACCTCCGATTTGGTTGCTGTTCCTGAGCCTCTCCACTTAGCAGCTCTTTAACCCTGAATACGTTAGTGGTTGCATCTCAATCTCTTAGCAGCACTTCCGTCCAGGCTGATGGGAGGAATTTAATGCGATGACATTGTTCATATTAGTCAGGACAGGCTGGGTTATAATTCACCAAAGACTTAACTTCCACATCTGTGTGGCTTCAGACTACAGAGATTTTCTTGTCACTATGCCTCACGCCCAATGCGGGTAACGGGGCTTCTGTGCCAGATGGTGACTCGTGCGTCCAGGCTAACGGGGTTCTGACAGCTGAAGGGCTACCTGCCCTGTAGGAGAAGGGACCATGGGCGGGTTGCACGTCTTCACTGCCTAATCCGAATGTAACCCATACTGCAGCGGTTGGTCAGCTGGAGTCCCATGGCTTTGCCCAGCTGTGTGGGTGCTGGAAAATGCAAAAAGAAAAGAAAGAGAAAAAAAACTGGGTGATTACTAGTTCTCTGTCACAAATATGAAGGCCTTTCATTAGATGCCTGATTCAGTTTCCACTCAATTAATAATTGCTATTACAATGATCAGCCTAATAGTAATCAAGGCATTAACAGGATTTTATCACCTATTACTGGGCATTTCAAATTGATACTATAATTAGGAGTGCTTCATCTGATGACTTTTTAAGGGAGGTTGAAATGTCTGGAGATTAATGGAAATGACAGCGTATGACTTTTTTGAATCCCAACAGAAAAACGGATTAATTCTTCCTGAATCATGGGACAGTTTGGAATAATTGCTTATATAGTTAATGAACTCCTGTTTGGCTTTTGTCCCCAGGTCGTTTCTACCTGTGTTCTACTTACTCATCTATCTATAAACAATAAAAAGTTGGGTGTCATCAAAGGAACCACTTGCCCATGTCATTGGCTGACCGACTATAAATCATCTACATCCTTTTATGCCTCATCAGCTCATTTATTAGGTGTGCCTTTTATTATGACAGATTTTATGATATTTTGTGATGACCAGCTGTGGGGAGAAAGAGGGCCAGCATGCTGACATCCGATTTTATTATCTCTAGCGCCTCTTCATTTTTCAGAAGCATTTCTTGACGTTGTGCCAGCTTAAGCACGAAGCTTTAAAAACTAGATGATGACAGGGTCAGGAATTACACCTTTAAATCAGAATGGCACTGGAAAGGCAAGTCACAGTGACTTCAGTCATTTAACGTCCCTCCTGGCATGTTAATAAGTGGTGTTCACAAAATAAAAAGCATGGCACCCTGCCTGTTCTCGGTAAGATGTATGTGTATGAGGTTTCATTTCAGGGTCAGATGATGAGTTACGGCCATTGGCCCAAGATAAGGGAAAGGAACAAACATATTACCAAGTTCTTACTATACCCCAAACTTCACACTGGGTGTTTTACTTCTGTTTTCTCAACTTATCTTAAGAACTACTGCAAGGGAGTTATAATTGTGCACTTGTTAAAATGTGAACAATAAAAAGTGGGGGGTGGAAATAAGAAAAATTGAAACTTGCCTCAAAAGCTGGCTCTCTTTTTGAAATACCTGCTTGCTTGTGCTTTGCACCCACTGTTCCCTGGTTGGAGAGGTCTTTGCCCAGTTTTTGCATAACTGGCTTCATCTCATCATTTGACTCAGTATAAATTTCTTAGGGTTTCCACTGAGGCAGGGCTCTTGTATATCCTATTCACTTCTTTTTCTCCAGAGCTTAGAAGTATTTCTGGCAAAGAGTGCTTACTAGAAAGTACTATTTCAAGTTAGTCAGTAGGGTTTTAGCTAGAGATACTGAGGCTCTGAAAGGAGAAGCCACTTGCTTAAGATCACACACACCCTGGCAGGTGTGGCTCAGTTGGTTGAAGCATTGTCCCATAACTGAAAGGTTGCAGGTTCAATCCCTGGTCCGGGCGCATGAAGCAACCAATCGATGCTTCTCTCTTGCATGAATGTTTCACTCTCTTCTTCCTGTGACTCTAACAGCAATGAACAAAAATGAAAACAAACAAACAAACAAAGAGATCACACATCATGAAAACAGCAGAGCTGGGTCTGGCATCCAGTAATTAACTCTAATCAGTTACACTTGTAGAGTTTACTTATGAGCCTCTCACTGTTCCTTCGAACAGTGCTTGGGATATATCAACTCACTTAATCCTCCCTACAACCCAATTATTAAATTCTCGTTTCACAGGTGAGGATATGAGGGAGAAAGTTTCATCTTCTGACCTCAGTATCCTAGTTCCTTGTTCTCGATCTGAACACTGTACTGCCTCCCAAGCGGTAGCTTTTAAAGCATCGTCCGTGTTTTTATTTGAGTAAAACTGAGAATGCTCTTTAGTCTAACCTTCCCTGCCCAGGTAGGACAGAAGGGTACTGGAATACACGTTTTCAATTATGCACATAGCGTTCATACTCTAACCCCATGAACTGTGGTCTGCTTAGCTACAGGCACGCAATGAATATTTGCTAATGTATGAATAAATGGTCGTGATGGCATGCATTCATAAAGAACAGGACATTGACTTCTGGGTCAGGAGGTCTGGTTGGAGGATATGTTCGTTGCTTTGCATTATAATATTTAACCTTCCCAAGATTTCTGAAAGCTCGTCAGTTGTTACCCGCCTCCCGTTTGCAGAGGAGGGACCAAGAATCCGCAGAAAGCTGTGTGTCACCATGCTTGTTTGCAGTTCGGTTATTTGTGAGGGTTGAATTTATACCCGGACGAGAAAGATAGGGGAGGAGTCAAACAGAAGTAGGCACCCGTCCCAGTAATGGTACTGACCCTTAAGTTAGTACCTGGGGGGATTCTGGGTGTCATCTTACCTCTGAGCTTCCCTGTACTCATCTCTAAAATAGAAATGCCAACAGCACCTACCTAGTGGCAAAGATGTAGTGAATTCTTTATGCGAAGTACTTAACACAGTGCCAATGCACAGCGAGAAACATCCCGGTCTTGAGGGGAGAAGAGCAGTTCCAGACAAACAGCGGACTTTATGTTTCACGCGCACTGATCCCAAGCCTGGTTTTCTTTCTCGCATAGCTGAGTTGGTGGGCCGGGCGATGGGCAAGGGCTTAGGCACGCTCCTGTGCCCACTCGCCAGTGGTAGAGGGGTTCCGAGACACCCCTGTGGGCGTCTGTATGTGGCCATGGAGAGGAAGAATCAAGCTCGAGGAAGGCTGGGTCTGGACTTCAATTCTGGTTCTTTCACTTAGCGTGAGCTTTGGAAACATCACTGAACTCCTTTAAGGCGCCCAGTCTTCAAACTCGTAAAATAGAGCTAGTGCCCCCGTAACACGGTTGTTGTGACAATGACATGTGCAGACTGTTGGATCTCGCTCAAAATAATTGATAGAAAATATTAACCAGTAACACGAATGCCTTTTCAATAAAAGTTTATGGAGTGGAAGCAATAGCTATGCATCTATCACTGACCTTAAACCAGATACGCTGGCTTTCTCGTTGGCTTTGCCCTCTTCCCCCATCGGCCAGTGCGAGGTGGAACCAAGACCTGGTCCTCACAGTTGCATTCTGGGCATGTTGGTCCTATCATCACACTGATCAGTCACACGGGCATCTTCGATCATTTTCAAGGTAGTTCTGGTGTGACCATATTCTTGTTTAACTACCTTAAGCCAATTAATTAGCTTTGTGGGGCCCCAGATGCCATTAATTCACGGTCTATAAAACCTCAGACCTAATGGAACTTTTTAATATTGTATCTTCACTATCTGATATAAGTGTCTTTTAAATTATAAGAATTGCTATAGTTAATGCCTTATTAAATAGCTACATATATATGGAAGTATAAAAAATTTCCAAGATTGCAAAGTAATCAAAGCCTAGATTAAAACAAAGAGGATTCTACATCTCTTTTATTATAACTTAGAATAGTGTGGTGATTGCTGGGGGCAGGGGGTAGAAGAAGACTAAATGGCAATGGAAAAAATACAATAAAAGTATTAAAATAATAAAAAAATAAAAATACTAAGACGTTTGACTATGCAGCAAGAAGTGGTAGGGAGGGCTCATATTTCTAGTTTGCAAATAATTAGTGTGCTTCTAGGGCAGTCTCTGATGTCTGAGAGTTAATCAGTAAATATTCACTTACTGAAATATATGAACAAAGAAATATGATCTTCAAAACCACAAGGAAATACCACTTCATCCCCAGTTCAATGGTGGTAATCAAAAAGATAATCACAAGTGTTGATAAAGATGCAGAGAAATGGGAACCTTTGTACACCGTTGGTAGGGATATAAAATAGTGAGTTACTATGGAAAACAGTCTGGCAGTTATCAGCAATTCCATCCCTGTATATATGCCCAAGAGAAATAAAAACATATGTTAACATAAAAACATCTACACCAAAGTTCATTAGCTTCATTATTCATAATATTCACTGTTCCCAAAGTGGAAACAACCCAAATCTCCACTAACTGATGAATAAAATGTAATATAGCCTTGTAATAGAATGGCAATTGACAATAAAAAGGAATGAAGGACAGGTACATGCTAAACGTAGATTAACTTTGAAAATATATGAAGTGAAAGAAGCCAGTTGCAAAAGACCACATCTTGTATGATTTCATGCATATGAAACGTCTAGAAAAAGCAAACTTTTAGGTACAGAAAGTGCATTAGTAGGTGCCTGGGGCTCTGGGGCAGGGAGAATGCAGGGAGGCTGGTACATGGCATGCAGTCGCTTTTGGGATGACAAATGTGTTCCAGGGTTAGGTTGTATGGTGGTTGCACCAGTCTGTAAACATACTAAAACCCATGTAATTGTACCCTTTCCGTGGTGAAATACATGGCATGTGAATTATATCTCAATAAAACTGCATTCATTTCATTAAAAAATCAAACTACATTAAAAGAATAAAAAGAAAGTAATTGGAAGCCAACTTAAGAGGCTACGGGTAGAATGCTGTATCAGTATGAATAATAAATGTGATCGATTCAGGCATGTTACATGTGTTAAAAGCCTGTAGATTCATAATGATACTTTAAAACACTCATTGATTTGCTTTAGAGAATATTTGGAAGCGAACTAATTATTCTACAGATAGGTCAGGGAAAAAATCAAGCATTTAACCTGCCTTTTCTGTTTAAATAGCATCTCACAGTGACCCTGCCATTGAAAAAGAAATGCTTCTCTCTGTAAACAAGTCCAGCTAATAAAAGAAGATGGAATTACAGAATTAAAATAGTAACAGTTTATATGTCCTAACAAAATAGTGCATATAAACAATGATCATCTATGGCCCCTAATACGCTAAACAGAGAGACCACCACTAATCAGGGGCACTCAGTGGAAGTGTGCAATAGCACTTTTCCATTTCTGTTGCTGAAAGAAATGCAGATCTCTGAACAGAGGAATATAGCCCATGGCATCACGGAGAAGCAAACGCAAAATCCAGGACGTGGGGATTCTGCTGATAAATAACCCAGCTTCAAAGAAATTAATTACAAGGGGGGTATATAGGAGACCATTCTGCGTGGCATGGGCCCAGCTCCCACTGGAAAGCGAGGTCCGATATACAGGACCCACGCCCACGGATAGGTTCTCCTGTGGGGAATCAGGCCTGCATTGTACCTAGGCCGCTTTGAGACTTGCTTTTTGCTAAAACTCCCTCACCCTGAATTGAGACAGCAAGTACTCACTGTAACTTCCTAAAATCTGTGCTAAACCTCCCAGGGACGAGTGTAATCGGTTTAACCACTTTTCCCTTTGCATTTGTAAATATCCTTCTTCTGTGGTATGATTAGCAGCATCCTCTCCTTTGTTTTCTGTAAAAGGTAACCAACCACCTACAGGGAACCTGTGCATAGTAAATGAGGACCACCATGTCATGTGCCCAGGAAAGAATAAAAGCTTGTCAAGGCAAGGGTCGGGGCACTCTCCCCTTGAGAGAGTGGCCGTGCAGTCCCTTTTCCTCCACAGGACTTGGTCGTCCGTGTGAATTACTCGTATCTCATCCACAATGTCACGGACCCCACCAGCCGGGGTCCGCATCAGCGGGGAGAATGGAGAAACTCTTGATTTAAAGAGAATTAATGGACATATCAAAATGGAATCTGTGGACCTTGTTTGGATTTACATTAGAAAAATCAACTGTAAATATATATTTTTGTCAGATTTCAACACTGACCAGACATTTTATGGCATTAAGAATCACTGTTGATTTTTGGTATGATAATATTATGGTTATATCTTTAATAAGAGCCCTTATCTCTCAAAGATCTATACTGAAGAATTTATGGGTAAAATTATGTGATGTCTGGGATTCGCTTTAAAATTAGCTGGTACTAAGGTAAGTTCTATGGGAGTGTAGATAACACGAGAATATTCATGATTGGATAACTGCTGTAGGCGGGTGATGGATCCACAGGGATTCATCATACCTTTCTTTCTACTTTGAGTATATTTTAAATGTCCCATGAAAAAAATTAATACATGCATTAAAACTATTCATCGCCATTTATGCATGAGTACACATAAGCAAAAGATACACATAAACACGTTAGACAAATTGCCTATTGGAGAACAGATGAAGAATTGGAGTAATGCCTATGAATAAAGGGAGTGAATAGATAAGAAAGGGATTTGAAAGGACCAATGGTAATTGTTTGCCATGAAATGAAGAATGAATCACTTTACATGAGGTTCAAAAGGGGAAATAGAGCAACGAAATGTGAAGTTGCCTCTCTAATAACTCCAGTCTTGTATTCAAATGTATTTTCTTCACTTAAAAAGGGGAAGTTGAGGAGAAATACGCAGGAATTATGTGTCCTCATCTATGCCAAGAAGAACAAAAGGAATAAAACAAAACCGAGATAGAGATCAGCTCTAACCGACTGATCTGACCAGTTCCTTGGTAAGTCAAGACTGGTTAAAAGAATCACAGTTACACTTATCAATATACTTTAGGCTAAGAAGTAGTTTTATTGATTATCAGAGAAATTCACCTAGGTCATAAGGGTTTTTCTTATAGTAATAAGAACTATTTAGTATGAGCTCTGGCTTCTCCTAATTTTGTGGCAATTTCAGTTTCACATAGAGAGAGGTCACTAAATGCTACTTTCTGGAGCTCATCTTATAATTATGAATGCATTTTGTAGTCTTGCAAAGTATCTCAGCTGAGATGGTAATGGAACTTCATTTTAAGTCTACCGTTTGGGCCAAAGCCAAGTGAATTAGTGAACTCTCAAAGATATTCCACGGAGCAGTTTCCAGAAATCACCTTAATTTGAATTTTCTTTCCGCCCACACTACATACACCTGGATAGCATCAGAAGTTGAAACCTAGTTCTGGATAAAATAATATTGTGTGCAACTGCTTTTTCTGTGATTTCTTGGCTTACCTTTCAAAATAAAACTTACTGGGTAATACTTTTAAAAAAACAATTTCAGCTTGGTTTTCCATGGAATAGTGTAGTGCAGGAGAATTTGGCACTGAAGGGCAGCAAAGGTGGGTGGAAACTACACTAGTTGTTGGGAAAAGGCAATTCCAATAAGATCAAGCAAGACAGAAGAAGAATTTTATTGACTCATGTAAACAAAAATTGAGAACTTGATTTGGTTTAGCACAGCAGGGTTCTGCTCTCTAGGTAGTGTTCTCCGGAATCCATGTCACATTTTCTTTTCTGCTCCACTTTCTTGGGTATTTGCTTCAGTAACTCCTAGACTCTGTCCTTGTGCTCAAACCCCCTGGGGAATCCCCTCTCCCCTGTCTGTATGTGAGCTTAGTCTCTGAGGGCTAATACAGTGCTTTGCTGAAGGGTGGGTTTAATAGATATTGTAACTGCTATGTATATGACAAGAAAAAACTATAAATATCTTTGGCCTGTAGACTATGAAGTCAGCAGCATCTGCCAACCCTTGCAGGAAGCTCAAACTGAAGATCTGAGCCACCCTGAAGGTATTTTTGAATATTCCCAGAATAGCTGACCTTTGAATGCACTTGGGGCACCGCCCCAGGTCAGGGTGCTTTTGTGCTTGCACAGCCAGTTGATGGAAAGAGTGACTAAGACAACATCACATGCTTGCTTTCTGTGCAGGTTGGGATTGCAGGGGGAGAATTCAGTGACTGTGCTTTTTTAAGCGATTGGTTCATCACCAGTAATTTGCCTTATCTCCATGGAGTAAATTTCATCCCTTTATGCTCAATGGGCTCAGGAAGTAAGCATCGGGTGAGTTTGGAAATGGTAATTTTTTTTATAGCCTCTTGATCACGACTCCCCTGAAATGAAGCAGAGAATTATAGATGAGTGATAGTGCAATATTAATGAGATAATGCATTTGAGAGCATTAGAAAAAACATAGAGAACAATGTAAATAGAAGGGATTATTACTATCATCATCATCATCATCATCATCATCATCGTTACTGTGCTGTTGTGCCCTTCTGTGTGGGGGAGCTGACATGTCACATGTGCCCTCCTGCCTGGACTTCGAACTTTTTTTGAGTTATGATTAATGTAGATTTGGCAACTCAGAACCTCCAGCCTGGAACTTATTAACCTTCCTAATGTAATTGACCTAAAACAACATTCACAGTTAAAGCAATGAGGAAGCAGTTGGGATTCTGACATGAGGGATGGGTACTGTTAAGTTAGCCTAGGGAATCCAGGCAGGAGAAAACATTCTTATTTCCTTTTGGAGCCAATTGCCCTCTCAGTGGGAGACGGAGGAAGGCATCAAATACTACCTTGGCCCATCTGACCTGTAATTCCAGGATTTAGGGCTCTGCAATTCACCAAGAGAAGAGTATCACCTCCCAAGTCCTGTTTCATTCAAAAAGGTCAGTGGCAAATATAATAGCTAGGTCTGTGTTGGAGAGGAGAGAAAAGTAGGCGATAATCTGAAGTAGGAAAAGACACACAACACAACCAACAGAGAAAAATGCTACGCTGGTGCATCATGACTTATTAGTTATGTAAGATAAGGAAGAGGCAGAGAAGTGGAACCTCTTCATTCAACGTATTAATCATTTGGTGATGACAATCAGAGGTAAGGGTGGCCCAGTGTGGGAGTACTTTTCAATTAGCTTCAAATGGAAAATCACCTGTAATTCCACAGCCTACTGGTCTTGTCATTTCGCCAGTTCAAGTGCAGCATGAGCCCTTATCCCCATTAAGTTCCCTCTCCCCACCATTTATAATGTCACTTTGAATGTTTTCTCTATGTACATTTCTTTTTTATTTTTGGCACTTATTTTTTATTTTTATATTGAATTTACAGGGGTAACATTGGTTAATCAAATTATATAGGTTTCAGCCCTGACTGGTGTGGCTCAGTAGTTTGAGTGTCATCCCACAAAGCAGAAGGTCGCTAGTTCAGTTCCCAGTCGGGGCACATGCCTGGGTTGCCAGCCAGGATCCCAGCTGGGGGTGTGCGAGAGGTAGCCAATCGATGTGCCTCTCACGCATTGATGTTTCTCTCCCCCTCTCTCCCTCCCTTCCCATCTCTCTAAAAATAAATAAATAAATAAAATCCTTTAAAAATTATATACAATTATATAACAACTGTGTATAATTGAAGGCATGTAATTCTCCAACACATCATCTGTGTATTCTATTGTTCGTTTACCACCCCCAGTCGAGTCTTCTTCCTATGTCCCCTTCTCTCTGCTCTGCTGCCTCGCCCACCCCCTTTCCCTCTGGCAGTCACCATACTGCTTGGAGCCACATCAGACAGGTATAATTTTTGCTTCCACTGTCAAACATAATTTAGAAAATTCTAGAGAAATATAGTGTATTTCATTTACCTATTCTTGTTTACTAAGTTCTTTCTTCCATCCTCATATTCCGAGGTCCATTTTATCATTTTCTTTTTGATTAGATGATTTCCTTTAGCTCTTCTTTTAGGATAGGTCCGTTGGTGGCAAATCCTCTCAGTTGTTCTTCTTTTGAGCATGTCTGATTTCTCCTTTTATCTCTCAAGGATGATTTTGTTGGGTAAAGGATTCTGTATTGTCAGTTATTTTCTTTCAGGACTTGAAAAGCATGGTGCCATTTCCCTCTGGCATCCACGAGTTCTCATGTGAAATCCACTGTCATTCTACCTACATGGAAAGTGTCGTTTCTCCTTTGCTGCTTTTAAGATTTTTTTCTTTGCCTTTAGTTTTCAGGAGTTCTACTGCAGTATGTCCTGGCATGGATCTCTTTGGGTTTATCCTGTTCGGAATGAACTCTGCTGTTTGCGTTCATAAGCTTGTACGTCTTTTGCCAAATTTGGAAATTTTTCAGACATCATTTCTTCAAGTATCTCTTGATCCCCACCCATTTTCTTCTCTCTTTCTGAGACTCAAGTGGCTGGTATTTTGGATATTTAACTTGGTATCACAGAAGACTAAGCCTCTTTTTTCACCCCAGTCTACTCTCTGTTGTTCAGATTGGGTAATTTCTATTGTTCTTTCTTCAAGTTTAGAAATTCTTTTCTCTTCTCTTTCCATCCTGATATTAAGTTCATTTATTGAGTTTTAAATATTTTTGGCTATTGAATTTTTTAATTCAAAAACTTCCATTTGATTCATTATATTCTATTTCTTTGCTTATACATTTATTTCATTGATGAGACTTCCTATTTTAAGAAAGTTTCTAATGTGTTAGTAATTGTTCACTGAAGCATTTTTATGCTGACTGCTTTACTGTCTTAGTGAAATAATTCTAACACCTGTCATCTCTATGTTGGCATTTGATTGCCCCTTTTTTCAGCTTTTTATCATTTCCCTGCTCAGCATCCATTCCAGTGATTAACTACTACATATTTTTGTTTCGGGCTTCCTGTCCTGTAGGAAGCTTTTTCTGATACCCACACATAATTGGGGGTTAAGAGCCCATTATAGGTCTTATACCTGCTTTCTCCCCCATCAAAACACTGATTATCAGACTACATTGTCATTTCATACTGATTGATCCCTGTCCCTCCTGGTATAACAGCTCTGTGGTCTTCACTGTTTATCTTATGTCCAGAACTACTTCTGCAAAATATTGGGTGCTCCACAAATATTTGTTGAGTGACTCTTGCTTGGTTTTGCTTTGCTTTATTTTTCTATCAGACAAATTGTACATGATCTCTGGTGCGAATAAATGGGCTTTCAAACAGAGACTGCTTGGTGGAAGGCAGAGAGTGAGAGACCATAACAATACAGGATTTTTTTTCTGTATATTCACAGAATTATTCCCACCACAGTGTGAATGTATGAGTGCCTTGGAGTGTGAGGGGACACTGCCACTATGTCCTGTCATATCCTTGCATGCCCTCCCTCCTGCCCAAAGATCTCACTCCTGTGTCTTATACATGGAAGGCACTCTATAAATGCTACTTTAATTGAATTTGATTTGTTTGAATTTTATATCCACCCAATAATATGCTCTGCTATGCCCTTTGCAAGTTTAGCCTGAATCATTGGCAACAGAGGTGACTTTAGCCACTGGGCTCAGAGAGAACGTGTTTTAGGTCAGAACAAGGTAGCATGCCTTTGACTTTTCAGATGCTGTTGGAGATACTTTCTCTGAAAACAAACAGCGTAACGGGGAGCCTTGGAGAGGCCAGGGTTAGGGTGAGCCACGGCTTAGGTCTGGAGCACAAAATGTAAGGGGCACCACACACTCAGGATTCAAGATAAATGATACTTGGTGCCGTAGTTTATAAAATCAAAGTGAATAAAAAATTCATGACAAACAAATGACTGAAATTTTGAATAAAGGCAGGTGTTGTTGTTTCACACCCCTGCATTGTTGCGCACTGGGAACGGTCATTTCGCACCAGCCCACACGGGGTTCCTGGGCCTGCGTGGTCACTGCAACCCCACTGGGCGGGCTCATGTGGCTTGACAGTGGTGCATGAATGGATTAGCCAATACGGGGCTTTGTAGGTAATGCTGCTTTTTTTATTGCAGACCTTCTGTTACTTCTATATCTTCTAAGTGTACATAGAGGTGCGCATTGTTTCTTCGCATTTGGTTCCAGCAGGGCACTGCCCTTGGAAATATTCATCAGATGTCATGTTATAAGAAGCAAAGGACAGCCCGTTCCATTGAACCACATGGTTCAGGGTCCAGTCCAAGGACCCGACCCAGGCTAGGAGTGAGAAGGCGTCTGCTCAGCCAGCTTCATCCCCTGAAAGGGCCGTCAGGTCGTGCAAAGTCCATCGCTTACAGCAGCCAGTTTTCCTAAAGCAAAAGGGGTGGGAACAAGAGTTTCCTTCTTCCTGAGGCTCTCCCTCTAATGTCTCGGCACAGCAGACCTCAGCGACCACAGATACTCGGTGTTCCACCAGGTGGGGGAGTGGGGAGTGCTTACCTTTTAGAAGCTATCACCGTTTACATTTGAAATGCTTTTATTAGGATGTAAATAATAACACCTATGTGTCTACCCAACTCGTAAATTATTTCCCCCGCATTGGAAGGCTCCATGTTCATCCGTCCCTTCTCCCACATCAAGATAGAACCATTGTTGTGGATCTGCATTTGCTATTAGACTCCTGCTCAAGATAAGTCGGCTTCATCAGCCATGAATAAGACAGTCTGGCATATTTTAAAATACAGATGGCATCGTTTGTATATATTTTTGGCAACTTGCATTTTTTTAAATTTGGTATTATGAAAGGTATACTGCTGATACATTTAGCCCAGGCTCATTTATTTTTAACTCCTGTATAATACTCCATTGTATGAGAACCCATTTGTTTATCTGTTCTCCTGATGCCAGGCTATTCATTTCTCCTCATCTTTCCTATCATGCAAAAGTAGCTACAAACATTCTTCGGTGTGTCTCCTTATCCAGGGTAACAACTCAGAGGACAAGTGATGAGTTGTGGGTATTCACATAATTGGTTTTACTACTTCTAGCTACACTGACTTCCCAAGTAGTTGTACCCATTCAGAGCCCCAAGAGCAGGGTATAAAATCCCTCTTGTGCCGTAAGTGGTATCCAGATTTATTAAGATTTTTGCCCATGTTTGGGATATAAAATAGTATTTGATCTCAAGTTTACTTTGCCTTTTTCTGATTACAAGAGCTTAAGCCATCTTTTATATACATGTCCATTACTCATTCATATAGTTTCTCCATTAATTTCATATACATGAAAATATATGAATTTTTTTCTTTTTGATTGTTTTCATTTTTCTTGAGTATTAGAAGATTTTAAAATTCTGAATACTAATTTTCTACCCTTTTGTTAGTACATGAAAATATAGCCTTCTATAGTCTGTCTTATTTTTAATTTGCTCAA